>OY755041.1:16497313-16919813 GCA_963576565.1 Aspidapion aeneum | reverse complement strand
TCTTAGCTATTATTTTTTAGAGAAAAACTATAAATTAAACTAAATAATTAACACACAAATAAAAATAAAAATTACTCACCATTCACTCACATTCTCACACTACATTATGTCAAAATCAGTTTTAAAAAGACAGTCACACTTTTTACACGAAAAACACTATTTAATTTTTAAAAAACTGATTTTGACATAATGTAGTGTGAAAATGTGAGTGAATGGTGAGTAATTTTTATTTTTATTTGTGTGTTAATTATTTAGTTTAATTTATAGTTTTTCTCTAAAAAATAATTGCTCAGAAAACAAATATCCAAAAGCGTTGTTTCCTTTCTTTTTAGTTTCTGAAGAAGGTCTTTGGACCGAAACGTCAATAAATGTGAATCCATATTTGCTAGTTTTATTAGAACCACATCCCCAAGAAACCAACAAAACTAAAAATATAAAATATATGGTTCAAGAAAAAAGAAAAGTCAAATATATATATATATATATATATATATATATATATATATATATATATATTTATATATCCCTTTAATATTTGAGCAGACCTCTCTTTAATTATTTACTATTAAAACACGCGGGGCGGCTATTCTTCTCGCTATGCCGCTGCAGTTATAGCCAATTTTTTATAATAATAGCGGTTAGTCATCGGTATTTTATCATTTAAACTAATGAAAATATGTCATGACGTAACCGCCAAAAAAAAAACAAACTATAGTTACTCTAACCTAGAGGCCCTCGATACATTTGACAATTGTTTTCAATTGTCAAATTTATCGAGGGCCTCTACTCTAACCCACCGTTTGATTTAATACTTTGGAGTTACGACCAGCGACCGCCTCCGTCGACACGCGTTTGATCTTCATATTTCCATTGTATTTTGAAAAGTGCAAAAAAAAGTAACCTTTTGATTTTAAAATAAATGGATCCATAACGGATCTGACAACTTACTAGCCCATTCCACACTCCAAGTTAACTCCACGCTATACCTATCAGCCTTGAAAACAGTTTTTTGTAAATATCTCAGAAACGAAAGCCCCTACAAAGTTTTTGATTATAACAAAATCACGTAATGCCCCGTTAAAATTATTAGTTTTTTTCATTGTCAATAAACTCTCAATAGCATTAATGGATTTTGACAAAAACTAATCATCTCGTTACATTGTCGAACACTATTTTTCTTCAAACTGTCATGGAAATTAGTCCAGCCGTTCCGGAGCTATCTGGGACGGACAGGCACAGAAACACATACACACACACACAAAAGATCACCGCACAGACAAACATACCGACAGACGTTACGACGAGATTGCTAAGATCGGTCCAAATACTCCCAAAAACCACGCGGGCCAACCAAAATGTGGTAACCCTAGACACAAAGGTGAAGGCACCAAATACATTGTTTACCGGGACTCGTAAGATGAGCTGAATTTGAGATATGTTGAAGGCCAAACCTTCCTGACATTTTTTCCAAAAAAAATTGGGGGGGGTCTTAGGACTCGGTTTCGAGCAATACTTATTTCAATGCGCGCCACTGAAATATGGAAAAAAGAACCTTTTTGTAGTTTTTTTTGCTATAACTTATCGTCAAATAAAAATAAAAAATCGATTAGATTCGTTTTATTGCAAAAGGGTTCTTTCAAGAATTTAATCAATTCTTGACATACAGTTTGCGTCACATCCCTACAGAGTGGCTCAAAATAATTATAAAAAAAATACAGGAAATATACCTGAGATTTATTAAATATAAAGAAAGGAAACTGAAAATGCGTGGTCAATATTAACTTAACTCGTTTTCATGTGAGTCGTTTTAACTATTCTAATGATCTAAGTGATGTTTGCATAGTGGGTTATGTAATAAACCTACAGGGTATTTACAAAAAAATAATTTAATGCATGACATATTTACTAATTGTCTATGGAAAAATAGTGTGTTTAGAATTCATGATAATATGTTAGGGTTCAAACTATCGTGATACTTGCCTCAAAAAGATTGGGGGATCATCGATTTCGTTTTCGAGTAATAATTATTTAAATGCGCGCCACTGGAATATAGCAAAATGTGAGCTTTTGTAGTTTTTTTCTATAACTTCTTGTCAAATAGAAATAAAAAACCAATATTAATTTTATTTAGTTGAAAAAAAAGTCTTTTTACGTATGTTCTCAATTTTTTTATAGTTTTCATCACATATCTACAGGGTGGCTCAAGATATGAATAATAGAAATACAGGAATAATAACTGGGATTTGTTAAATAATACCTAAAGGGATGAAATTAAATATCCATAGTCAAAATAAACTCATTTGCTTCAATCTGATATCTTGTAACTATTATAAAGTAATATTTACATACACAATGGTTTTTGTAGGATACTTACATGGTATATAATTTTTTTTTTAAATTAAACAAATGATAGATATTGTGTTTACCGGGATGCGTCAGACGAGGTGAATTTCAGATATGTTAGCGCTCGAGCCATCCTGAAACAATTAAAAATAATTGGGGGGGTAGGTAATTGGTTTCGTTTTCAAGTTATTATGTATTTTTGCTACAATTTCTATCGCCTTCTAGAGATAAAAATTCGATATTTATAGTTTTGTCAATTAAGTTTTTTCACAGGCTTTCTTTCTGATGCAATTTTTTTTTGTAGAACCCCCGGAAAGGGGTCTACTTACACTCTTTTCTTTTCAGTTTGTGTATGTGAGTAGACCTCTTTTCGTCACCTTTAGAAAGTTTTTCCTATATTCCAGCATTTAACTAATTCTAGCTTGAAAACGAAACCGATGACCAGGGGGGAGCCTGAGGAGCCCGGGCACCCTCCCCTTCCTGACATAAAACTTTTTTAGTTCAAGGGAAAAAAGCAAGTTTGAACAAAATATACCCGCAACACGAATTTTGTAATTTATTTATAAAAAAATTCAAAACCTTTCGCCTGCGGCAGATTTTGTCAGCTGTTTAGACCTAAAAATTATACAAAACGCACGCAAACCAAAAAATAT
This sequence comes from Aspidapion aeneum, assembly GCA_963576565.1. Taxonomy (NCBI): domain Eukaryota; kingdom Metazoa; phylum Arthropoda; class Insecta; order Coleoptera; family Brentidae; genus Aspidapion; species Aspidapion aeneum. Next base: position 16,916,817 of record OY755041.1, on the reverse strand, counting down.
TTCGATTTTTGCTTCCTCCTTGGCCCCTCCCCCCTGGAAATCCTCGGTCCGCCACTGCCACCCACTTTTTCTTGAAACAAGGTTGACAACGGCTTAGGCTCTAACATATCTCAAATTCATCACATCTGACGCATCCCAGTAAACAACTATTCCATAAACAATTAGTACACATGTCATGCGAATTCAAAAAACCCTTTCACCAGTATTTACTAAGACCTTAAGACTTAGCATTGTAGACCGGATTTAAGTATCAAGTCTATAGACTTGATACCGACCTGTTTAAGTGTATTTTTAGCTCACACATATACTATACTATAGTAGTGTGAGCTATGGTGATCCTAATTTTTTCGAAAAAAAAAAGTTGCTCCGATTTCAAAAATTTTTATATATCTTTGCGTTTCAGATGATTTTGAAACTTTTTTGTTGCGCCGTCTGTCTGTCTGTCTGTCTGTATGTCTGTCTGTCTGTATGTCTGTATGTCTGTCTGTAACGACCAACGCGCATAACTCAAAAACCGCTTGACCCATTTTAATTTAATGGCGTGTGTGATATCAAACGAAAGGTAATTGAGTCTGGAGTTAAACAAAATACATTTTAGATTATTTTAAAAAAAGGGTGGGGGTATATTTCAAAAATTAGAGTTTAAATGAAAATATGGCGTGTGTGATATCAAACAAAAGGTAATTGGGTCCGGAGTTAAACAAAATATATTTTAGTTTTTGTTTTTTTAAGGGTGGGGGTAGATTTCAAAAATTTTAGTTTAAGTCAAAACATGCCTTGTGTGGTATCAAACAAGGTAATTTAGTCTGGAGTTGAATAAAATATATTTCAGTTTTTAGGTATATTAGCGTACACCTACACTATAACTATAGTACCTAGTGTGAGCTTAGGGGCCCATATATTGGCAGAGTATTTTAATACTCACAGGTCAAATAACTGCAAAGATTTGGTTCACCCTAATGTGCAATATGATAGTAAGCATTTCTCAGTGAGTTTCATCCATATAAATTCATATTAACTTTAGAAATAAAGAAAACTTTGGAAACTTAGTCCGTGCAGTCGTAGGATTCCCGTTAAAATTAGTCTCAAATTGTAGTACCACCCCTGAGGGGTGGTTTAAAGTTTGAAAAACAATAGAAATAATCCATGATTGACAAAAAACTTACATACAAAAATATTCAAAGCTAATTAATACATAAATAACTTAAAATATAACTTAAAACTATATCTGTAGATGCACTACCGTATTAAATACGTATCAATATTTAAATAATGTAAAAAGCACAAGATATATTAGAATCCCTTTGCAAATACTCATTCACTAAAACAATCGACCATCGGTTTAATCGTCGCTAACTTGTCTAAAAAATTAACACATAAAATATAGCGGCCAGCTGACACTGACTTACATCGTTTTTATTCGACATTTTCTAGTGAAGTTAGGAGGTTTAAATATGGCTACCATTGTTAAACCAAAATATTTGATTATTTTTATTTATTCATAACCTTTGTGTGGAAATAATGTCTTTGTAACAACAAAAAAAGATGACCCATATTAAAAATAATTGCATTTACGGGAAAAATGAGTTAAACCTTCAATCAAAATGTAGACTTTTAAACCTAGGATTGTAGGACTTAGCACTTAGCACCCTTTAGTAAATACTGGTGATTATGTTTATTATTATTATTAATAATTTGAGCCACTCTGTAGATATGTGATGAAATATATATGTCAAAAATTGAGAACATACTTTAAAAGACAATTTTTTTTCAAACAAAATAAAATTATATTAATATTGGTTTTTTTTATTTCTATTTGACGAAAAGTTATAGCAAAAAAACTACAAAAAGTCACATTGTTCCATATTCCAGTGGCGCGTATTTAAATAGTTATAGCTCGAAAACGAAACCGATGTTCGAACTCTAACATATCTTAAATTCACCTCATTTGACGCATCCCGGTAAACACACTATTCTGTAGACAACTAGTAAACATGTCATGCGTTGAATTAAAAAAATGTTTGAAATACCCTGTAATTTTATCACATAACCTGTTATGCAAACATCACTTTATTATAGTTAAAACGACTCGCATGAACGCAAATAAAGTTAATTTTGACCATATATTTTCAGTTTCATCTCTTTATATTTAATAAATCTCAGGTATTTTTCCTGTATTTTTTATAATTATTTTGAGCCACTCTGTAGGTATGTGATGCAAACTATATGTCAAAAATTGATAAAATTCTTGGAAGGACTCTTTTTTAAATAAAATAAGACTAATATCGGTTTTTTATTTTTATTTGACGATAAGTTACTAGAGACTTATTGGCATAAAACCTGACTTTATTCTAGACTCGACTTTATTCTGACACATTTGTACAGAAAACTAACAGCTGCCCTCTCAAAATTGACATTTCAAAGCCAAATTTAATAATACAGTCGCTAACTTCCATTTAATAAATACCGACACTAATAAATCCGGTTTTTAAATACACAAAGGCCGAATTTTGAAGCAGAGCAGCTGCTTTTTATATGCAAATCTGTCGCCATAGGGTCGATGTTTAAATAAGGTCAGATTTTATTCCAATAAGTCCCTATTACCAAAATTACAAAAAACTACAAAAAGTCACGTTTTTCCATATTTCAGTGGCGCGCATTTAAATAAGTATAGCTCGAAAAAAATCCTATAACCCCCCAATTTTTTTGGAGAAAATATCAGGATGGATTGGCCTTCAACATATATCAAATTCAGCTCATCTGATGAATCCCGATAAACAATGTATTTAGTTACTCCTCCTTTAAAAAAATTCTCTACTTGCAAGTCAAAATATTTCCAAATTTACCCATCGACCGCCAACAAATTTTCAACCTAAATCCTTAATAAACAAAACAAAATCTGCCAGTTATCAGCAAGGCTCGCAGCAGGGGTAACAGATGTAAGGTGAAATCCGGGAAAACTTGGCAATATTTAAAAATAATAGATTGGTCACCTGTAAGCCTGGCCGACAAGCTTGCGCATTGGCTAGAACATATAGCAACTATTGTTGCTAAAAGCTTTTTTCAAGTGAGTTCGACTCCCAGCTTAGACATGGTTGTGTAAACATATGATCCAAACTAGCATTATTCGTTTTGGATTTTTTTTTATAAAATTAGGCGATTGGTGATATCAGGGGAAAGTCCCTGTACAAAAAATAAGACTTACTAATAAGCCTTTTAAGGCCAAAACAGTCATGTTTTTTTCAATCCTTGATTCAGTACAATTTTTATTTTATTGGCACAATTTACCCCGTGCTCCCCCTAGCTACGGCACCCTATCTCCTTATTATTCGTTCTCGCCACCCTTTAGGAAGGAATATGCAAACTCCGAGCAGGATTTATCCCTCTTCGCCGCTGCACCCTTCCCTTTAAAGCCCCCCAAGTGCCCCCATACTCCAAGCCGCCCGGCTAAAATGACCACCGGCCGCGTAGGCTTGTAAAGTCCAAGTTGAAGTTGGGAGTGTAGAGGGGCAGAGAGGTGTGAAGGGTGGCGTGAGCAAGCAAAGGGGATGTAAACTTTCCCTTCTCTCAAAGATCAATACCTTCACGTTCTGAACTCGTTCCCCCATCCATGGTCAGGCGAGTGTACACCTCTCCCTGTATACACGGGTCATCTTGACGAAATTTGTTCATACGCCACGCAACAAAATATTTTAAATATTGTATTCTGCGAAATTGTATGAATGATATAAATATATTTGTTAATACGTTATAAAAAAAATAGGGTAAGGTTGCCAAAATCGCACCACTTTTTGGTTTTTATTTTTTTTCTTAAAAACTAATAACTCTAATTATTTTTTTTTTCATTCGGAAGAAGCCGATATAGGCTTTTTGAACACATACGAGCAATTGTAAAAATATAGTATTTTGTTGAACTTTGGAGAAATAATAGTTTTTTAAGGAGTTGCAAACAGTACGATTTGGGAAACTGGTTGCCTAAATCGTACCACCCGGAAAAAATAAAAAAAAAATCTACATAAAATCTGACGTTTATATTTTTAATTATTATTTACAAAAAAAGCAACATTTTAAACTGTGAACATTTTTAATTTTATAAACAGTAGTCTCACAAGTAATCACCCTTAACTCTTACGATCATTGACTTCTATACCCTACGGGTAGACCCGGCATGGGCCTAAATTGCCATTATATCAAGCTTTTATCGCAATTGACCAAATACAAGTAAGAATTTAATGAGCAAGATAGGGATGAAAATAGAATTTCGGTTTGGTGAGTCCGGACACATGCAACATCGCAAAAATATTCTATTTGCTTGTCTTGGATAAAAAAGGGCAGTGGCGGCGCAAAATAGAAATTTTGAATTCCATTAGAATTTTTTTATCAACAATTTTCTGTTTGAATAATAAATAATTCATGAATACTTACTTGTGTATACTGTGTTTTCAAAAATCTCTTTAGTAAAAAAAAAGAGTAAAAAGAGTTTCTAAGCATGCTAAGTGCAGTGGATGTATTAAAATTATTGTTTTCATCTTAGAACTTTACAAATGTTGTACCTTCAAGGTAAAATATTTTCTTTCTTTGAACAAGGGTCTTCTTCAACTCTTCTCTTCTTGGGTGGACTACAAGTTATGCTCGAGTCAGATAAAATTTCGGAACTAAAAATTTCAATTCGGAATGGGACAACTGGGCGCCGGGCCAACCCGGCGCCGCCAACAGGGCGCCACGCCGGGCCTAATGGGCACCGGGCCAACTCAGCGCCGGACTATTTTTTCTTTGATAAAATGTGCAGATAAAAAACAAAATAAATATGTTATTTATACAAAAATTTCAACATCTATTAAGTCGCGTGTGATACATATCGATGCATAAATAAGAAAGTCCGCCATTTTAATTTTTTTAAGTTTGTTTTTCATCTGCACATTTTATCAAGAAAAAATATTTTAGTCCGGCGCCCAGTTGGCTCGGCGTCCAGTTGGCCCGGCGCCCAGTTAACCTGCCGCCCACTTGGTGGCGCCGAGTTGGCGGCGCCCAGTTGTCCTAGACTGCAACACATTTCAGGGGTCTGGTACGTTTTACCACCTTTCTTAAAACTACGAAGTTTTTTGAAAAATGATAATTTTAGACAATTTTATAGTGATTTCAAAAAAAAAATTGCGGAAAATCGTTGATTTTGTTAAAAAAATTGAAATTGAAAAATTCTTAAAACCCCATTAAAACCCATACAAATTGCTACAAAAGAAGCATTTTCTCATTTCAAACTGAAACAAAACGGTCCCTGACTTCTATCAGCTGTTAACAAAAACTTGAAATAACTAAGGTCACTGATCGAAATCGGGTCAGTTTTTTTGGTCCTTTTATGAAAATGCACAATTATTAAAAAAGCATGAAATTCATAACAAAATCAAGAAAATTATGATTCCTACATTTTTACAATTAAAAATTAGTTTAATTGAACATTATATCAATTTTTATTCTTTAAAACACTAAAAATTAATAATTATTTACTTTTTTTAAATTTATCTATAAGGTCTAACCGAATAAAACCAAACTGAACCGATCCGTATCGAAATGAACCAAATCAAACCGAATCTAACGGTTCGGTTTGGTTCGGTTCGATTTGGTTAAACTAAACCGTACCTAACTGAATGTAGCTAAACCTAACCGAAACAAACTGAACCTAGCGGAACCTAACCGAACATAATCAAACTGAACCAAACCTAGCCGAAGAAAACTGAACCTAACCGAACCGATTCGAAACGAACCGAACCAAACCAGACCGAATCTGGCTGAACCTAACCAAAACAAATTAAACCTAGCCGAACCTAACCAAACAAAATCAAACTGAACCAAACCCACCCGAACCAAACCGAACCGAACCGAGTGGAACCAACCAAACCAAACCAAACCGAACCGTTATATTCGGTTTGGTTCGGTTCGATTTGGTTAAACTAAACCGAACCTAACCGAATATAGCTAAACCTAACCTAAACAATCCTAGCGGAACCTAACCGAACATAATCAAACTGAACCAACCTAACCCACCTAACCCAACCGAACCCAACCTAACCCAACCCAACCCAACCTAACCCAACCTAACGCAACCTAACCCAACCTAACCTAACCAAACCTAACCTACCTAGTTGTTAATAAATATAGTAAAATTTGTTAGGTTTATGTCCAGGGGGTAACCATTGTACATAATCGTCGGAAATCGAGTTAGGATTAGTGTATGCGACCATAAACATTGAGTGGCGCGTGAGTGTTTGGTCTTCAATTTTTTTTTGGGAAATTTTTCAAAATCTTTTTTTCCGTACTCTGGGCACCCGAATAAACCGTAATCTGGTCACCCTAATCCATCGCAATCAAAGAAAATCGGTAATCGAAGTGTCACAAATTTTTTGTTGGTTTCTATTCTTCTTTTATATTATGTAGGACAAATTTATTAATTAAACTAAGTGACCTTATTAAGTAAGACAGCATGATTGTCAAATGACATTAGAAGGACCACGGCTATCAAAACGGACGGGCCACGATACTCCACTTTCTTGACGTCACATCAGGGGCTGATTTTTTTTTGATGGTCACATTACGACACAGCTGATTGTCTTTAAAAAATTGAAGTTGGAATGACGGTTCATGAATATTTGATTTTTTTAAAAATAAAGTCATTTTTGAGATTGTTTTTACTTTATTCTGGCAGAACAATTTTTTAAAATGTATAGTAATCCTTAATTTTTCATAGCCGCTTCATTAGCTCACCCAAAAATTAAATTTAAAGCAGAAGCAAATGTGAATCACAGATGACAAAGTCAAATACATGTCAAATATAACAGTTGGCATGTGGTACATGGCGGGTAATTTGAATTCAAAATAAGGAATGCTAAATCTTGAAGATTTTAACCTTTTAATCATGTTGCTTCCTTACAAACCTTTGGTGGAATATCGGGATGGTGTCTGAGAATATTTCACTGAAATTTTGCGGAAATCTGTAGTGCCATTTTGAAAATACCATAAAAAAACCTCTGACCTCCCATAAGAACCAATGTAAAATTCAGCCCCGGAAGAACAGCTGATTTTTTCAGGGTCGTGGCCTCTATTTTTGTGTTGGCCTTGGAAGGACATACACATATGATACCGGCCTGTAGACCGGTCGCGGTGGTCATATAATAATAAATATATACTTTCGCGATGAAAGACCAAAATTTAACTTAAAATTACTGTAAAGTCCGCAAAAAACATTAAATTTATCGAAATTTATAAAAACATAGATCAGTGTGTGTAACAATTCATCAAGATGTATGAAACTCGACCGTGACACGTCAAACGTTTGGTTCGAAAAAACAAAAACCACGATAAAAATCGGTATGTAAGCATTTAAAAAAAAATCATTTTTAAGAAAATCAAATACTTTTTGTTAATTTTCATGCAATGCAAAAAAAAGTGCGGGGAAGTGACACTTTCTGAATCAAAATGTGTGAGGGTAAAATCGCACAAAACTATCCGTCAAGACGACTTACCCATGAAATGTTGTTTTTTTATGGATTTTTTTTCTTCTTTTGCACAAAAAACAATTTTGGACCATGTTTGAACTCAAATAGTTACTTCTAAACTTGTTTTTAAACGTTTTAAGATTTCTTTTTGTAATATTCCCGCACAAAATTCAAAAAAAATCATTTCCGTACTTAGACAACATTGTCTATCAGTTTTCCCTGTATAAATTCACTAGCAGGTAGAATCATTTAAAATACGGCAGGTGGATTAAAGGGAGCCAGCTGTTTTTCTCTCGCACTTATGCCGTCAGTGTGAAAGGGATAAACTTTTATCTCGCACTCGGGTACTTACCCATATATTATCTAGGGTATTATTAGCATGCAAAATCAGCCTATCTTTGTCCGTTTCACATGTTCAATAATGTCTATCTCTGTTTTTATTGTAAAAGAAATACCCGCCGTTAGAAACCAAATTCGATAGGGTCAATAAAAAATGCCTTGTCTTTCCGTCTCTAAAGCCCTTTCAGGGCTTTATACAACTCAATGGTCTCCCCCAACCTTGCAGCTTCGCCAGCTTTAATTGATGAATGAGAAACGTAACTTTGACACAAACACCAGTATTTGATAAAGGGTCTACAGCGCTAAGCTCTACAATCCTAGGTTTAAAAGTCTACATTTTGGTTGAAGGTTTTATTATTATTTTTTCCGTGAATGCGATAGTTTTTAATAATTATATAAATTGTTTATGAATACCTTGCGATAATGGGTCATCTTTTTTCGTTGTAACAAAAACATGACTTCCACACAAAGGTTATAAATAAATAAAAATAATAAAATATTTTGGTTTAAACGGTGTAATTCAGTGTCAGCTGTCCGCTAGATTTTACATTTTAATTTTTTAGACCAGTTAGCGACGATTAAACCGATGGTCGATTGTTTTGGCAAATGTGTAATTGGAAAATGATTCTAATATATCTTGTGCTTTTTACAGTATTTAAGTATTGATACGTATTTAATACGGTAATGCATCTACAGATATAATTTTAAGCTATTTAGTATTATTTAGCTTTGAATATTTTTGTATATAAGTTTTTTGTCAATCATGGATTATTTCTATTGTTTTTCGAACTTTAAACCACCCCTCAGGGGTGGTACTACAATTTGAGACTATTTTTAACGGGAATCCTACGACTGCACGGACTTTTCCAAAACATGACATTTCGTTACAAAATATGGTTTTTCTTTATTTCTAAAGTTAATTTAAATTTATATGAGATGAAACTCACTGAGAAATGCTTACTATCATATTGCACATCAGGGTGAACCAAATCTTTGCAGTTATTTGACCTGTGAGTATTAAAAAAATATACTTAAACCGGTCGGTATCAAGTCTATAGACTTGATCCTTAAACCCGGTCTACAATGCTAAGTCTTAAGGTCTTAGTAAATAATGGTGAAAGTGTCTCGGCATGTAGCATCCCATAACAATTTGTATTGTATTATATTCGAAAGCGGTGGCAGGCCCTACTGGACCTCCATGCACTGCGACATACTGAGTTTGACTAAAGTGGCATATTTTTTTTTCTACCCAGTACATGAAAAAACTCTGGAGATTACAACAATAAATGATTTAGGTTTAACACTTTGGCTCAAAGATATACCACTAAGGCCTCTGCATTATTAGCCATGTCCCATAACAATGGTTTACCAATCTTCCAGGTAAAATAAAATAAAAACATTTCATCGACACGTTTGCCATTATTTCTGCAAACATCCGGTGGTTCAAGTATTGATGGAATGTCCGCAGATGTAAGTGAGCGTTTTATTATATTACTAATCAACCTATGAGGTGCCACTCTTCCTGCACTTTTTTGACTGCAACACATTTCAGGGGTCTGGTACGTTTTACCACCTTTCTTAAAACTACGAAGTTTTTTGAAAAATGATAATTTTAGACAATTTTATAGTGATTTCAAAAAAAAATATTGCGGAAAATCGTTGATTTTGTTAAAAAAATTGAAATTGAAAAATTCTTAAAACCCCATTAAAACCCATACAAATTGCTACAAAAGAAGCATATCTTCTATCAGCTGTTAACAAAAACTTGAAATAACTAAGGTCACTGATCGAAATCGGGTCAGTTTTTTTGGTCCTTTTATGAAAATGCACAATTATTAAAAAAGCATGAAATTCATAACAAAATCAAGAAAATTATGATTCCTACATTTTTACAATTAAAAATTAGTTTAATTGAACATTATATCAATTTTTATTCTTTAAAACACTAAAAATTTATAATTATTTACTTTTTTTAAATTTATCTATAAGGTCTAACCGAATAAAACCAAACTGAACCGATCCGTATCGAAATGAACCAAATCAAACCGAATCTAACGGTTCGGTTTGGTTCGGTTCGATTTGGTTAAACTAAACCGTACCTAACTGAATGTAGCTAAACCTAACCGAAACAAACTGAACCTAGCGGAACCTAACCGAACATAATCAAACTGAACCAAACCTAGCCGAAGAAAACTGAACCTAACCGAACCGATTCGAAACGAACCGAACCAAACCAGACCGAATCTGGCTGAATCTAACCAAAACAAATTAAACCTAGCCGAACCTAACCAAACAAAATCAAACTGAACCAAACCCACCCGAACCAAACCGAACCGAACCGAGTGGAACCAACCAAACCAAACCAAACCGAACCGTTATATTCGGTTTGGTTCGGTTCGATTTGGTTAAACTAAACCGAACCTAACCGAATATAGCTAAACCTAACCTAAACAATCCTAGCGGAACCTAACCGAACATAATCAAACTGAACCAACCTAACCCACCTAACCCAACCGAACCCAACCTAACCCAACCCAACCCAACCTAACCCAACCTAACGCAACCTAACCCAACCTAACCTAACCAAACCTAACCTACCTAGTTGTTAATAAATATAGTAAAATTTGTTAGGTTTATGTCCAGGGGGTAACCATTGTACATAATCGTCGGAAATCGAGTTAGGATTAGTGTATGCGACCATAAACATTGAGTGGCGCGTGAGTGTTTGGTCTTCAATTTTTTTTTGGGAAATTTTTCAAAATCTTTTTTTCCGTACTCTGGGGTCCCGAATAAACCGTAATCTGGTCACCCTAATCCATCGCAATCAAAGAAAATCGGTAATCGAAGTGTCACAAATTTTTTGTTGGTTTCTATTCTTCTTTTATATTATGTAGGACAAATTTATTAATTAAACTAAGTGACCTTATTAAGTAAGACAGCATGATTGTCAAATGACATTAGAAGGACCACGGCTATCAAAACGGACGGGCCACGATACTCCACTTTCTTGACGTCACATCAGGGGCTGATTTTTTTTTGATGGTCACATTACGACACAGCTGATTGTCTTTAAAAAATTGAAGTTGGAATGACGGTTCATGAATATTTGATTTTTTTAAAAATAAAGTCATTTTTGAGATTGTTTTTACTTTATTCTGGCAGAACAATTTTTTAAAATGTATAGTAATCCTTAATTTTTCATAGCCGCTTCATTAGCTCACCCAAAAATTAAATTTAAAGCAGAAGCAAATGTGAATCACAGATGACAAAGTCAAATACATGTCAAATATAACAGTTGGCATGTGGTACATGGCGGGTAATTTGAATTCAAAATAAGGAATGCTAAATCTTGAAGATTTTAACCTTTTAATCATGTTGCTTCCTTACAAACCTTTGGTGGAATATCGGGATGGTGTCTGAGAATATTTCACTGAAATTTTGCGGAAATCTGTAGTGCCATTTTGAAAATACCATAAAAAAACCTCTGACCTCCCATAAGAACCAATGTAAAATTCAGCCCCGGAAGAACAGCTGATTTTTTCAGGGTCGTGGCCTCTATTTTTGTGTTGGCCTTGGAAGGACATACACATATGATACCGGCCTGTAGACCGGTCGCGGTGGTCATATAATAATAAATATATACTTTCGCGATGAAAGACCAAAATTTAACTTAAAATTACTGTAAAGTCCGCAAAAAACATTAAATTTATCGAAATTTATAAAAACATAGATCAGTGTGTGTAACAATTCATCAAGATGTATGAAACTCGACCGTGACACGTCAAACGTTTGGTTCGAAAAAACAAAAACCACGATAAAAATCGGTATGTAAGCATTTAAAAAAAAATCATTTTTAAGAAAATCAAATACTTTTTGTTAATTTTCATGCAATGCAAAAAAAAGTGCGGGGAAGTGACACTTTCTGAATCAAAATGTGTGAGGGTAAAATCGCACGGTCGCAGAAAAAACTATCTATCGTGACGCTACTGAACTTTCTCGTGTTTTAGCAAAAACTATCCGTCAAGACGACTTACCCATGAAATGTTGTTTTTTTATGGATTTTTTTTCTTCTTTTGCACAAAAAACAATTTTGGACCATGTTTGAACTCAAATAGTTACTTCTAAACTTGTTTTTAAACGTTTTAAGATTTCTTTTTGTAATATTCCCGCACAAAATTCAAAAAAAATCATTTCCGTACTTAGACAACATTGTCTATCAGTTTTCCCTGTATAAATTCACTAGCAGGTAGAATCATTTAAAATACGGCAGGTGGATTAAAGGGAGCCAGCTGTTTTTCTCTCGCACTTATGCCGTCAGTGTGAAAGGGATAAACTTTTATCTCGCACTCGGGTACTTACCCATATATTATCTAGGGTATTATTAGCATGCAAAATCAGCCTATCTTTGTCCGTTTCACATGTTCAATAATGTCTATCTCTGTTTTTATTGTAAAAGAAATACCCGCCGTTAGAAACCAAATTCGATAGGGTCAATAAAAAATGCCTTGTCTTTCCGTCTCTAAAGCCCTTTCAGGGCTTTATACAACTCAATGCTTACGATATAAAATCGGAGGTTTCATTAAGTATTTAAAAAAAAGCAATATTTTAAATTATGATCATTTTTAACTTGATAAACAGAAGCCGCACATGTAACCACCCTTAACTGACAGGTCGGAACACATTTCATGTGCCCATTTTCCGCACTTGATATCATATCTTCGACAAAATACTTATGGCATATTGTGCCTAAAGGCCGCTTGACATGGTGCATGACGCGCTGCAAATATTTGCAAGCAAAAAATTTCGGTCAAATTGTTGCCTGCAAAAAATCTTCTTTTCGTTTGACATTGTGCATGGCCATGCATGGATTCCCCAGAATCTAGGTAAAAATTCCCCAGTTTGCATGCAAGTACAGTTTGCATGCAAAAAAATGACACCGGACCGATAAAAATGGATTGCCTGCAACAATCAGCTGGATTTGTACTGCGCATGCACCTGGGCAAAATTTCATGCATTTGCCTGCAAATTTTATTGTCATGCACCATGTCAAGCGGCCTTTAGTCATCAGCATGCTTCCAATTATTATTTTATTTTTCTTAGATGAATAAGTCCTTTTAGTTTCTTATTTGGACTTTCCTGGTTTTTAATTCTTCTTTTTTTTTACCTTTAGACCATATTTTTCCTCCAGCTTATTCTTATAACAACTTTCGGTTAATATTGCAACTTTTTGCACACCTTTTTTTGCTCTTTCATTCAATTTTTTTACCACTTTTGGTAGTGGACTTAATTGCTCAATTTAAACAGCCTTACTCCTTTTGTTGAGATCTAATATTTTATGTCGAGTTAAACCACTTTTAAATGGAATTGGATCATCCTCGACGATAAGACTTTTTTGACTTTTGTCTGATTAATCTGTATCTTCGAGAGTAGTATTCTCCTTCTGGGATTCAACAGGATTTTTTCACTAGCCCCAAAATATGCCTCAGAAAAGACATTTCGGCATAATTTATTGTTGCAGAATGTTATTTAAGCAGCTATTTCAAACAGTGTTACTTTTTGTTTTCCGCAAGACAAAAAAACTTATATTCAAACATCAGATATTGAAACGACATGAGTTCCTCAACGTGGTACGATTTAGGCAACTACCAATAAAAATAGATAAATAAAAATTTTAAAATTAATTTCCAGATCTAATTTTAAATTCAAGTTCCTAGGCTATAGATGAAGTACAGCCTTACACAAACTTTAAAGAAGTTATATCAAAATACCCGAGATATTTTAACTTCTATTTACCGTTGCAAAGGTTTGATAAACATGCAATATGTTCCAACAAATGATAATGTTGCAGATATTTTTACAAAGCCTCTAGCGTGAGAAAAAATTGAAAACTTTAGACAGAAGATGGGCGTTCATATTTTTTAAATTTATTATTATTTACCTATTATTACACCAATTTAAAAATTTGAAAGACATTTTAAATTGAAGGAGGGTGATAAAATAATAGTTATTCCTGTATATATTTATATTGTTTATCTAGGTAGTTTGTGATAAGTTGTCAGGAGATTGGATTGTTTTTAGTTTGTCAGGTTGTCACATTCATTATAATAAACTGATATTATAAGTCACTAAATATTTCACCTAAAATCATCAGGTATTTCTGTCAATTAATTGCATTTTAGTTTTTGAAAAAGCGAGTTGATTCACCAGACGTGTTTTGTGAGCAACTATCTGCTCATGAACCTACGTTATATAATAGGCATACCTAGATATGCATAAAATCGTGGTTCAGTTATAATGTTTGCAAATAAAAATTAATTAATATTTTTTATTCGTATCATATTACAGGTATAGTAGAGTAAATTTGTAAAATAAAGCTGCAAAAAGGGTATATTTTTTTATATTTGGCATAGTACTACCTAACACCAAAAGCTAAATTTTCATTCGAGGATCCCCGATTTTCCGGCCTCAGAATCCAAGATGGCGTTATATTTAAAAAAAAAAATGATTTCCTTGTTTTAAGAGGAATTAAATAAATTTTGATAAATTTACTTTAAGTGGGATACACTCAATGTAAAAATGTAAAAAAAAATTACACCTGTCACTGCAAAACAAAATGGCAGCTATATTTAAAAAATATCGTTTTTCTTCGATATTTTCTTTATTTTTTTTGCGATATTTATTTTTAATACCTGATATTAAAGCTACTGACCAGATTTTTTTTTTTGGATTTTATCAGTAGTAAGCCAGATTTTGTAAAAATTTATTAAGTTACAATTTGACGTTTAACATTTTATAATGGCGGCCGAAGTTCAGATAAAAAAGTAATTTTTTTGTTCTTGTTTGACAGAACTAGTATTGTTGTGTAATATATTGATTTATACTAAATGGGGGTCGGGGATTGTAAATATTTCATAAAAAATGACATGTGTCTATTATTAGCCAAGATGGCGGCGGTCAAAATATAAATACAACAGTATCTTTTTGGTTTAGTAAATCTTTTTACCAAGATATGTAGTTTTATATTAATCTTAATTAGTTTTAAATTGTAATGTACAAAAAAAATAGAATTTATTTATTTTTTAAAGATGGCGGCCGAAAAAGTAAAAAAAAAACATTTTTGTTAATTTTTTCGAAATTTAACAAATCAACTGAGAAAACCAAGACATCTCGTTAAACAAAACACAGATGTTTTAAATATGTCAAAAAAGTTGACATATGTCACGAGCCGGGTGATTTGAATAAATTGACATTTTACTTAATAGCTATCTCCGTTAATATTGATCTAACAGTAACGTTTAAATTAGCAAAGTTTAATAATTTTTTCTAAATCATCAGAATCTTATGTCAGAAATGACATATATCATACACTTGTCAAACTATTGACAAATGGTTTATTTTTTTAAATAAAACTGTATATAATGTTTTTGATTGATAGGGCTCTATTTTCTGATTTCAAAAATATATAATATGTTGACATTTAGTCCAGCGTTTGTTGAAATATTTGCATTTTAAAAATTATATTCATTAACAAAATGGCAACATCCTTATTCTTTATTTAGGTTATTAAAATGAAAATATTTCAATAACGGCTGGTCTAAATGTCAACATATTATATATTTTTGAAACCAGAAAAACGAGTCTTATCAACTGAAAAAATTATATGCAGGGTGTTTTATTTAAAAAAATAAACCATATGTCAAAAGTTTGACAAGTGTATGACATATGTCATTTTTGACATCAGATTCTGATGATTTTTGATTGCTTATTTAAACATTACTGTTAGATTAATATTAACGGAGATTGCTATTAAATAAAATATGGTAAATTCAATCAAATCACCCGGTACGTGACATATGTCAACTTTTTTGACATTTTTAAAATATCTGTGTTTTGTTTACCGAGATGTCTTGTTTTTTCCAGTTTTTTTTGTAAAATTTCGAAAAAATAAACAAATTTTTTTTTTTACTTTTTCGACCGCCATCTTTAAAAAATAAATAAATTATATTATTTTTGTACATTATAACTTAAAGCTAATGAAGAGTAATATAAAACTACATATCTTCGTAAAAAAAGTACCAAACCAAGAAGATAATGTTGTTTTTATATTTTGAACATCTTGATTAATAATAGACATGTGTCATTTATGATGAAATATTTAAAATCGGCGACCCCTATTTAGTATAAATCGATATATTCATGGGCGCACCCAACCAAGCCTTAGAATTTTTAATATATTTTCTATACATTTGATGATAAAACATGAAAAATACCTTAACATTTGACATCAGGAGGCTTCGGGCGCCCCCCAACCCCAAGCAGTGGCGTAGTTGCGAAAAGACATGATGACCTTTTTTTTTTTTTGGTCGCAAGTTTTTTGAGGGCGCGCTTCGTAGCTGTCGGGCCCCCCCCAAGACACATTCCTGGGTGCGCCACTGATATATTACACGCAATACTAGTTCTGTCAAACAAGAACTGAACAAGTTTCCCAACTTGTTTTTATTTTTGTAAATAATTATATTCTCTAATTTTCACTTAAAATTAGAGAAGCTATCTCTCTTAGTTTTTAAATATTTTTGGGTTACATTTTCTACGCTTACAAGCGTTTTTAGAATATTATTTTGATTTACTTTACGCTATATCTTTCCATATTTTAAATTTAAACTTCGCGCGCTTCTTCCAGCAATGAAGGATTTGAGATAAGCGGCTAAATTCGGCCTAGCAGACGAAAACGCCGATTGTCTGGGCGAACAACTCAACCACGCGCCACGTGCAAGGAAAGTCACCGCACCGCTATTATTTTATATTAAAATTGTGGAAACTATTAATTTTACGCTTTAGTTTATTAGATATTAGTGTTTGGAACATTTTGAACTATAGAACAATGGAGAGTCTGGTACTTCGCGTATAATCGGGCTGGCCAGCCAAGTAGCTACAAAAGACATCTAATGGTAAGTCGTTTCTTGATAATTTTTCATTGCTGCGCTATTTTTAGTATTTAAGTTTTTAGGCTCTTTTTTCCCTGTTGGAGCCCTGTGGAAAGATACAGTCCCTCTTAACTCCCCCACGTTTTTCTCGAGCTATCTCGAGTGGTCCTTCGGTATATTTTATTTTCTACAGAAGGCCTAACCTCACCATTTGGTCCAGGTTCGAGCCTGATAACAGGACCCCGGGAAAAATTAAAGTCTAAATCGCATTTTGTTAAAAATAAAATTTTTAATAAATACGCATGACCTTGATCTTTTTGCTGTGCTAGCAGTAAAAATAACAAGTAAAAAAGTACCGAACGCGCATTGTTTTCGCGCATTTCCTACCTCTTTTTGGCTTGGCGTCACCTGCACGTAGGAAAAGTTAAGATATTAGAGAGGTAAATGAGACTTGTTTACATTTTTTATCGCCTATTTTCTTTTCTTTTTAAACGCTTTTAATTTTTAAATATTAAAAATTTCGGAAACTAATCGTTCACCTGTTTTAACGGAGTTTTTTAAAAACATTACAATGAGTACGCAACTTAAGAAGTTAGAAGCACTCCGTAATGTGCAACATAATCGCATTAATACTCTTCGTAACTTAGCTTATGCTTGCCTAACGGATGATACAAAAAAACCGTGTTTACAGGTTCGACTTATCGACCTTGATGAGATGAAAGAAACATTTTTTATTTATCAAAATCAAATAATAGAGGCTTATTCGGCAAGTCCGGAGAGACTGGAAGAAGAAAATGAACGCCTTACTGAGTTTGACGACAGCTTCTATGATATTAAAAGAATTCAAAAACAACTATTTGAGGTGAAAATTGAAGCTCCTCAACCTCAAAACTTAACGCAAATTTCAAATTCTTCTGATCCAGACCGCTTTATGGCGTCTTTAATGCCAAGACTGCGCATTGTCGAATTTCATGGCGACATCACTAAGTTTCCAACCTTTCTAGATATGTACAATAGTTCTGTACACAATAATCCTAGTATTCCTACAAACGCTAAATTTAATTTGTTACTGTCCTACCTAAAAGGACCGCCTTTAAACGTAGTTAAACATTTACAAATAACCGACGCTAATTACATAATCGCTTACAATACGCTTCTAAAACGCTATCATAACCCCCGCTTATCGGCTCAAACTTATTGGCGCTCCGTGTATAATTTTCCCGCTCTCAAAGACGACAATCCAGAAACGCTGCGCACGCTGCTTGATGTTTTTTCAGAAAACATTGAGGCTTTAAAAACTCTAAATTACGACACTGATCAATGGTGTTTTCCGCTCGCCAACATTTTACTAGATAAATTGCCTGAGGTACTACTTTCGCGCTTTGAACTAGCTAATTCTAGGTCTAATGAAATGCCCAAATATCAAGAAATTTATAATTTCCTTGAAATTCAATGTAATTCCCTTTATTCGCTACAATCTAAAAATAGATTTAAAAATAATAAACAGTTTTATAAAAATAACGCCTCGCCTTATTATACAAAAACGCTACTTGGTACGGAAAATACTCATTCTAAAGATAGATGCGCTTTTTGTGATTCTAACACACATTCAATATATTTATGTCACGCATTTAAAGGTAAATCTCCCTACGAACGCTATACTTACGCTAAAAATAAGAAACTATGTTTAAATTGTTTAAGCTCAATACATTCAACAAATTCTTGTCAAAGTCTACGCTCATGTCGCTATTGCCCTGGTAATCAAAGACATCACTCATTAATTCATTTTGAGCGAAATTCTACTTGCGCTAATTTTCAAAATCAAAATAGATCACATTTTGATGCTAACGTGAATTTCTCACAAAATCTCTCTAATATTTCTCCCAACGCATCTCCAAGTAGTACACCACGTGGTTACTTCGCCAGTCAGCAAAGTTTTAGATCCCCGGCTACTGGTTGTCCGCTTCAAAATTACTCTACTCAAAATAATAACAATTTTACTTCGAAGTTTTCTAATTCACAAGTACCAATCGCAACTCCTTCGGGTTCTAACCCCACGCATTGTGGTTTTATTTCTGCGCAACCGCAAGTTTTATTGTCAACTATCCTAGTATAAATTCAAGATGTCCGCGGTAACTTTCAAACAGTTAGAGCGGTGTTAGACAGCGGTTCGCAAAACACTTTTTGTTCTCAAAAATTAGCGCAACAATTGGGCCTTCCAAGACAACCCTTATGTTCAAATATACAGGGGGTTGGAGGCAACTCTCTTACTTCTGATCTAGGATCGATTTTTATTAAAATTTGTAATTTTCAAAAACCAGATATTTTTGTGTCTACGCAAGCAATTATTTTGCAAAAAGTTTGTACTGATTTACCGTCAGTAAAAATAAATACAGAAAATTGGCATTTTATAAAAAATTTACCCTTAGCAGATCCCACTTTTTACAACCCTTCGCCTGTAAATTTACTAATTGGTATGGATCTATTTCCACTAATTATACAGGGTGAAAAAATCGCTAGCGATGACCCAAATCATCCCTTTGCTATGGGAACTATTTTCGGCTATATTTTGATGGGACAAATAAATCAACCCTTAATTTCTACCCCGCCAATTAATGCTCTTTTTTGTCAAAATGAAAATGACTCGCTTTCGCAATTAATTTCAAAATTTTGGGAAACCGACTGCGTCCCCCAAAAAACTCATTTGAAACCAGAGGATGAAATTTGTGAAAATTATTTTAAACAGAGCGTGTCGCGTAATCAAGACGGCCGGTATACAATATCCCTTCCCTTTCGCACATTTGAGGATCCACCGTAGTTTCCCGCAATAAAACAAGTCGCGCTAAATCGTTTCTTATCTTTAGAAAAAAAACTGCTTCGCGATAAAAACTTGTATTGTGAATATTCTAAATTTATGAATGAATATTTGGAATTGGGTCATATGGACTATGACTCAGAAAAAGAAGACGATTCAGACAGCTATTTCATTCCACATTTCGCTGTTGTTAAAAATGAAGCTATCACTACTAAGACAAGGGTAGTTTTTAATGCGAGTATTACTGACCCTTTTACGCATATTTCGCTTAATCAAGTATTATTATCGGGTCCAAAACTACAAAAAGATATTATTCAAATATTATTACATTTTCGCCTTAACCCTGTGACGCTCACCTGCGATATTCAAAAAATGTATCGTGGTATAAATATCAACCCTGATCATCAAAAATACCAAAAAATATTTTGGCGGTTTAACCCTAATGAAAAAGTTTCCGTTTTTAAACTACGAACTGTCACTTACGGAGTGAACTGTTCACCATATCTCGCTTTACGCACCCTTCAG
The DNA here is from genome assembly GCA_963576565.1 of Aspidapion aeneum. Lineage (NCBI taxonomy): Eukaryota > Metazoa > Arthropoda > Insecta > Coleoptera > Brentidae > Aspidapion > Aspidapion aeneum. The sequence goes on along the minus strand of OY755041.1, from coordinate 16,896,724 downwards.
CACTTAGCTGAGTCCGAATATGATAACTACCCTCACGCTGCTGAAGTTATACTTAACGATACCTATATTGATGACGTCACTACTTCATGTGAAACGGTTCAAGAGGCGTTAAATTTGCAGCAAGAGCTTACGGAGTTATTAGGAAACGCTGGCTTGAAATTACACAAATGGTCTAGCAATCGCTCAGAAGTGATCTCTCATTTAGATCCCTCCTTAGTCAACCCCGCAGTTTTATCTCTCGATTCGGATGACGTCACTAAGGTCTTAGGCCTGTGCTGGCATCCTTCATACGACGAGTTTCGATTTAACATATTACCTAATCAGCAAAGCTGTACTAAAAGGACGCTTCTCTCTTTTTTAGCACGCTGCTATGACCCCCATGGGTATCTTACCCCAGTAACATTCACTTTAAAATATTTGATTCAACAAATTTGGTTACTTGGTATTTCCTGGGACGCCACGCCTACTTTAGAAATAGTTCGTCAGTGGACACTCTATCAATCTGAATTTCAAGTTTTAGAAAAATTTAGTTTACCCCGCCACATTGACATCACCAACGCCGAATCCATCGATCTCTGTGGTTTTTGTGATGCGAGTGAACGAGGGTACGCATGCGTAATATACTTACGTGTCTTACGAAACGCTAAATATCACATATATTTTGTTCTTGCGAAAAGTCGCATCGCTCCACTTAAAAAATTTGTTAGTATTCCGAGAATAGAACTTCTAGCCGCTACTCTTTTATCTGAGGTCTTAAAATACACATATGATATATTCATAAAAAGGTTCACAATAAATAATATTTACGCTTTTTCGGACGCAATGGTTGTTTTACACTGGATAAAATCCCATCCAAGTAAATGGAAAACTTTTGTCGCAAATCGTGTTAGTCTTATCCAAGATAATATTAATCCAGAATGTTGGTTATATACCCCCACCTTTCTCAATAGTGCCGATGTAGCCAGCCGCGGCTGCTCGCCGAGTGAGCTTTTAAATCATCCCCTATGGTGGGCCGCCCCTAGTTTTTTACAAGAATCTTTCGATAAATGGCCAACAAAAACCCCGCAAGTCAAAATAAATGACAGTTTAGAGACTGAGGAACCAAAAAATGTTGCTCTGATTTCTTGTGACCGAATAACTGAAAATTTTTTAGATTCGCTTTTAAATAATAAATCCGATTTTTACGCTATTCAACTACTTTTAGCCCGCAGTTTGCGATTCATAAATAATTGTAGACTATCCGCAGACGTCAGAAAAAAGACAAATATAGATTATATCGATCTCTTTAACGCTTTAAAATGTTTGGCTAAGCACGAACAACAAAAATACTTTTCTGAAGTAATTCTTAACCTTCAAAACCAGAAAAAATGCATAAAACCCATACAAAAATTGAATCCCTTTTTAGACCAGGATGGTCTTATAAGAGTTGGAGGACGCATTCAACAAGCTATGACTATTTCTTACGGACAAAAACATCCTCTTCTTTTACCCAAGGAAAGTAGACTTTCTTATCTTTTTATTGAATATATGCACAAAAAATATTTGCATGTTGGAGTGCAAACAGTCCAGTATCTCATTAGTCAAATTTTTTGGATTTTATCTGCCAAACGCTTAATTAAAACGGTTTTATCCAAATGTGTTCGTTGCTTTCGCGTCAAACCGCATTCTTATGAGCAAATCATGGGACAAATTCCGTCCTACCGCTTGATTCCACAAAAGCCTTTTACTTTTAGTGGAGTAGATTTTAGTGGTGCTCTCAGTAAACACAGAGGTGTAAAAACACAAAAAGCATATATCTGCCTTTTTATTTGTCTAAATACTAAAGCTTTACATCTCGAGTTAGTGTCAGATCTAACTTCGGACGCTTTTTTAGCTGCGCTACGTCGCTTTGTTGCCCGAAGAGGTTACATAAAAACTCTTTTTTCAGATAATGGCACAAATTTCGTTAAATCAAGCAAAGAATTGCTTGATCTTGCAAGAAATGCTTGCACGCAACAAGCTATCGCCTGGAATTTTATCCCTCCATCAGCTCCCCACTTCGGCGGTATTTGGGAGTCAGGGATAAAATCAGTAAAAACTCACTTAATTCGTACCATTGGCTCGCAAATTCTAAGTTATGAGGAGTTGTACACGGTTCTTTGTCAAATTGAGGCGATTTTAAATTCTCGCCCCTTGACCCCGCAATCTACCGACTGTAACGATCTACAGGTTTTAACACCGGGACATTTTTTAACACATGGACCTTTAGTTTCTGTTCCTGATGAAGATTTTTCAAGTAAACCTGAGAATCGGTTATCGCGATGGAACTTGGTCCAACGAATACAAGCCGATTTTTGGCGTCGTTGGAGCCAAGAATTTTTACATACCCTTCAAGTACGAAATAAAAATCTTATTTTATCTTATTAACATTATTTATTATTTTAACCTATATCTTCTTTGTCAATTAATTGTATTTTATAAAAATTACGTGTTTATGTCCGTTTGACTGATTTTTAATCTGTGTGTTGTTTTAGACTGTTTTAAATGTTTTTTTTTTAATTTTTTATTTTTGTGTGTTCCAGTTTTTCATTTGTTCCAAAGATGATTCTTAACTGTCTACCAGAACACTTGATAATGGTTTTTTAAAAACCGAAACGCGTCGTGGTTAGACAATAAAATATTTGTGAAGTAAGCAGGACTTTTCGTTTCTTCTCCTTTAGCAATGGTTCAAGGACTTCACCCTGGAGAAATCTACAATTCATTAGAGTAGAAAGACTAAAGGCCTTAAAAAAAAACTATGATTTGATGGATGCAACTTTCAGTTATTTTTGAGAAGTCATTTCTTCTGTGAGGAACGCGTTAAAAGTACCATATTTATATGGCGATTTGATCCAGATTCACAGTCGTAACAAAAGTGCTTGCCTATTATTTTTTAAACACTTTACGCTAACTAAAACAAATAAAAATATTTAAAAAATAATAATATTATAAAATACAAATAGTGCAAAAAATAATAAAAAGTAAAAATAAAAAAAAGATAAAAATGTTCATTGGTATACGTCATTTTAAAGAAAATTTGATACTGAATTAAAAAACCAAATAAAAAGACGGTAATTCGATATAAAATACTAACTGTAATATCTCAGAAACCAAAAACTATGAACTTTGACAGTGGATTATTTATGAATAAAATAAGGACATCCTTTCCAAAGCATCTTTGTTACGCTTTCCACGGCCTGACACAAATCGATTCCTAAAAAGGTAGTCTATAGGATAGAAATTTTAGGTCCACCATGCTAGTTTTTTTTTTGTTTCAAAGTTTCAGATTTAAAATATATATCGCTTCATAAATGTAAAAGTTTGCTAATTCGGATCAGCATGTGTTTTTTTAGGTTTGAGTAAGAAATCATAATTACTGGCTATACACACCTCAAAGTTCCAATTTTGATATGCGTTGGTTCATAAATGTTTATATGTATCGGTTCATAAATTTTGATATGTATCGGTTCATAAAAAGAGCTAATTTGGATTCGCTATGAACTATTTTTTAGTAACTATTATTTCGGTTTACTTTCCGTTTTTCTACGTTGTCCGACGCCAATTCTCCACCTCCTTCGATCCTGACAATCACCTTCTGTCAGATTTTTTTGACTCATTGATCTGTGGATTTACTGTTGCCATTCTAGTTTGGGACGCCCTTTTTTATGCGCTCTATTGGTTGTCATTCTAGGACCTGCTTTGGAAATCTTTCGTCGTTCATCCGTTGTACATGGCCGTACCATATCAGTTGCCTTTTAGTGATGTAATCCATTATGATTCCCTCGATTCCCATTCTTTCTTTTATGACCTCATTTCTTATTTGATCTGTTCTGGATATTCTCAGTGCATTTTTGTTTTGTATTTTTCTGTTACGCGACAAGTCTCTATTCCATACAACAGCGTGCTTTTCACCATTGTTTCATACATATGTTAAATTTTACATTATTTTTTATCTCTCTGCTCTATAAAATACTGTTAAGACATCCAATAACCTTTTTTGCGTTTAATATTCTTTTTTCCAGTCCTTTACAGTCTGTTCCTGTCTTATCAAATGTGACACCCAAGTATACATACTCATTGCATGGAGATACTACTTGTCCATTGTCTAGTTCTAACTCACTGGATTCGTTTCCAATACATAAGTGCTGTGTCTTGTCCACGTTCACTGTTAATCTCCACTTTTGGTGTTCTTCCATTAACTTTCTCATCATATACTCCATGTTTTCTTTATCATTAGCTACAATTACTTGGTCGTCAGCAAACTGTAGTGTGTATATGGTAAATCAGTCATTAAGTTTCCAGTTTTTTAGAGCCACTGCGATATATATTTTAGATGCGAGCTTAATAAAACTCTTTTTTAAAAAATAACTTTATTTTATTTAGTCACTGTTACAAATAAGACAACTTTAAAGTTAGATGTGAACCGTTTAGATGCTAAGTCAAACCTAAGAGACATTGTTTACCTACTAGCCTACTTATAGTTTTAATAGTGCTGACACAGCTTTGCGTGGGTTCCCAAAGAATGTGGAAGTAAACATGTTTATCAAATGACTTTTATATGATCTTGAGACAACAATAGCAATATTGTGCAATTATGGTACTACGTCTTAACTTATTCTAGAAACTACGCATTAAGTAAATACGCCCACGCATATTTTTAATATAACAACTCCCCCGCAATTTAAAAAGTTAGTGCTATACAATGCAGTAACTTTTACTAACAAAATTTAAAAAAAATCCTTAAATTACAAAATACAATTAGACATAAGATTTTCTTAAAACATTAGTATTTAATTCAATATCTTCTTCGATTGGCTCTGTAAGCCTTATTGATGGCCTGCGCCTAGCTATTGAAAATCTTTTGCCTAAACTTGATAAACTTGATATATTTGGTGATGGTGGAAAATCATTGTTATCAGTATTATTTTCGAAGCCTATACGTATATTTTTAGCTCTTCGATTTTTACATTTACAATAAAGGTAAATTAAAACTAAAACCATAATCAAAGCCAATACAAGATATGTAAGCCATGAATGATATTTTTCAATTTCAGGTTCATTGATTAATTCATCCAATTCATTTGCATATTGATCTAATTTATGTTTAGCAATTTCCAAATCTTCCAAATTTAGTTTTGTTATTTTTAAAGGTTTTAATCTAGGAAGATTTCTAAGTTTTTCTGGATATTTTTCGCAACAATTGAAAGGAATTTGAATAAAATTTGAATAATTATAACTTAAATCAAGTGTTTGTAATTGATTGGCTTGGATTTTAGTTGATCCTACAAAAGCTGAACAATATGGTTTTAAAGACAAAATTACATTTTTTGTTACAATTTTCGAAATAGTATCAGTGTTACATTTTATTGTAATTGGAAGTTGATTTGTTACACTTATTAGCCAAACATTATTTTGTAAAATTTGAATATTATAATCTTCTGCTAAAATCAAAACTAACTCACAGGTTTTTGGAAAAGTTAACAATTTTTGAGTTCTTAATAACTGAGCTTCACAAATTGAATTGCTATCAATCGGAAGAGGATATAAATTTTTACAAATTTTCATTTTATAGCCCAAATCCCTACAAGTGTCAATTTCTGATAAAGACAAATAGAAATCATCATCGTTATCTTTAGCAATATATTTCTTACCAACAGGCAAAATATGATGTAACATAGTTCGATTATCATAAATTGGTATTGGGTACAATCGGAAAACGGAATACCATTCTGGTCGAACCAATGGTATGTCCAAGACAAAAACAAGTCTTTCATTTGTAATATAAGCATTCAAATCAATAATATCTAAGTATGTTGCAATTCTATCGTCCATGGGTGCTACCGGTAAATTATTTGTATGTAAATTTTGGGCAATTTGTTTTAAAGCATTAGTTAAATCATTAGGAAGGATAATACTTGTATGAATAATTTTTAATCTGGCAAAAGAAATTGAATCTAATACATCCGTTATTTGAGATTGAATATAAGTGTATGATTCCAATAATTGTTCACAAAGATTAATAAAATAAAATTTAAGATTAAGAAGTTCGATTTCATCATGAATCTGATGTATTGATTTTGAAATTTCAATTATATTGGAGTTGAAAGTTTCTTCATCAATTTGAAGAACACTTATTTGATTTTTCATTAAGTTTTCCAATTCTTTATCATCTTTTTCAATTTTATTGATACAATTTTCATAATATTGACCGTCAGCTGCATCTAAATTTCCCGTTATATACTTCCAAACAGTACCGAGAGCGTTTATTAAACCTCTTTGACGTCTTGGTGTGTAAGGCATGTCTGAATAGATTTCATTAAATTTATTGGTTATATCATTGGAAATTTGAAATAAAAGTGACACGTGTGGTCTTATATCTAAGTGGATCATTTTAATATTTCCAGTTAATTGATAAAGCATTAAGCGTAAGCTATCTAAAATAACATTATTACTAATAAAAGCATCTTGCAAAGCTTTAATATCTTTATAAACTAATAAGGTCCATTTATCATTTGATTCCTTTATACTAAGTTCTTTATGAAAATAAACACCTACGGTATTATTTATTTCATCGAACTTGTATTGTCCTTTTCCCCATCCGATAAGGAAAACGAGTAATCTGAAACAAGGAAAAGTTTCAGTCAGAATCAGAGTCTGAATCGGGTTTATGACAAGGTTTTAAAAGATCAAAATTATATTTTGAAATTTGTTTAGTTATTGGATTATAAACAGTTGCAGAATTATTTGAAATTGCTCTAATTTCAAATGGTCCATTAAATTTAGGTGATAATTTTCCAGTAATTTGAGTTTCTTTCACGAAAACTCTATCGCCTACTTTAAATTCATAATTTGGAGTTACGTGTTTATCGAATCTTTCTTTAGCTTTTTGTTTTGACAGTTTTGTTCTTGATCTAGCTATACGATAATAATGTTTGATCCTTGCATTTAAATCTCTGATATATTTGCAAATAAGTTCTTCTTCATTGTAAAGAGTTTCTGGAGGTCTTGCTGCTGTATGTCCAAAAACTAACTCGTACGGTGTAAATCCATGAGTTTTACATGTTGAATTGTTATAACAAATGACAGTAAATGGTAACAATTGTAGTGGATGTTCTTCAGGACTTTCTGTTTTACAAACTCTGATCATTTCTAATAATGTTGCATGAAATCTTTCTAAACTTCCATTTGATTGTGGATGTCCTGTACTTGAAAAAGTTAGTTTGATATCGTACATCTTACACAAGTCTTTTAAAAGCTGATTATTAAATTCTCTACCTAAATCCGTATGGATTCTTAAAGGAGTTCCATAATGTTGAAAAAATAATAATAGTGTATTAACAATTGATTTTGCAGTTTTATCATTTAATGGATAAGCTTGAATGAATTTTGTCAATTCGTCTCTTATTGTTAAAACCAAATTTCTTTCTGGAATTTCTAAAATATCTAGACTAATTCTTTCAAATGGTGTTTTTGGAGTTTCAGTAATCACAAGTGGATTGTCCAAATTTTTTCTTAAAATTTTATTTCTTTGACATATTTCACATTGGTTTATAAATTTTTCAACATCTTTGGTTAAATTTTTCCAATTATATTTTTCTTTAATTCTCCTAATGGTTTCATTAATTCCCCTATGAAAATTCTTTTTTCCGGAATGATATTGATCAATTATTATTTGTCTTTGATCTTCTACTGGCTCAGTAACTATATCTTGACAAATTACTAAATTTAAATCTTTTTCAGCAAAGACAAAACAGAGCATTTCTAAAATTGGTAAATCTACATTATTTTCAACATAGAATGTTTTGGAGATATCAATGTCATTTTGACATCTACATAAAATTTTGAAAAGAGTTAAATTGGCTTCTTCCTCAACATACGGTACTGGAATTATAAAATACTTTCGTTTATTAACTGTTTTTGAAGAACAAATATTAATTTTATTTAAATCAAAGTTAAGTTCTTCATCTAATATGTCACTTATTATAGTATGATGTTTTTCTTTTAAGTTATCTTGTTGAAAAATGGTTATAATATTTTTGTGTTTTTTATCCAATAGTTGATCATTTGTATATCTAATCTTTGAATAATCAATTAATGATGTTGTTTGATATAAATTGTGAAATCTCTTAAATTCATTTTCCAAAGTTTGAGGAGACATTAAAGCTAGTTCATCTTCAACTATATTTTCTGATTCATTGGAATTTTCATCTTCTGTAAGGGCATTAATTAAAGCAGATCTTTTATCTGGTAAAATATAAATATTTATTTGTATATCAGTTGATTGAAAGGTTGATTTAATCATTGCCAATATAATGTTCCAATCGAGTGAGTCTAAACCACATGCTATTTTGGGTATAGCTAAATATTTCTCGTTATTTTGCAGAAGAATATTTTTTAGGTTTTGCAAAATTTGATAAATTGTATCATATGTTGGCTTTTGATAGTATAATTCTTTTGTAACTAAATAGTAAATAGTTCTATTGGATAGTTGTAAAGTTGCTATTTCACCAATTTGTTTATTTTGTTCTTTTAAATAATCTACATTATCAAATCTTTCTTTGAATTCTTTTGCAATTCCCTTTTTCATTTTTAAATCTTTTGATACACAATGTGCTAATGAAAAATTTTGAGGTGCATCAAATAAGTTTCCATATAAAATTTTAATATTTTCTTCATTAATTTGCTTTTGAAACATTACTGAGTGATATATTTTGTTTATGTTTTCTTCAATTCTTATTCTAGAAAGGGCATCTGCATTTTTGTTAATTTTTCCTGGTTTATAGATTATTTCATAATCATATTCTTCCAGTTTTAATCTCCATCTGGCTAAACGACTTCCAGGATCTTTAATTGAGAATAACCAAGTTAAAGGACGATGGTCCGTGATTAATTTAAATTTTCTTCCGTATAAATATGGTCTGAAATGTTTGACTGACCATACAATGGCTAAAAGTTCTCTTTCAATGACAGAATATTTTTGTTCCGTATTATTTAAAGTTCTTGAGGCATATGCAATAGGCAAATCTTTTCCTATTGGTCCTTGAGATAACACAGATCCTATTGAATAACCACTGGCATCAGTTGTTAAAAGAAAAGGTTCATTAAAATTAGGATAAATCAAAATTGGACTGGTTGTCAAAATATTTTTTGATTTTTCAAAAGATTCTTTACAAGTTGCGTCAAAAACAAATGGTTGATCTTTTTGTAATAATTTAGTTAATGGTTTAGAAATTTTGGCAAAATCTTGGATAAATCGTCGATAATATCCTGCTAATCCTAGGAAACCTTTAATTTCTCTTTGATTTTTGGGTTCTGGAAAATTTTTCAAAGCTGAAATTTTATTTGGATTAGGTTTTACACCTTTATCTGTTATTATGTGACCTAGATATGCAACCTCTTTTCGTAGGAATTCGCACTTATCTGGTTGAATCTTTAAATTTGCTTTTCTTAATCTAGAAAAAACTTCTTTTAGTCTTTTCACATGTTCATGAATTGTATCAGAATAAATAATAATATCGTCCATGTATACCAAACATCTTTCGTTTTGGATACCAAGTAAAATATTGTCCATAACTCTTTGAAATGTTGATGGAGCATTTTTAAGTCCAAACGGCATTCGAATGTATTCATAATGACCGTTTTCAACTGAAAAAGCTGTTTTTTGAGTATCTTTAGGATCTACCTCAATTTGGTGGAATCCTGATGCAAGATCTAAAGTTGAAAAGTATTCACAATGTCCTAATTGATCAAGTAAATCTGATATCATTGGCAAAGGATATTTATCATCAATTGTAACTTCATTTAACTTTCTGTAATCAATTACAACTCTCCACTTTTGTTTCCCTGAAGCATCTAATTTCTTTGGTACTACCCATACTGGAGAGGACCATGGAGAAACAGAATGTTGAATTATTCCTTGTTCTAACATTTTTGAAACTTGACTTTTTACTTCCTGTTTATGTACTTGAGGATATCGATAGGACTTTGTAAAAATTGGTTTGGTTTCTTTGGTGTGAATGGAGTGTTTAATTTCGCTTGTAAAAGTTAAATTATCTCCTTCTAAGTAAAATATATCCGAAAAATCTAGACAAAGTGATGTTATGATTTCTTTTTCTTCGTCATTTAAGTGATCTAATCTTAATTGCTTTGGTATTACATGTTCTCTTATTATTGGTTTATTTTCTTTTAGATTAAAACATATTTCAGTTGTTTTTGAGTTGCTAGGTAAATTTTCAAATTCAAAATTATCAAAATTTATCGTTTTAGTAGTTGCATAGGCATTAATAATTGTTGTACAAAATTCTCCTTTTTCATTTATTTTAACAATGCAATTAGGAATGTAACATTTGTCTTTTTGTTGAGCTAGTAAAATAACTTCTGTATTTTTTAATTTATCTGTTTTTAATTTAAAAGCTCTTTCTGTTCTTCCTTCTATTTGTATTATATTTTTTATTGGTTCATTATTTACAGTAAAGTCTTTTTGTTCTGGGTTAGTTCTATATAAAGGAACTGTTTTAAAATTGGTAATCAATTTATTATTTTGATAATCAATAATGCAATTATAATGTTTTAAAAAATCTGATCCTACTAGTCCATCAAATCCTATGTCAAGATCACAAACTAGTACTTTAAAAGGATCTTTCAAAGTAAAAGGAATTAAAACTGATTCGTTAATTGAAATTGGTTCATTTGAAATGCCTTTGACAGTTACATTTTCAGGAAATCTTTGTAAATATTGCTCACATGTTTTTGGTTTAAAAACAGAACAACTAGCACCTGTATCAACTAAAATTTTAAATTTTTGTGTAATGTCTGTAAAATAATAAAGATTACTTGAAAAAGTTAAAATTTGATGTTTTACATGAACTTGTTTTGAGTTTGGTTCGCTTGATCGTATTCGTTCTGTATTGACATAGTTTGAAAATTTATTAACGTTTGATCGATTTCCGAGGCTTGTCTTCGAAAATTTACATTTTGTTCATCATTAGATTCATATTCTTGTTCAAAAGAAACATCTTCATATTGTTCAAAATTATTATCATAAAGATTTTGATCATTAGAAAAATCATTAGTTTGATTTTGATAATAAGTATCTTCAAAATCTTGAGTTCCATTTTCTACATTTTCCATAAAATGCATAGGTTTATTTTGAAAATTTGATCTTTGATTATTGTTTGATTGAGGATTATTATTTGATTGAGACCTAAAATAATTTCCTTGATTATTTGGTCTATAATTGTTAGATGTTGGTGATTGATTTGGTCGATAGTTTGACGTGGAAGGTTGGTTTTGTTTAAAATTTGACGTGGAAGGTTGATTTTGTCTATAATTTGGGGTGAAAGTTTGAGTTTGTCTATAATTTGACGTGGAAGGTAAAGTCGGATTAAAGTTTGGTATGTAATTTTGAATAGTTCTACTATTTTGTTTCGTTCTACACTCATGTATTAAATGTCCCGATCTTTTGCAAAAAGAACAAATTTTTTGTTGACTAGGTTTTAATTTTTGAGAAAATTGCAATTTATGAAGTCTTTGTTTTTGAAAATATTCAAATTGAAGTTCAGATTTAACACAAGAAACTGCTTCTAAAAATGTTGCAGGTTTACTTGCTCTTACGACTAAACTTAAGTCTTTATCTAAGCCTGTTAATAAAGTATTTAAAATCATTGTTTCGATTAGTGTACCTTGAGCTTGTTTTTCAATATTTGTTAAGTCCTGTTTATTAATTGCAGCATTTATTTTAGCAATATGGACTTGAAGTCTTGAAATAAAAATTAAAGGACTTTCGTTTGGTAATTGAAATAATTTTTGGAGATCTTGAGTCAAAGCTGACAAATCTCTTTGATCCGCGTAATGGGCAAGAAGCATTCGTTTAATTTGTGCCCATGTATCTAAGTCTTGCGAGTTAATTAATCTAGAGGCTTCTCCGCGTAATTGATTTTTAATTTTGACAATTAAAAATGATCTTTGTGTTGGAACACACATTTGGTACGCCAGATCGCACGCATTTATAAAGGTATTAAGATTAATAGGGTTACCATCATATTCTGGTAGTAACGAAAATATTTCGGAAAGTTTATAAGGTTCAATTGTTGTTGTTGTTGGAGCTTGATTTTGATTAATATTATCTGGATTTGACATTTTTAAAGTATTTTTAAAACTTAATAAATATTTATTTGCTTATTTTATATTTATTAAGATATTTTAAATTGAAACTTAATTATTTGTAAAATTAAATAATAGTTTTACGTGTACACACACGGAGGTTGACAGCAAGTTCAAAAAATAACAATAATTAAAGGAAATAATAATAAAGTTGCTTACATAGAAAGTGTTGTCTTCATTTGTTTCTTCTTCTTTCTTCTTTTTTCTTATTTGATTCAATCTGCTGAAGGACTTTGTTGCGCAGCAACCCTCAGAAGCTGGGTTCAATTCCGGGCGTCTCACGAAGTTCCAATAGAAAATTCGTAGCCACTTCCAAAGGCTGTGTTCAACTCCTTGCTCACACACAACAATTTAAGTCTTCAGTGTTGAATGTTTCGTTTACTTTGTTCAGTTTATACTGGTATTTTTCTTCTTTTATTTTCTTTGAGTTACTTCTGTTCAGGAGCTATGTATATCCACGAATGGAGACTGGAGACCAGTTTTTTATACAATGTTCTTGATTTTTAGCACTTTTTTAGCACGTATGTTCTTTATTTTTCGTAAAGAAGTTAGAACTTCACCACGCGACTTTAGAGTACGACGTGTTCAAAAAAATCCGCACGACTGCGCCAATTTTAGATGCGAGCTTAATAAAACTCTTTTTTAAAAAATAACTTTATTTTATTTAGTCACTTTTACAAATAAGACAACTTTAAAGTTAGATGTGAACCGTTTAGATGCTAAGTCAAACCTAAGAGACATTGTTTACCTACTAGCCTACTTATAGTTTTAATAGTGCTGACACAGCTTTGCGTGGGTTCCCAAAGAATGTGGAAGTAAACATGTTTATCAAATGACTTTTATATGATCTTGAGACAACAATAGCAATATTGTGCAATTATGGTACTACGTCTTAACTTATTCTAGAAACTACGCATTAAGTAAATACGCCCACGCATATTTTTAATATAACATATATTTTAAAAAGAGTTGGAGAAATACAACATCCCTGTCTTAAGCGTTTTATTACCAGGAATTCTTTTGAAAGTCGATTTCCAATTTTAATTTTAGATTTTGACCCTTTGTATAGTTCTTTTATCGCTTTATGTATGTATGATTGATATTAGTCTGCTCTAACACTGTCCATAATTTTTCTACTGGAACGGTATCAAATGCTTTTTGTAGGTCCACAAAGGTAACATGAGTATCTATATTTGTGACGCTCCCCTTCTTAATTACTTGTTTAAGACAAGAAATATTATCACTACATGATCTACCTGCACGAAAGCCATTTTGCTTTTCTTCTTCTTGTTCATGAAAATCATTTTCTAAATGATCTCTAAGAATCCTACCGTACAATCTACCCCCCAACAAACAATTAAAGTTGTAACGACGAAACCCCAACTAGAAAGAATTTCTTAAAAGTAACCGCAACGTACTCCCGCTACGTCTCAGTATACCATACAGCGACGTTATAATTCCCTAAGTGGGGAACCAATTTCTGGTTATAACTACTTGGCCAAGTGTTTAAAGTCACTGTAGTAACAACTACACTACTACGTCGTAGCCAGGTATCTACTACGTCGTAGAGGCTGTTTTTTTTTCCGTAATGGCATAAAAGTTGCGATGTAGTTGCAAATAATATAATCGTTTCTTTTTGGTAGAATTGTTACACAATATGGTGGACACAACAGTAAACAGACTCGCTTAGTTTTTTTGTTTGGTTATGGTTATAATATGAACTATGTTATCCAAAAGTGTGAGAATTTACGAGCAGAGGATCAAAATTCGAGTGCGACGCAAAGTTTTTTGTATAACATGTATTATATATATTGCAAAAAACCGGTGCGCCCGTAAAATTGAGCCGTTTTCTGGTAGCTGATGGAATTTTTGTGTTGTGATTTTGGAGGTTATGTTTTCATAATCGACAGTTAACTCCAACAAATGGTGCTCAAGAAGAGCATTTTTGGTAAGCTTCAACTAATTTCTTTATAAAATAGTATGGCTCTTTAATATGAGCTCATAAAACGACAACAAAAATATTAAATTTTCTTTCTTACATAAAAACATGGCGTCCCAAACTATATTCCCTGATAGTCGAAAAGGGTACTTGAAAGTAGTTGCGGCTTTAAAGTTGATCCAAAAAGTTATTTTGTCTACATTGTTACATCAGATGTTACTATGATGACACAAACTTTTGTGGTAAAAATTAAAGTTATAATGTAGTTGTCGGATACACTTGTTTGGGACTCCAATGAAGCTTAACTTTCTAGTGGTAATTAAGTAGGATATAAAAGTCAGGGCGACTACGAAATAACGACTAAAAAGAAAGTAAAACTTTAGCAACGTCCTATTGTGGTAGAGAAGACTATCAGAATCGACTATCAAGAAACAATCCTATGAAGTCGTTTAGAGGGTCGTTTTTACGAAACATCTACTATTTCCTGATACTAAATAGTTGTTAGAACTAAAAAGTAACAAATTTTGGTTGGGATCACCACATTTCTACTATAAGAAAGTAGCAAAGCCTTTAGAACATGTAGCCGCTACAATAAATGTTAGTTGGGCCAGAGTACCGGTCACTGACATTCCTCTGTAATTGTTGCAATCGAGCTTGTTTCCTTTTTTATGCATTGAGGATATGAATGTAACGGATGTCCGTTTATGCATTGATTGATAATATATGTGAGATTTTTGAGTAGTTTCTCTGATCCATATTTGAGCATTTTAGCCTATATTCTACCAGATCCGCTAGCTTTTCCGGATTTAAGCTTTTTAATACTTTTTTTTTTAAGTTTCTCTAATTATAATCAGCGATTTTATACACGCCAAAATTCTAAATTTGATACATACCGATAAATAAATCATGCAAGTCCGCTATTTTGGAACCGCCATGCTAAGTTTATTAATAACCCAAAATTCCAAATTTCATACTTAACGGCTCATAAATAGGAAACTTCGTCACTTTGGGTCCGCCTTTTTGCTACTTAAATGGTTTTGAAATTATTTAAACTATATTTTCCTTATTTTAAAACAAAATATTGTCACAAAACCTTTTTTTCTACTTTTGGCCAAAAATCAGGTCCAAGAGCCCACTGGGCTGTTTCTTTCAAAAAGACATAATTTTTCTTAATATTTTTTTACAACACGCAATTGTTTTGAAGTTTTTATGTGGCGCCGTTTTTGCGAAAAAGGAGTTAATAATTGTTCAGTAATTTTCGCCTGTAGCGCTATTTTCTTCTTTATATCTACAAAAAGTTTTCCGCGGCGTAATTTCTTCCGAATAATAACAATTTTCTCTAAAATTTGAAGCAATTTGTTAATTTTTCTAATTGTTTTTTTATTTCCATTATTTCCTTTAGCTTAGGATGTGTAAAGCCATCTCACAGCCCCTTTAGTAGTAGTATTTTTCGTATTCTCTATGTATTAAGCCTAGAGCTCAAGCTTTCGCAAAATTGTTTGGCTAGTTACGCTCCAGAGTTGATGGGTAAGTGGGAAAGTATTATGCCGGGTCCACATCAAACTAACGAAACAAAAACATTAACAAAACAGCAACACAACCAAACTGCAAGTTTTCGAAAACACGAACAAATTGTCAACTGCTGTCCACCTAGACGAAAACAATTAGTGAACTTTTTATGATCCCCGATAGAAAATGCTCTCTTAGGAACTGGCTATTAATGTTTTTATTCTTCTGCCCACTTCCTCTGAAGAAGTATCACAGTATTCCTATTTCCATTAAGGCGCCTGCCTTTTTATAACTTTTTTTTCATCAGGGTGTCTGGCGTCCCATAACAATCTAGCTTTTTGATAAAGTTCTATTAATTTACATGTATTTTCAACACCCCATTTAGTTTTTTCTCGAGACATGGTAATTTTGCACACAGAAACTACACAAACTGAACCACGATGTTTGTTTCTGTTTTATTCACGTACAGATAGACCAACAAGGTTGCCCTAAAGGCGACGGAAAAGTAAAAAGTTGCTAAAAACGCAAACAAAACAAAAAAGTTGACGAATTATTCTCATTTTGTTTCAAAAAGAATGGAAAACATTGAGTTGCTGTTTTGTTTTTGTTTTGTTGGTTTGGTGTGGACCCGCTATTAGATATATTCAAAAAAATTCAAAAACAAGAAAAGTACATTGAAAATCAAACATTTAGTCTTAAGGCGAAAATGTTTTAGCTGAGCGTATGTCTCGTTCAACGTTTCGTATGTTGTTATACTAATTTACTGGATTTTTGCGGTTGCTTTTAATCCCCGAAGGATTGAAAAAATCATTTTAGTACCTAAAAAGAAGCACTAAAAGAACATAATCTCTAAAATACACCAAACGAATTCTAGTTCTTAGGGTACAAAAAGACCCGATGGCACGAGATGTTTGTTTTTAAATAAAGGGCAGCAGTTTTTGCCTTTGCCTCAGGCAACCAAAAAGTTAGGCATGCCCCTGTAGTTTTTAGACTTCTAGCATTATATATAGTAGTAGATTTTCAATTTTAAATGTAAAAAAAATTGATAAAAATTAATCTGGATATATTTTTCTACAAAAGTAGATATTAAAGTTTCAGAAAAAATGGCTCTGCTACAGAATAGCGCCCTACAAAATAACGCTACTACAAAATAGCGCTGCTACAAAATAGCGCTGCTACAAAATAGCTCTGCTACAAAATGGCGCTTACAAAATAGCGTCAATCAAAATAGCGCCTTACTATAAAATAGCGCTGCTACAGAATAGCGCCTTACAAAATAGCGCTGCTTCAAAATGGCACTGCTACAAAATAGCGCTGCCACAAAATAGCGCTGCTGCAAAATAGCGTACATTAAAATAGCGCCTTACAAAATAGCGCGCATCAAAATAGTGCAATCACAAAATAGCTCGCATCAATAACGCGCTGCGGGAAAATAGCGACATCTAATAAAAACAGCGAAATTAATAAAAGCATCATTAAAACCAGCAACTGTTTGACTTAGGGGTCTCTTTCTAACATATTAAAAAAAAACTTGCCTGACTCCTTTTGCGGGATCCTAGCGGGTGTGAAACAAAACTGAACCGAACCAAACTGAACCGAATCGAAGTATCGGTTTAGTTCGATTTAGTTTCACAACCTCTAGGATGTCGGTTCAGTTCGGTTCGGTTCGGTTCGGTTTGGTTTCACAGTCTCTAGGATCCCAAGAAAAACTCAGGGAAGTTTTTTTTTTGAAAATATATGTTAGAATGAGGTTACCGGGAGTGGTAAGTCATAAGACACTATTTTAAAGCAGCGCCATTTTGATGCGCGCTATTTCGGGCCAAAGACAAACTTTTTACAATTTTTCTTTCTTTAATTTTACTTGTTGCTTATAGTTTTAGGTCCTTGCACTATTTGCAATTTGGTATTTGAAAGTTGTTTTTTATGTCATATACATTCTTGAACTTCCAAATTATATAAAAGTGAGAATAATCATTGAATGTATACTTCGCTCTTATAACGTTTCTCTTCTCAAGTTTAGAATTAAAACAGCGGGTATAGCAGGGAAACCAAGATAATCAACATGACTTATTTATAAGGCACCGGGTGCCTGTAATGTCCGCCAATTTGCAAGAAACAAGCAGGCCCCGGTTCTGATTGACGTTTCGCACTCCGCTTTGACGGCCCATCCAGGGGTTGAAATTCATCCTGGATCATCTCGGTTGGCGATATTAAAACTAATGTTTGTTCGTGGTATTTAAAAAAAAAATAATTTATTTTTCACTGGTTTTTAAAATGATTTTATACGGCCTACCTATGTTAAAGACATATTTTTTCAGACGGAATCACAAAATTCCGCATACGGACAATTTTTAAGTAATGAGCAACAGGATGAATTTTTGTAGTGATTCCTAACAGTGTAAACTGTGCGCAGGCGCCAATAACCAATATTTCTATATAAGGCCAAGTCCCAAATTTCTTTTACACGTAAGATGTTTCATTAATTACCATTGACCAAGTAGGTCCAATTCCTGAGGTTCTTCATATAGCACAGCAGAAGCAAGAACAACTAGAATATTTTTTTAAGTGCTATAAATTAAAATTAGTTTATTTTCTTATTTTTTACTTCAGGGACAATTGGATTAAAAGATTCAAGTTTATTTATCTTTTTTACCGATGTCAAAAAAATTAGGTAATGAAAATGCGCGGCTAAAAAAACACTGATTTGACTAGTGATGAAAATTATTATTTTTTAAAAGTAAGAACTATGTCCATTAATTTTAATTTTGTTTAAATCTGATCTAAAGTACCAGGTTGTAAATTGTTGGAAATACTTTTGTATCAGATTAGAGAAATACTTTGAAATTTGTGGTTTCTATACTTTTAAATCTACCCTGGCAATCTCAAACGAACTGTGACTGTTAAAAAATTAACGGCATTAAAATGGAAAGTGACGGTCCGCTGGAGCAGATTCTAGATTGGATATACCTGATGGGCGGTAAAGGGTCAATTTTGAAACAATTGACTTTGTGTTATTAAATCATACCAAATATAAAATACTTTTTAGGTTAATGGGTGATCCAGGCTTATTAATACTACATAGTTGATAACTTTAAACCAAATATAAACTCAATTTCGGAATAATTGGGTATAATTTAGTTAACTCTAACACAAATGGTAGAAATGTTTTAGTGTAGAATTTTTTGTTTGCATAATTGTTTCCAGGTGATTCCATCTGCCACTATTTTCGACTAAAAAATAATAAATTATACTGAAGTTTTTACAGGTAACATATTTTTAAAGAAACTAGGAAGAAACCTTTATTAAAAAAGCTATTTTAACACACGAGGTCAAGAAAAATTAAAAGGTTTAATTATTTATTCGGACATAAAAGTATTTTATTTTGATATACTAATCACACCAGGCCAGATTAGTATTTTATTTGATGTTACCTAAATATAGCTTCTTTTACTTAGTTCCATAATTGTCCAATTTACTCTCTTTCAATATATCTAAAACAAATATTCTCAGTTTTAAGTGCGGTTTAGTGGATATTACACTAGAGAGTAAAATTTTGTCCACTCCAGGTACAAATAAGTTCTTAGGTGTCACTATCGATCAAAATTTAAAATTTGAAAAACATATTCAAAATCTTAATTGCAGAATGGCTTCTAATTGTTATGCCCTTAGAATAATTGCTGACAATCTTGGATTTGACTTGGCGAAAAATGTTTATCACTCTCTAGTGGAATCACACCTGTTTTTGGGGATCCTGTTCTCAATATTTATTTAACTGTGTATTCGTTCTTCAAAAAAGGACAATAAGAAATATGTGTAAAATAACCAGACGACAGTCATGTAGGCCTCTTTTCTTACGACATAAAATATTAACTCTGTGTTGCATCCTAATTTTAGAAACTAAAAAGTATATGCATGAACTAACCTCAACTGTACAGCATAATTTACGTGATGTTTTTCGTCTACATCTTCCCATACCTCATTTAGCTCTAATAAAAAATTATTTTGTATATAAGGGAAAAAAATGTTTAATCATTTACCTACTGAGATTAGAATTGTACAAAATTTTGAAAAATTTAGACAAAAAACAAAACATTTTTTAACAAGTAAGGCGTACTATAGGTTGGAAGAATACCTTGCTCAGTGATTTTCACATATCTAATCTGTGTAAAATAACTTTATTCAGGTCACTTATTTATAAGACTAATGTTGTGGCGTTAGTAATAAAAATTACACTGTGTGTTATTTAAATTTGTTTTTAACTTGATTTTATTTCTTTTATTGTTGTGATTTTATTTTTTTTTATTGTTGTGATTTTGACAGGGATTGGGTGTCTCTATTATTATTTTATTTTAATTTAGATAAGCAAGGCTTTGTCTTTGTTTGAAACTCGTAGACAATGATTGTGTAGAAATAAAATTTCGGACTTCCATTGTCTTTATTTATTTTAAAACACGACGTTTCGGTTAGTAAGTATATCTAACCGTTATCAAGTGTAAACTAAACAATCTAGTCTATAGGCTACTACTTATACTACTTGGTGTGCAGTCATGTGTGACGGCCCGCCCCCTTTTTAATCGTAAGACGCCTGTTTTCCTTAAGGAGTGGTTTCCATATGTTTGGTATGTCCGTGCTTGGTTGACTGAAAACTTCTTTATTCTGCATTATAAACGCAGCTTCAATAAACTTTCGTTTTCGCCAATGCGCCTCCTTATGTAAAACTTTAGAGTCTGACCACTGAATCCTGTGATCATTTGACCATGCATGATCGGCTAAACCGGATTTTTCAATATCCCCTAATTGGGTACTTTTTAGATGTTCATTTACTCTAACCTGAAGAGGGCGTTTCGTTTCACCTACATATGATTTACCACACTCACACGGGATTTGGTAAATACTTTCCTTATTATTTGAGGGATTGTCTGGTTTTGTTTTAGTTACAAAACTTCTTATCGTATTTCCCGAAGAAAATACTGTTTTTACATTATAGTGTTTAGCTATTCGTCTTATGTTTTCTGAAATCACTTGAACATATGGAATGTTAATAACACCTAACGGATTATTATTTTAAGAATTTGGTACATTTAGTTTGTTTTTAATTTTAAATATCGTTGAGTTTATTAATTTCTCGGAATAACCATTCTGTTGTAAGTCCTTTTTAATGTTGTTAATTTCTGTGGTTAATTCTTCATTATTACTACAAATATTTACGGCTCTTAAATACAAACTTCTTATAACTCCTTGTTTTGTTGCAACAGAATGATTAGACTTAAAATTTAGGTACTCTCCCGTGTGTGTAGGTTTCCTATATACAGTGGTTTGAATGTTTCTGTCTAATCGTTTGACAAGAACATCCAAAAAAGGTAAGGCCGAATCTTTTTCAAGTTCCCTGGTGCACTTGATTGTTGGTCGAATACCGAATGGTTATTCCGAGAAATTAATAAACTCAACGATATTTAAAATTAAAAACAAACTAAATGTACCAAATTCTCAAAATAATAATCCGTTAGGTGTTATTAACATTTCATATGTTCAAGGGATTTCAGAAAACATAAGACGAATAGCTAAACACTATAATATAAAAACAGTATTTTCTTCGGGAAATACGATAAGAAGTTTTGTAACTAAAACAAAACCAGACAATCCCTCAAATAATAAGGAATGTATTTACCAAATCCCGTGTGAGTGTGGTAAATCATATGTAGGTGAAACGAAACGCCCTCTTCAGGTTAGAGTAAATGAACATCTAAAAAGTACCCAATTAGGGGATATTGAAAAATCCGGTTTAGCAGATCATGCATGGTCAAATGATCACAGGATTCAGTGGTCAGAAGCTAAAGTTTTACATAAGGAGGCGCATTGGCGAAAACGAAAGTTTATTGAAGCTGCGTTTATAATGCAGAATAAAGAAGTTTTCAGTCAACCAAGCACGGACATACCAAACATATGGAAACCACTCCTTAAGGAAAACAGGCGTCTTACGATTAAAAAGGGGGCGGGCCGTCACACATGACTGCACACCATGTAGTATAAGTAGTAGCCTATAGACTAGATTGTTTAGTTTACACTTGATAACGGTTAGAGATACTTGTCGTGTTTTAAAATAAATAAAGACAATGGACGTCCGAAATTTTATTTCTACAAGGCTTTGTCAATGTGTACTATTGTAGTCTGACCAATAAAGTTTGATTTGATTTCATTTAACATAATATAAGATATTTCTTTTGTTTAATCTTTTAAATAAAGCGGTGGCTTTTATTAAGGTCTTTGTAAAATCTAGATTTGATCTCTGCACAAACCGGAATAGCAGATACAACTCTTTTTTATATATTTCAGTAAATATAGTAGATTTTTGCATCTAATTCAGTGATAAAATCTTGTGATTCCAGGATGATTGTGCTATGTAATTTGTACACACTATTAGTAAAGGTGGATGGTCGAATTGTAGCTGATATTCTTGAGAGTGTGTCTGCTACAATGTTTTGATTTCCTGGTTTATATACAAGGTGTCTCTAAAAGGTCTGTACAAAATCTTAGCACATATTCCTGAGCTCAAAATAAGTCGACTTAAAGTAACTTACCTTAGTCCGAAATTGCTCCGTTCCAGAGATACAGGGCGGTAAAGTAGTAAAAAAATTAAAAATCGATTGTCTTAAAATTTATGAACATTTCTGAACGCTCAAATAGCAAATTGCAAATAATGCAAGGACCTAAAACTATAAACAACAAGTGACATTAATGAGAGAAAAATAAGAAAAAAGTTTTTCTGCTTCGGCTGGGACTTGAACCCGGGATCCCTTGCTCTGTACGCAAACATTCTAAACATTGAATTACCAAAGCCATACAGCAGGCTGCGGTGTCTCAATACAAGAACGAGAGACTCTCAGGGTATTAACTCGACCAAGTCATCAAGAGATCCCGGGTTCAAGTCCCGGCCGAAGCAGAAAAACTTTTTTCTTATTTTGCTTTAATTTCACTTGTTGTTTATAATTTCTTAACGCTTTACTTAAAAAATTGGTTCTCGGGGGTTTTTTCGGATGCGAAACCTAAATACCTTTTCACTGTGGCCGTTAGAGGGCGCTTCACAATGCTCAATTTATAGTATAAAATGACTATAACTTTTTTCTAGGTGTAACTTTTAACTTTTTTTTGTTAAGAAAATATTTTCGTGAATCTTTTCAAACCAAAAAAGTACTCTTGTTAACATGCGCTAAAGTAAGTCGTTTTCGAGATATTTCCGTTTTTAGTGTTCTTTATTCAAGTTTGATGCTTTTCGGCAATTTCGCTCATGAAATTTTCACAACGTTCTACGTCTTCCGATACCCAATCTCCAATCGTTTCTGTTTGCCCATAATTCATCATCTAGGCCTCTTATTCTTATTTCACTGTCTATTCCTTCTCTCCAGCTTCTCCTTGGCCGTCCTCGTTTTCTTCGGCCAGTTGGTTTCCATTGTAGTATTTGTTTAGGTAGTCTTTCATCATTTATTCTTTGTACATGTCCGTACCACACCACTTGTTTTGTTCATATATCATCCAATAAAGTACATTCACCCACTGTCATAATTTCTCTTATTCTTTGATTTGTAACTCTTTCTTTTTTTGATTTCTCTGCTGCTCTTCTCCAATAGTCCATCTACGTAGCGGAGAGCATTTTTTCTGTTCTATCCTTGATTGGCCATACTTCTGAGCCGTATGTGATAATACTTTTTACAATGGTGTTATATATAAGCTTTTTGTTATGTTTTGATATACTTTGGTCCCAAATTATTCCATTTAATAAAGTTATTGCTTTTCTTCCTTGTATGTTTCGATCTTTTATAGCTTTTTCTAGTGTTCCGTCAGCTGTAATTTTTAGACCCAAGTATTTATACTTATCACAGGACTGAATTCGCTGCCCGGTATTTAAGATTAGATCCTGTTTCATTCCACCGATACACATATACTCTGTCTTATTGAGATTAACCCCCACTTATTGTAAACTGCTATTCGTTTCGTAATAATCATATATTCGCGGTCGTCATAATCCTGAGCCACTACTATCTGATCATGGGCGAAACATAAATTATACAAGGTGGTTTCGTCCAACGGAATTCCCATGTTTGCATTTTCTCTTCCATACTTTAAGGACTTGTTCAAAGTATATCTTGAAGAGCGTAGGCGAGTTACAGCAACCTTGTTTAAGACCTTTATTTACTTGAAAGCCTTTAGTTAGTTTTGCTTTTATTTTAACTTTTGCCTTACTATTGCGGTATAATTCTCTGATGGCCTTAATTAGTTGTACGCTTGTTTGTGTTTTCCAACGCTTTCCAAAGTAGATTTAGTAGTATACTATCATATGCCGTCTGCAAATCGACGTAAAGCAGATGCAGCTCTGGTTCGTATGCCATTTTCTTTTCAATAACTTGGGTTATACAAAAGAGATGATCAAAAGTCGATCTACCCGCTCTGAAGAATCTTCAGTTAAAAGTTTTTAAAAATTTTTATCCCATTCTTTGTCTGGTATTGGTTCTTCTCCTACCTTCTAAGTAAGAATCTATTTTCGGGAACTTTTGCGTCCACGAAAGATTTTTGTTACCACTCATTCTTTTCACCTTTGATTGCGCGATTTTTTATTCTTATCTGCTTCTATGTGTCTTTTGGGATAAGTGAACTGAACGTGTATTAAATTTTTTGTTCAGTCTCTTTTTGTATAAGTTTTTTATGCTGTCATGTTCTAGGCTTAGTAGATTATATTTACAGTGATCAATTTCTTCAATCACTGTATCATCAAGATGTTATTGATGCAGGCTTCGGCCTTGATAAGGAAAAAGAATTTTGGACACCAGAAAATTTAATTTTTAAATTTACCACTCTGTATCTCTGAAACGGAGCAATTTTGGATTAAGGTAATTTGTATTAAATCGACTTATTTTGACCTCAAGAATATGTGCTAAGCTTTTGTACAGACCTCTTATAGGCACCCTGTATAATATCAAACTTAAAGCAGGATAACTCTACTTTCCACCGCATCTTTTATTCGTTTTTAATTTTTGATGCACTTTTATTGTCTAAAATAAAAGTAATAGATCTTTGGTCAGTAATTAACCTAAAATGATGTCCTGTGAAATATTATATAGCTTCTACTATTGCTTAATCCTCTTTCTCTAAATTAAAATATTTTTGTTGTGTTTTTGAGAGTATTCTTAGGCAAAATGGTACAGGTTTTCCTAATCGCGCCAATTGAGCACCAATAGTAAACCTAAGCATCACTTTCAACTACCAATGACGCCTTTTCGTTATAATGTTACAACTGGATTACTAATGGCTTGTTTTTACCACTCAAATGCTTGAATGTGTTACTTATTCATTGCTTATCTATAAATTTTGAGTTATGTACGAACATTCCATGTATTCCTTGATAGTTTATTGTTCTTTTGAAGTACGCTATTGTGACCCCAAAAGGTATTTTTGTAAATTGATATAACTTTCCACATGCTTTAAATTCAAATAAAACTTTCTAAACTAGAAATCTGATGATACGCACTATGCAAAATGTCGGAAACTGGCGTTCTGCATTTTCTTATTTTTATAATTTTTGATTTTTCATTAATTATTTTCGGCTGCTTTCAAAGTACCGTAAAATTATCTTAGTTTCAAATTCAAATACTCGCACGAATTATGACGCACAGGGCAGTTATCGGCACTCTGCGCCGGCACATACCTTTGACAAGCAAAAATGGACCACTTCGGTCACGTTCTCCACACGGCATGTCTGCAATTAATTTCGGGAACAAAACTTTAATCATAGCATTTTTACAACTTAAGTGTCTGCAATCTGGGAATCAGGGCTACAAGAACATCGAAGGGTTGGCCAACCAAGAAGCGCTCCAGCAATAAAAGGGTAAGTGCCAACAATCTTGTGCGTACGACATAAGTAATTTCAATTTTTCCTATTCATCCAAGCAAGCCAATAGGTAGATCCTGTTGGGAAATATAAATATTTTTACGGTCCTTCAAAGTAGCGCCAGAGAGCGCACATTTTTGGCCCTATCGAACCAGAGATAGGCAGCCAGTGCAAACAAAATTAATTAATTAAATTCAGTATAGATAATTAATCTTGATCGGGTGTGATCAATTGGGCTGGTACAAGTCACCCAAACTCATCCTAGAGGTTTCTTTGTCATTCTGGAATTTATGCGATTCGGTTAGTCCCTCGAACCGATCGGAACACATTCTGTCCTTTTCTAACGCAGGTTCCAAATTCCACCCAACAAATCTTAGGTGAATTTGCACTCAACATCATCGAACACATGTTGATTGCACTGAATTATTCCACTACTACTACTATGTCGGTTTAGAACTTTGTCCGACGCCTATTCTCCACCTCCTTCGATCCTGACAATCATCCTCTGTCAGATTTTTTTGACTCATTGATCTTTGGATTGACTGTTGCCATTCTAGTTTAGGACGCCCTCTTTTTCTGCGCCCTATTGGTTGCCATTCTAGGACCTGCTTTGGTAATCTTTCGTCGTTCATGCGTTGTACATGGCCGTACCATATCAGTTGCCTTGTAGTGATGTCATCCGTTATGCTTCTCTCGATTCCCATTCTTTCTTTTATGATCTCATTTCTTATGTGATCTATTCTAGATATTCTCATTGATCTTCTTATTGCATCCATTTCGACACTTTTCATTTTTGTTTTGTATTTTTCTGTTACGCGACAAGTCTCTATTCCATAAAACAGCGTGCTTTTGACCATTGTTTCATATATGTTAAATTTTACATTCTTTTTTATCTCTGTGCTCCATAAAATACTGTTAAGACATCCAATAACTTTTTTTGCTTTTACTATTCTTTTTTCCAATTCTTTACAGTCTGTACCTGTCTTATCAAATGTGACACCCAAGTATACATACTCATTGCATGGAGATATTGTTTGTCCATTTTCTAGTACTAACTCACTGGATTCATTTCCAATACATAAGTATTGTGTCTTGTCCACGTTCACTGTTAATCCCCACTTTTGGTATTTTTCTGTTAACTTTCTCATCATATACTCCATGTCTTCTTTATCATTAGCAACAATTACTTGGTATTCTGCAAACTGTAGTGTGTATATGGTAAAACGGTCGTTAAGTTGTATTCCCATGCCGTGCACTTTACGTTTCCAGTTTTTTAGAGCTACTGCGATATATATTTTAAAAAGAGTTGGAGAGATACAACATCCCTGTCTTAAGCCTTTTGTTACCAGGAATTTTTTGAAAGTCGATTTCCAATTTTAATTTTAGATTTTGACCTTTTGTATAGTTCTTTTATCGCTTTTATGTATGCATGATTGATATTAGTTTGCTCTAACACTGTCCATAATTTTTCTACTGGAACGGTATCATATGCTTTTTGTAGGTCTACAAACGTAACATGAGTCTCTATATTTCAGGCGCTTTTTCTCAATTACTTGTTTAAGACAAAAAACATTATCACTACAAGATCTGCCTGCGCGAAACCCACTTTGCTCTTCTTCCTCTTGTTCATGAAAATCATTCTCTATTAGATCTCTAAGAATCCTACCGTACAATCTATTTAGAGTACTGGTTACTGAAATTCCTCTATAATTGTTGCAATCCAGCTTGTTTCCTTTTTTATGTATTGAGGATATGAATGCAATTTTCCAATCATTAGGTACTGGATGTCCGTTTATGCATTGGTTAATAATATATGTGAGATTTTCGAGTAGTTTCTCTGATCCATATTTGAGCATTTCAGCATATATTCCCCCAGGTCCGCTAGCTCTTCCGGATTTAAGCTTTTTAATATTATTCTTTATCATTTCTTTTTCGATGATTACTTCCTCTCCATGTACTTCTGGACTTCTCTTTGACCATTTCCTGTATTTTGCCCGTCCACCACATCTTCCTGTTATTTCTATTATCTTGGGACCCAACAGCTTCGTTGCTTGCTTCCTTCAAGCTTTTTATTGTTTGTATATATCTCTTCAAATGGGTGATTTGTGGTTATTAATTTTTCATCTAATCGGTTCTGATACAATGTTTGAGTACTTTCGATTTCTAGACTTCTAAAGTTGTATTTTTGATTGTCTTCGATGCATTCTAGGTTTTCATTTTCTCTAGTACTTTCGTCCTTATTTGTTTTTCTTAAAGGGAATAATATTTTTTCTTTTACCAGATGGTGGTCAGGTCCACAGGTAACACCACGAAGTGCTCGCATATCTTACCACTTTAATTGCGAGTGATGTCCACCAATAGCATAATTAATGATTGATTTAATATTTATTGTTGGCTGAATCCAGGTATATCGATGAATATTAAATTAAAAAAACCATTATTTATTTTTAGGTTGTGGGTTTCACACAATTGCATCAGTCTTAAGCCATTATCATTTGTTACTTCCTCTCCAAATGGTCCTATCACTTTGCTCTGGGTTTGCATACCAGTTCGGTTATTAAAATCGCCAAGCATAATTATTTCTCTGGTATTACCGATTTTTGTGATAGTCTCATCAAGTTGATCAAAGAACATTTGTTTTGTAGCTACTCTTTCGTCATCTGATGGTGCGTAGACTGCTATTATGCTTATATTATGTCCAAGCATCTTCATGTTCACTCGAACTATGTTTTCACTAATGCAATCATAGTTTGTAATTTTATTCTTTAGATTTTTCTTTATTAACAAGGATACCCCTCTGGCTGCACTTCTTTCTTTTGGGACTCCAGTGAATATATGGACAAAATTACCGACACTATTCGTACCTGTTCCTTTCTTTTTTGTCTCAGTGAGTGCAATAATATCGATTTTGCAATTCTGCACTTCGGTTGCAATAATGTCCAACTTTTGATTCAGGCCCTGTACGTTTCTTGTAGCTATATTTATAGTCCTTTGTCTTTGCTTTTTTCGTCTTCGAGACTTTCCATCCATTGCTCCTGAATTATTCTAACCACACAAAAACGGCCGATTCCTTTATTTTTGTTTTTAGTTTTATTAAATTTTCAAAACTAAAGAAAATTTCGAGTTTCGCGCATGGGAAACAGTGTTAAAATAAATAATAGGAAAGGTTCATTTGCAGTGCGGTTTCAGGACCCGTTGTAAACGTTTTTTCGGTACATTTTACTCAATAAATCTATTTTCTTTTGCATTTTTTGGTAAACAAAAATGTCAGATAAAGATATAATCGCAATTCTCGTGCTTCGACGAAAAGTACCTCTTACACGACTGCAAGAAATTAGCGACTACGCTAACAATAAAATAGCTGATCCGTTTTATATACAAAATTTGTTAGCGCGATTGAATTTGTGGATACATTCTATGAAGAGTTTCAAGAAATCCACAATGAAATTATTTCCCTCATTACTGAAGCGGACTTTGAGACTCATGATAAGCCTTATGTGATAATTATTTGTGGGAAATCCTTTCTAAAAAATCAGGTCTGGGCTTACTTCTAGGGCCATCCCCCTTGGTAAGTCAAGAACAATCTTCTTCTAATGTTAAACGACCATGTCTAAAGTTAGATATTTCTGTTCCTCAATGGAATGGCCATTTAAAAACGTTTTGTACATTTTTTCAGTTATATAATAGTCTCTGTCACAATACAGATATAGCAGACATTGAAAAATTCAGGTATTTAATAACTCGCTTGACAGGTGAACCTCTTAATCTCGTCAAAACTGTTCTAAAGACATGCGTCCGCTCGTTGATACTTTCTCAGAAAATTTTTTAGCTCTCAAGGCTTTAAAATTTAAAATTGAGGATTGGAGTTTTTTAACATTTAATATTATATTCAAAAAACTTGATCTGAAAACTCGACAAGAGTTTGAGCAAAATTGACATGCCTTCATATGAGCATCTTAGATTTTCTGACAAATAAATGTAAGGCTGTTTCAAAAGTACAAGACTCAGTGCCTTCTGCACCCAAGTATTCTCAATCTTGTTCTCAAGACAAGCCTAGGGGTTATTCACAAAATTCCATCTCTTCAGGTTACGGAAGAAAGAGTGCAGCAGGTGTCTACCACAAGTTGGTTTCTGACACAGCACAATTTGGTTATTCAAGGAGTGATAAACAAAAATGCCTTTTGTATCCCGCGACACATGGGTTATTCCAATGTCATTTATTTTTGTCAAAGTCACCCCAAGAACGACTAAACTTTGTCAATCAGAATAAGTTATGTGCAAACTGCTTACGTTCACATCTTAGTAAAACTACTTGTCCAATTTCGATAAGATGCAAGATCTGCAAACAATTTCATCACTCAGCTGTTCATATCAACAGGTCAGCTACATCTTCAGCTATACATTCTAATAACAGTCAGTTTGTGTCAAATAGACAGTATGTTCCTGTTTCTAATCAGCAAAATATTACCACAGCTACACAGCCATCCCAAGTAATATTTTTGGTTAAAATTAGGTAAAGTTTACTTAAAATAAGAGAGTAATTTTTCCCCATAGCAAATTAAAAGCTTAAAAAAGAGGGAAATTTCCCGACATTTTCTCAAAGTGGGGACAAAAACAAAAGTAATTTGGAAGGAGAATATAGGTAATTAGCACAGTTTGTGTTCCATGTCTAACTAACCTAGATGAGACTTTGACCAAGGTTCACACAATAAGTCTCTGTTTAGACCAGTTTTCAACTTCAGTTTAGCCTATATGGTTGAAAAAAAGTGAAAATGCCTTCTCGTGTCCCTGTATTGTTGCGCCCCCTACATCTGTCAGAATAGAAAGAAATGGACACATTTTTAAATAAAAATAAAAAAAGAGGGAAACAATAATAATGGTTGATGGGTGTTTAACCAGTTCTGAGAAAAAACGGTGATGATTTTTATCAACTATCCTAATTATATCGGCGGGTTTTAGAAATAATTTATATACATATTGAGATGAAAAAAACTTGCGCCGGAAATATTTTCGTAGATTATCCATGACTTTTACCTCCAAAAAACTCACGCGCTCTTCAAAACATGTCATTTTAACAAAAAGAAATAGTGTTTTTATATTTTTTAAAATATTTGACCAAATGTTGATGTTTGATCATAAAAGCAATTCAGTTACATCTTTTTCCTGAAGATTTTTGGGATTGTTTAAGTAAAATTAACAAAAACACAATAAACATTTTTCACAAAGCAAAAAAAACATGGCGTATATCCTTTTTCTCCCGAAGATTGTCTTAGAGGTTGATTTTACCTTTATTTTCGTCCTCAAACGCGGAATGTTTACTAGCGTAGCCAAAATTTCTTATAACTTTGAGAATAAAGGCGAGTTTTCCTTATTTTAACCAATATTCCGCAGTTTTCTTACGCATAGTCGCCCAAAGTCCCCCGAAAATATGTTGTCTTTGTCTGTCTTAGCTGTACTGAGAGAGAGAAAGAGTAAGATCGGGTGAGTCTTGGAGAGTTGAAAATTTGTTTCAATTCGAGTTCATTTGGTTTAGGCAGTGCGCGTGCGTGGGCCGTCAGCGTTCGGACAACTAGGTCAGTCATTAGAGCGAAAAAAATTCCCCCAGCTTGCAAAGGGTGGCGTTGTCGCGATTTTGACATATTGTTGTTCAAATTAGAGTCGTAAAATAAATTGAGTAATCGACCCCGCTATCTTGGATTTAGTGTGCACGTAAAGGTTGTTTTTTTAATTATTTGGTCCCTGTACATTTTAGAAAAACAGATTTAGACAAAAGTTTCCTACAAAAGCGCTGTTGTACGTTTTTTGTGAAACGAATGGTTTTCGATTTATGACGCTAAACATTTGCCGTCATTTTGGATTTTGACCAATTTTACTATTTGTGGCCTTTAAATTCGAAACTGCTTAATGCTTATTTTTGAGAAAATCTGTGATAACAAAATAAATACTAACTAATAACCTATAAAATGAGATATCACTGAGTTTCCTGGGTAGTACCCTTGCTGAAATACGAACCATGAAGTATTAGCAGTACATCTGTTTCATATGTATTTCCATAAAATGTGCAAAATAAACCGAAATTATTCAGTTTTATGTCATCTTCTCAAAAGGTACGTAATTTACAGAAAGTGTGTAATCAACTTAATAATAGTAAATTAAATTATCTGTTAAATGATATATCACCGAAGTGGGTCAAGTCCACGGTTAGCACTTAATTGGCATCCATAAATTGGGGTGTTTTTTAAGATCACGAAAAAAAATGTGTTTTAGGCTTTATTCAGTTTTCAAAAAACTAAGCATTTCAGGGAAAAATGTTAAAACACCTTGTTTAGAGAAAATAAAATGCTCTTTCGAATAGCGTATCATAAAGTTGTGTTAAAGCTATTATTGACACTCCAGGGGCGCCCGCATATTGAGGTTATTTTTTTAAATTATTTTTTTTCAAATGTTTTATTTTTTTTATTCAATTTTCTTAAAAACTAAGCTTCCTATAAATCTTGTTTAACTCTATATCGTTAAAAATAAAATAATCTTTATAACGATATGTATCTAGGTTTTTGTTAACGGGGAACGCTCAAAGAATATATGCATGTTTAGTGATTTTTTTTTAATGACAAAAAAAGTCTACGTGTATTTTACCATTTTTTTTTAAAACCAAGCCTTACCGGGAAAACATTTTACTCTACATTGTAGACAATTAAATTTTCTTTCG
Source organism: Aspidapion aeneum (assembly GCA_963576565.1). Classification (NCBI taxonomy): domain Eukaryota; kingdom Metazoa; phylum Arthropoda; class Insecta; order Coleoptera; family Brentidae; genus Aspidapion; species Aspidapion aeneum. The sequence continues at coordinate 16,864,507 of OY755041.1, read as the reverse complement.
AACAATGTGTATAGTTGTAACATTCCGGTAACCGTTATAACACCAGGGGCGTCCAAATATTAAATTGAAAAAAAAGTTGAATGAACCACCAAATATACAGTATGTCCCCCTCAGTTGGAATCATATGAAAAACTTTTTTATTATTAATTTTAGGAAAAAAAGTAATTCTTCATAAAAAGTTCAAATCAATATTAAATTTTTTTAGTGGTATACGAGTTTGTCAAAAAATATGAGTTTTGCTTAAGAGTAAAGTACCCCTAAATTTGACAATATCGAAAAATGTTACTAAAAAAAGTTGATCAGAATTAAAAATTACGTTTAAATATGCAAGTACATCAATTTCAATTAACACTTCAGATTATTTTGTTTTTTACTAATATTTCTATTTTGAATGAACATGTATCTTTTGTGATTATGAAACACATGATAGCCTTTTAGTTTTTCGATGATTTCTAATAATTTCGCAGTTAAAACGCGTAATAAGTGCATATTCATTTATTTTGCAAATAATAAAATACATTCAAATATTAAGTTATAAAACTAATCATATTCATATCATATTAATATTAGAAACAAACAAATTAAATTTACACTAATACTAATGCTTTGACATATCCACCCTTTCGTTCAATAGACTTAATCGTTCTATTACGCGTTTTAATTGCATAATTAAAACATCGAGAAAAGTTAAAAATAAAAATATTAGTAAAAAATAAAATAATCTGAAGTTTTAATTTAAATGGATGTACTTGCATATTTAAACGTAATTTTTAATTCTGATCAACTTTTTTTAGTAACATTTTTCAATATTGTCAAATTTAAAGGTACTTTACTCTTAAGCAAAACTCAGATTTTTTGACAAACCTCGTATATTACTGAAAAAATTTGATATTTGATGACTAGGTTTTAGATAATGCGGAACTTTTTATGAAGAATAACTTTTTTCATAAAATTAATAATAAAAAAGCTTTCCATATGATTCCAACTTACGGGGACATACTGTATATATAATATGTTCCTTGAATGTTCCCCGTTAACAAAAACACGCTAAATACATATCGTTTTAAAGATAATTTTATTTTCAACAATATACAGTCAAAAGAGATTTTTTGGAAAGCTTAGAAGAAAATTGAATAAAATAAATAAAAATTTTAAAAATAACCTGAATATGCGGAAGCCCCTGGAGTGTCAATAATAGCTTTAACACAACTTTAAAATATTTGTATAAAATGCTTAGTTTTTTCGAAAACTGAATAAAACCTAAAAAAATATGATTTTTTTTCGTGACCCAAAAAAATTACCCCGATTTATGGATGCTAATCAAGTGCTAACCATGGACTTTGCCTAATTTGGTGATACATCGTTTGGAAATATTTTCTACAATAAAGTTGATTACACACTTTCTGTAAAAATGCTTACCTTTTGCGAAAATGACAAAAAACTGAATAATTTCGGTTTATTTTCGATATTCTATGGAAACACATAGGAAACGGGTGTACTGCTAACACTTCAGGGTTCGTATCTCAGCAAGGATACTACCCAGAGAACTCAGTGATGTCATATTTTATACGCTATTGGTTGCTCTTTATTTTATTAAAGACTTTTTCAAAAATAAGCAGTTTCGAAGTTAAACGCCTAAAAAAATACTCAAAATCCTAAATGGCGGCAAAATGTTTAGCGTCATAACTCAAAAACCATTTGTCTGACAAAAAAATTTACAAAATCATTTTTGTAAAAGATTTTATTGTCTTCTACTTTCGTTTAAAACTTTTTTTTCTAAACCATAATTTAAAAAAATAGCTTTTTGTGCACACTAACCCCAAGATGGCGGGCGAAGCCGGCCACGCCCCAAGGTCAAAAAGTCAAATTTGTTTTTAGGATTCCAATGTCAACAACATATATGTCAAAATTGCGACCATACCACTTTTTGCCAGCTAAAATTCTATAATGACTGGACTAAACTGAAACAGCTGATCGTTGAGAGTCCGCCAGTTTAGCTGTGGGAAACCGGATTGAACCGAAGTCGTTTATCTATGGCTGTGGGACATTAGAATTTTAGGGTAAACAGTGAAATTATTTTGGGATTTTTAAACAAATTACCAGGAAAAATAAATAATATAGTTAAAAGTATCATTTTGAAAAAAAGTTTAGGTTTACAATGTTAAGTAAAAAACGCATACTTTTTATTTAATAGTAAACTTATTAAGTACAGAAACTTTTGCTAGTGCATTAACTGTAGAAAATGTACAGTCCCTGGCGGCAGTATTAATGAACTGGTCAACTACCTAATTTTAACTCACAGTTTTTACATGGGACAACAGAAGAATACCATGATACAACAAGTGTCTTGTTATACCATGGATGAAAACAGGGATACAAATATTATGAATCCCGGCATGTACTAGAGGCAAGGGCTAAGAGAATAAAATTGGACAAAGGTAAGCAAGGTGGATTTATAAAAAATTATTTTAAAAGTGTTGATTTACAAAGGGGATTAAACTTTTTAATACAAGAGGGTGATTAGCTAAAAAACAAGAAAACATGACATACCATTCGGAGTAAACATCTTTTATTTTTCAGTTTGGAGGAAAGTGGCAAAAAACATTTTAACTCCAAACAGTAAATTAAAGATAAGAAACTTTAGAATTAATGCTTTAAAATGTTTTTTTTATTTGCCACTTTGCTAAAAAACTAAGTTCAGTTTCGAGGGCAGTTATATTATTTTTTTCTTTTTTGACACCCCTGTATAATATTTTTAAATTTAAAGTATTGCAAGAGACAAAACAAGCAGAAATTTTTATAAAAAGTGACATTTTGCAAACAGAAATTTTTTGTTAATTTGTCCTGCTCTTTGAGCTTCTTTTCTTTTTTTCTTTGCAGTCCCTCTCCTGTCAATGGGTATATACTATATAATTTTTTTAATTTGAGGTAAAACATTCCCAGAAGTTGAGAGTAAAGCCATTGGAATACAACCGAATTTTTATATCTTAACGAAATGTCGTGAACACCATCAATTATGTATTTTGTATGTGTGCGACACTAAAAAAGTGCAGTTTTATTTTCTGATATAATATAAATATTAAAAATAGATCTTACGTACTTGTAAAATAGAATAATTTTTTTAGATTAAATTGAAACTGTACCTGCATATCTTACTTGTAATAAAAGATTATAAATTATATCTCTATATAGTCTCCTTTAATAATTAGTTCAATAATTAATTATTAGGGTCACTTCACCCAGTGTGCACCCAGGAAGAGGTCCTGGGGTGACCCGAGACCTATTGGGGGGAAGGGGGGCTGAAGCCTCATGATGTCGAATTTTAAGCTATTTTTTGTGTTTTTTCATGAAATATGTGGAAAATATGTAAAAAAATCTAAGGCTTGGAGAGGCCTCGGGGCATCCTGTGTGCGGCCATGTTTCACCCCACAATTTACCTTACAATAATTTAACTTACGGGGAGGCAACTCAGACTAAAGTAAAATAACTTTTTGTGCAAAAGTGTTGCTTTTTTAATGGTATAAAATATTGTCCGTACATAAAGTCTAAGTAAAAAACTAAAAATAGAGAATTTTATCATCAGTATGAACCGAAAAAACTTCACATTGTCTCTTTTTTAGAATTTAGTGAAAAAAGCACTACAGTTAACCTCAAATTGGTTTGTTTGTGTTGTGACGTCATCTGAAACTGATCTTTCTTGTTTTCAACTTCTTATACGTAATTTTTATCAGGAGAAAATAAAGTGCAACTTTTAACCTAGCCAACGCCGAAATTTCCATATGGTTAAATAAAATTGCAGATTTTCCTATATAGTTCAACGATGCGTTTTAGGTTGTACTTATTTAATAAAAATAATAATTTTCAACCTGTAACATAACCAAAATGGGTCCTGCCTTGAAGGAATTCATTTAGGTAAAAAATAAGTAACTCTAACTTACAGAGCCAACCAAAAAAGTTCTTAACTTTCAAGAAGTCTTTAAGGTCAAAATATACACTATTTTACAAACTGTGTTGTCTTAAAAATGCCTAGGGAAATCGAGAACCTCAAAGTAGAATACTAGGTCAGGCTTAGCACAAACTGTGTCTTTACTTTGCCTTTATAGCTGAAACGAGTTTAAAGAATTATAAAGAAGGAAAAAATTTGAAAGTTTTTCCTAAAAGAATTCAAAAAAATTTCTTGTCTATAAATAACGATTTCTTGGGTTATTTGTTCCAGTTTATGACATATCCGATAAACCTTTAACTGCAAAGTAATTTTTTAGGGAAAAAAGTAGAAGTTTTGACAAGTAATTAGAGATTTTGACCCTTCAGCTTACCAATATGCCCTAAAATGTTACTTGGGATATCAATCATCACCTAGCTACTCAGCTACAGCCAGTATCCACAGCTAATCAGGTGTCTTCATCACCACAAAGTTATTTAGTTACATCTAACTATCAGCAACAACAGCTTTCCGATAACAATCAGTTTTCACCTACTCAGCTACAAGCTACATCAGGCATTCACCAATCATCATCTGTAGGTATGCAACCAGCTATACAGCAGCAACCTACACATGCTAATCAGCATTATACACATTCAGTTACTCAGCTACATTTTCCAGCTACTCAGCTACCACCAAAAAGCAGCACTCACTCGACCGAACCGGACTCAGTGAATATGTGCTCATCGACAAATTCTAAGTTTACTTGCCTGTTACCGACAGCAGAAGTTGAAATTCAGGATGGTCATGGTAATTTTGTACAGTACGAGTAATCCTTGATTCTGGGAGTAAAAAGGGTTAAAACGACAGCATTATTCAGTTCCTATACAGGGAGTCAATGGTGTCACTTCTTATGCTAAAGAGATTACTCATTGTTTCATCAGACCAAAAGATAAACCTGAGCCAACCTTTACATTTGAAGCTATTATTTTGCCTTCTGTAATTGCATGTCAACCCAGAACTTCTGTTGACATTTCCAGTTTTTCATATATCAAAGGCTTATCTATGGCCGACAGTAAATTGCACAAACCTGGTTCTATTGACCTCGCGCTTGGTGCAGACCTAGTAGCCTACATGCACTAGAGACAGTCTTTGGCTGGATTCTATAAGGCAAAGTTTCTACATATTGTTTCAATAATCGTCTTCTTAGCTATCATGTTTCACTAGAACCTCAGGTAGATCTGATTTTGCAAAAATTCTGGGAAATCGAACAACCACCCAAGTTATGCAATATTTTGTCTCCTGATGAAGTCAAATGTGAAAATATATATAAGAAAACTGTTTCTAGGGAATCATCAGGACGATTTGTAGTATCACTTCCATTCAAACATCCCCAACCGGACTTTGGTGACACACATTCACAAGCCCTTCGACGCTTTACCTATTTGGAGTCCCGGCTTTATAAAAATCCAAAACTGCATCTTGCATACGCTAAGTTTATCAAAGAATACCTTGAGCAGAACTTCATTTCTGAAGTGCTTCGCTCCGATTATTGCTCTCATTCAGCAACCTGCCAAACCACTGTGTGCGAAAATCTGATACCTTATCAGTTAGGGTAGTCTGGGACGCAAGTGCAAAAGGGTCTAAGGGTGTCAGCCTTAACGACACGCTCTTTTCTGGTCCAAAACTGCATCAGGATTTATCAGCAATTTTATTACATTTTAGAACATATCCAATTTGTTTTATCTCAGACATTCGTCTAATGTATAATCAAATTATTATAGCTCCTGAACACAGGAACTATCAGAGATTCCTCTGGCGTTTTTCTATGGCTGAGGATATAAAAGAAAACACTCTTGACTGAGTCACTTTCGGTGTTTCTTCTGCACCATACTTAGTCTTACGAACCATAAAAAAGTTAGCTACCCTTGAAAGGGAGAACCACCCCTTGCATCACAAGTACTTCAAGATTCCGTTTATGTGGATGATTGCTTGAGCGGGGCCGATTCTGTCGCCTCAGCACTTCATTTGCAGGCCGAACTTATTGCCTTACTAAAAAAGGGAAATGTTGAACCTCGCAAGTGGGCTAGTAACCACCCAGCTCTTCTTGATTCTGTTCCAAACACTCACAGGCAAATAAGTTTCGATACCGAGGGTCCAAACTACATAAAAGTTCTGGGTCTTCAGTGGAACCAACACTTGATTGTTTCACTTATTCATGTACTCCAATTGAAGCTATTTGAACTAAAATAAATGTGCTATCTCAAATCGCTAGAATCTTCGATGTTCAGGGTTACCTTTCTCCTGTTGTTCTGTTTGCAAAACATATTTTGCAACAAATCTTCATCTCCAAGCGAGTTTGGGATGAAATAGCTCCTAAAGTTTTTGTTGACATTTGGGAATGCTGTAAACAAGAGCTGCCCTCAATTTCTAAAATACAGCTTCCCCGCTTAATCATTTCTGATAAATATTCCCGATTAGAAATTCATGCTTTCTACTACGCCAGTACCATAGGGTATGGTTAATATACAGGTAAAATAGAAACTTGTCTCATCATGGCAAAATCAAAGTTGCCGCCACTTAAGACTCAATCTGTGGCACGCTTAAAACTTTGTTCTGCTTATTTGTTAAGCAATCTTTTGCAATTTGTCAAAGACTCTTACTGTAATTTACTTACATTTGACGCAGTCTACTCCTGGTCAGACTCGCAAGTGGCTCTCGCGTGGCTAACAAGCTCTCCTCACCGCTGGAAGATATTTGTGACCAACCGATTTGCCCACATCAAAGAGATTGTTCCCATCCAATCCTGTAAATATGTACCTAAGCCTTAAACGCGGCTGATTGTGCCTCTAGAGGGGTATCTACTTTAGAGCTACTAGAACATCCACTTTGGTGGCATGGTCCTGACTTTCTAGTCCAAAACTATAACAGTTGACCAACCAGCTATCATCTTGGATAAGCTTCCCGAAGCTGGGGCTGAAGAGAAGCATTCATGCTTTCATGTTACTGTTAAAGCTCCTAGCTTGGTTTTAACACTTTTAACAAGATTTTCATATTTGCGAAAAATTCAACGCTTTATAGCATATTATTCTAGATTCTTAGATTTCTATTTTAAACGTAAAACATTTGAGTCGCAAGCTATCTCTCCTTCTGAAATGCATCATACACTTATGATTCTGGTGAAAACTGTTCAAAAGGATAGTTTTTCTGAAATACTTCGAATCTGTCAGCAAAGTGACATACTCCCTAAACCTTTCAGGTAACTAGCTCCGTTCATAGGTGAAGCAGGAATCCTAAGAGTGGGAGGGCGTCTAAGAAAATCCACTAATCTTTGCTTCGATGCTAAGCATCCTATGCTGCTGCCTCAAAAGCACAGACTTACTGAACTTATTATAGAGCACTATCACACTAACCATTTTCATCCAGGTCTGAAGAACTTACATAACCTCATTGTTCAAACCTTTTGGATATTATCCCCCAGAAGCGCTATTTATCAAAGTGTGTCTTCTTGCATAAAGTGTTCTCGTTCGAAACCTCATTCTTATCTACCAATCATGGCAGACCTACCGAAATACCGCATTTCTCAATTGAAAGCATTTTCTCAAGTGTCTCTTGGTTATGCGGGTCCTTTCAAAATTTTGGCGGCAAAGAGACAGCGAGATGCTCAAGTCTGTACAAAGACCTATATCTCCCTCTTTGTTTGTGTATCCACAAAAGCCATACATTTAGAAGTCGCCTCTGACCTTTCCACAGAAGCTTTTCTGACAAGCTTTTCCCGCTTTCTCGCGCGTAGAGGCCGAGTGTCTCAACTGTTTTCTCCTTCTCCAGGTGCCCCTCATTTTAATGGGTTGAGTGAGGCCGGAGTTAAGGCGGTCAAGACACATCTTTATAGAGTCATTGGCGATCAGCTCTTGACTTATGAAGAGTTCTACACTGTAGTTACTGGTATCGAAAGTTTTTTGAACTCAAGACCTCTTTGTAGCATAAGCGAGGATCCAAACGATCTCACCCCTTTGACCACAGGTCATTTCTTGACAACGGAACCCCTCACATCATTCCCTGAGCCTGATCTTAGCGAGATTCCTCAAAGTCGGCTCAGTCGATGGCAACTTCTGTAGCAAATGCAGTCTCATTTCTGAACACGTTGGAGTCAGGAATATTTGCATACCCTGCAATCGCGGTGCAAATGGACCAAATCGACACCCAAAATTACAGAGAACAAACTCGTCGTTATCAAAAACGAACAAAAACCACCCCGAGAGTGGGTTCTTGGTCGTGTAATGCGCGTCCATCCAGGCGAAGATGGAATCGTTCGTGTTGTAACCATAAAAACTCAATTTGGCACTATACAACGCCCCGTAGTAGAGGTATGCCCTTTACCTGAGCAATAGGTCTAACCACTTGCTCTTATTTTAGAATTAGTTTTTTTTTTCGTTTAATTAGGCCCGGGATTTTAGCGGTCTAATCTTTTTCGGTATTTTTTTTATTACGCTAGAGAAACTTATTATGTTTTTGGTGAGTGGAATGTCGGAAACTGGCGTTCTGCATTTTCTAATTTTTATAATTTTTGATTTTTCATTAACTATTTTTGGATGCTTTCAAAGTACCGTAAAATTATCTTAGTTTCAAATTCATATAATCGCGCGAATTATGACGCACAGTGCTGTTATCGGCTTTCTGCGCCGGCCTATACCTTTGACAAGCAAAAGCGGACCACTTCGGTCACGTTTTCCACACGGCATGTTTGCCATTAATTTCGGGAACAAAACTTAGATTTAATCATAGCATTTTTACAACTTAAGGCACCCCAGTGCCAGTGTCTGCAATCTGGGAGTCAGGGCTACAAGAACATCGAAGGGTTGGCCAACCCAGAAACGCTCCAGCAATCAAAGGGTAAGTGCCAACAATCTTGTGCGTCCGACATAGGTAATTTCAATTTGGGAAATATAAATATTTTTACGGTCCTTTAAAGGAGCGCACACAAATCTTTTAATATAATATATTCATCTTGCGAAATTTGATTAACCACATAATCAATATTGGGCAATGAATATGCATGTAGCAATGTAAATCTATTTATAGTTAAAGTAGTCAACAACGTTTCTTAGGATTTGTGTTGCTCGTCACTAAAACTTGTGGTCTCCATGGGGAATTACTGGGTTAAATAATATTTTTTAAAATAATTTTTGAAATTCTGTTCCAATAAATTTGTAGTCGACATTAGAAAATCGTCTCGATTTAATAGCAATACGCTTACAATTTTCTGTCAAATTCGCAAATATAGGGTACGTATGAATATTTGCTATTGCATATAGGAAGGTTTTTTTGTTTGATTTCCTCTAAAATTGAAATTAAGACCTGTCTGTCCAATAATTATAACGCCAGATGAGAGATTTTTTAGGACTGTTCGCTCTAGGCGTAATTCAAAGGACCGTAAATTATTTCCAATAGGATTTACCTATTGGTTTGCTAGAATGATATAAAAGTTTAGAAAAAACTATGTCGGACGCACAAGATTGCTGGCACTTACCCCTTAATCTCGTTGGAGCTGTTCTTGGTTGGCCAACCCTTCGATGTTCTTGTAGCAATTTTTCCAGCTTGCACACACTAATGAAAATATGTCGAAAGAGTAATTAAATTTTAATTATAGGTGCAAAAAAGTTGCTGGCAGCATGCCGGTATCGCAGATTTTACCGAAGTGTCCTTTTTCGTCGTCACAGGTATGGGGCGCGCAGGGCCGGGGCAGACCTGTACGTCATGATTTCGCGCGCTTATTTGAATTTTAAAAACTAAGAATATTTTACGGTACTTTGAAAACAGCCGAAAACGATTAATTAAAACTAAAAATTATAAATAAGAAAAAATGCAGAACGTCAGTTTCCGACAAGGACATAGATTACTAACATCTTTGTAAACATGATCTGATATCCACACACTGGATAATTCAAAGATGAAGCAGCCATCGAGATATTTAAGCTTGTAGAGAATACTTTAATTTGTATCTGTATTAGAATTTTTCCTGAGATATAACTATCTAAACTTCCAGTATCTAATTCTAATGTTGATATTAACTTTTATTTATGTTGTTGAAATTATTTTATAAAAAGCAGCTAAGGTTTTATTTAATATTTCCATTGTTCAAACGGCTATGATTTATAAACTTGTGTAAAATGTCCTTTTCTTCCACATGCATGAAAACTGACATTTTGCTGTGCACTTTTCTGTAGAGGGTATGTTTCTTCCACAAAAATGGCATTTTTTGCGGAGGCGGCAAATGTTTGAATTTCTTTATCTTATGTTCCTAATTCGTGGGATTTGACAGTTGCTTATAACTCTTCCTAATGAATATTACTAGCTCTTTTTTACCAGCGCTTAGGGAACGACCACTCTGATTAACGCAACGCAGGAGCTTCCTTAAAGCCATGTATGTGAAGTCGCGATAAGATGATCTTAACACCAGCAATCTCCAAAATGACCAATGTTTTATTAGGTGCTCTTGGCCAAAGAGTAGGAGATAGGACTTCTCCCTGGGGAGTTTCTCTTTCCACACACCTTACTACTTCCTGTTCTCCTATATTGGTAATTTACGAACAATGTTTCGTTTACATAAAAAAGTAAAAAAAATAAAATATTGTGTAGAAGTAGGTAAGAAGTGAACAAATACGTTATTTTGTCCAGTTATTTTTGATAGTAAACGAAACCTGACTGATCAGTTGCTCAATAAAAAAGGTCTAATGGGTCATAATATTTTCTGGGGATCCTGCATTAAACTAAATCATCCCTTAACCCTAGCTGCAACCCTTGACATTAACTGGGAAAATGAAAAAGAATGGTTTAATGATTCAAAAAGTAAACATCTTTTAAATCTTTACAATGGCAAATACTTTATAAATAATCAAATGTAGCGAATAAGTCCATAGGTTTTTAAAGTTAATGCTGTTTCTAAATTAACTTTTAATATTTGATTGGTACGCAAATGTTTAAATTGTTATTAATTCTAAAATTGCATGATTGTTGACATTCGAATATATAGTAAAGCTAAATAATAATCTCTCTAGAAAGCCAATTTTTTTTAAACGTTGTTTTGTAATTAGAAAAAATAAATCTATATAAAAAATCTCACTGGTTTACAAAAAAACAGGTACACATTGACAAAGAGCTTAAGCTTTTTTTTATTATGCGTAACCACCTACTGTAAAAATTAAACAAATTTTCTAAAAACGAGGTAACAATACAGACAAATTAATCAAATGATAATCTTCAGAAAATTTTAATCAATGCCATTGCCGTTTGTAACAAGTTCGAGTAACTTTGACCTAGATGTTCATTGAGGAAAAAGAATGAGATAAAAATTGGCGGCGTCTGGTTTTCACTTTCATTTGGTGTCAAAGCTGCACCTTCGCTAAACTCAATAGCCCAGAATAGAAACAAATACATAAATCGATGATGGATCTGATACCTTCCTAGCCCATTAGCACACTCCAAGTAAACTCCACGCTATATCAGCCTTAAAAACAATTTTTGTAAATATCTCAGAAACGGAAGTTTTTTAGTAAAAACATAAAATATCAAGAAAAACGCTTCTATTACGACATACCAAAAACCGTATATTGATGCGATGCTTAGTTAAGAAGAAGCATATTTTCAATTTTTAAACTATCAAAAAACTTTAATTAGAATTAATGGATTTTAACGAAAATCCAATATGCTCTTTGAAATATTGTACGCTATTTGACGTAAAATGCCTAATGCCTATGAAAATCGGTTCAGCGGTTTAGGAGCTATCGTGTAACGGACAGACATATACATACACACACACACGGACAGACGTCACGACGATATTGCTAAGATAGGTCAAATTACACCCAAATAACCCATTTTCGGCATTTTCTCAAAAACGTTTTATTTGTCGAAAACAATACCGTTGTCGCGCGGCCTACGAAGGTAAAAAATTAGCTCAAATACTGCAGTACACAGTGTTGGACAAAGTGGCACTGAACCAAGATAGCGCAGGAAAAACGGCGCTCTATAAAACATCGATGTAGAAAATCGAGATATAGGTGTTAAAATGGCGAAAAACAGTAAAATAGGTAGCTGGGCTAGCGAGTAGAAATGTGGTTTGCAAAAATCCAAAAACTTGGACAAGACTATTTTACGAGCCCTATTTTTGACAAAACGTTTTATTGGATAGATTCTTAATCGTGGGACCGTTGGTAAACATATTAAAAAATTTGACTTTTTTTACAAGTACAGGGTGTAATTTGAATGATGCACCAAACTTTAAGGAGAGGTAGGGAATAGAAGAAAAATACTCTGCCCATTTGTGGCCACCTAAGCTCACACGATTTATGTTTAAATTAATTTTTACCCATTTTTGTTTGCGAAAATAAACCCTTATTCCACTCCGCCCCCAGTGTGACACAACTGAATAAAACAAACTCTAATCTATTTTTACCTTCCTAGCCCGTGTAGCAATGGCTAGAGAAGGTATTATTTTCGACGAAAAAATTTTTTTGAGATAACGCCAAAAATGTGTTATTTGGATATATTTTGACCTATCCTAGCAATCTCGTCGTGATGTCTGTCTGTGTGTCTGTGTGTGTGTATATTATTTCTGTCCATAACACGATAGCTCCTAAACCGCTGAACAGGTTTTCATAAAATTTTCAGGTAAAATAGTGTTCGACACACCTACGAGATGATGATGATTCGGTCAAAATACATTAATGCTAATGACAGTTTTTTGACAATTAAAAATTAAAAAAAATGCTAACTTTTTAAAAGAGCATCGTATCAATAGACTGTTTTCGGAATATAGTGGACTATATTTTGCTTAATAATTCGAGTCATGACCAAAAACTTCGTAAGACTTTAGTTTCTGAGATATTTACAAAAAACTGTTTTCAAGGCTAATATATTATTATGGCTTCACTTAAAGTGTGCGAATAAGCTAGCTAGGAAGGTGTCAGATCCGTCATGGATCCATTTAAGTTATCTGTAGTATAGTAATTTTTTAATCTCCCCCAACATTTTTTTCCGTTTATGATCGATGTATTTTATGCAAGTTTGTCGTTACACACAGACTGACAGACGGCGCGACAAAAAAGTTTTAAAATCATCTGAAACGCAAAGATATACAGTGAAACCTCTCCTTGCGGACACCTCTATTAAGCGGACACTCCCTTTAAGCGGACAAATTTTTTGGAACCAAGTTTTTTACTATTTCTTTACATGTAAAATTCCCTCCTATAACCGGACACTCTAATAACCGGACGCGGACAATTTTTTTTGGTTAAAAAATTTTTAAACCTCTCTTAACCGGACGCGAACCTCTGACAACGGGACGAAGTGCTGCACAACATCAGCATCAACATTATGTAGTATGTTGGCAACAACGCACTCTGCAGCCGGGGAATTACCTCTTCCCGTTTTAATGCGGACACTAAATACTTCTGTCGTATTTACAACATATTTTATTCGATGGCGGCTGGACTACTGTGTTTTATTTTTATTGCTCAATTGGGTACCTAGTAATAGATCTCTTTGAAATAGTGCCTAGTAAAAAACTTCTTAGTTTCCGTGAAAAAATGGAAGTTGTTAACGTTTCGGAGAAGGAACATCTAACAGCACGAAGATCGCAGAAAAATTTAATATCGAAAAAACTCAAGCAGCGGAAATTGTTAATAAATATATATTAAAATTTCGCAGTTCCCTCTAATAAGCGGACACATCCAATAAGCAGACAAAATCGACGGAACCGTGAGTGTCCGCTTATGGGAGGTTTCACTGTATATATTTTTTTTTAATCGGAGCCTTTACCTTCCTAGATTATTTCTGTCCGTAACACGATAGCGGCTAAACTGCTGAACCGATTTTTATAAAAGTTTCAGCTACATTAATGTTCGACACTCTTACGAGCTGATTAAATTTTGGTCAAAATCTATTAATGCCAATGACAGTTTTTTGACATTTAAAATTTTTTAAAAATGCTAACTTTTTAATTGAGGGTCGTCTTAATATGACGTTTTCGGAATCTAGTAGACTACATTTTGCCCGATAGTTTATGTTATAACTAAAACTTTCGTAAGAGCTTTAGTTTCTGAGATATTTACAAAAAACTGTTTTCAAGGCTGATACATCATGGCTTCACTTATGCTAATAGGCTAGCTAGGAAAATATTATGGATCCATTATCTTTCTTCTTCTATTCTTACGGTTATTTGACCATATCTCTCCTAAACTCGAATTTTTTGTTTATAACGAATCGCAAAGTTATTTAAAATTGTCAAATTAACCGTTATATTAATTCACAGTTTTTTCCCACTCTTCAAATTTGCGAACATGAAACTTTTGACCACAAGTTAAAGTACACCTTGTATGCGTAAAACAATATGTCTAATATGAATCGGTGAGAATAAGAACGGTACAAGTCCAAAATTTGACATTTCGACCTATCATAGCCATTTTGTTTTTAATACCAAGCTGCATTGAATGAGTGTAAAAACAGTACTAATATCACCATATTAAGGTGTATGCCAACGCTTATCGTAAAGCATTGAGTGTAAGAACAGTACACGGCCGGACTTGCCAGAGAGTTTTTTTCGTTTTCCCAAAACTGTACCATTTGGACTTGTACTGTTCTGATTCTCACCGATTCAAATATTAACTGCGGAGCATTCATTGGAAAGGAAGGGTGAAAGTTATGCCATAGGTTCGTTTAAGGAAATATACAACTGCTTATTTCTAGGGCCCTTACCAAGTCGATTTTCTTGCTTCTTTTCTGCAGGGCACTGCTCACAGCATTACCATTATTAAGTTGAGTGTGGGTGGCACTAGTTAGTCATTAGCTTTAGTTTAAAACAACAAAAGTAAGGAAGAACGGAAAATTATGTCCTTTTTAGAAAGCGGACATGTTGGAAGTGTTATCCAACTCATTGCGTTCAATGTGCCCAAATATATTTTAAGTTCCGGATAAGAAGGGCGGGAATTAAAAATACGAAAACACATAAAATTAATGGAAAACACTTATGCGTGAACACATATTTTTAAAAAACTAAGGGTCCATCTCACCGATTTTTTTTCGGTTCCTTAGGTTAAAGTGTTTCTTATTATAATCATAATATGACGTAATAAGGAACACTTTAGACTAAGTAACAGAAAAAAAAAACTTTTTGCTCTTTTCCTACATTTCTTCATTTGGAAAAGGCTACAGTGGTTGGACAGGCAATATATTCACAAATAGTCGGCTTTAAGACTTAAGCTGTTATTACATGTGTTTTAAAACCTGAAAATAAAGCTTTTTACACGCTAGACAACCTCTGAAAATAGCCATGATACAACAAGACAAGATATGATCTCGAGCCGTTCGAAATAGCGTTTGCCGCGCGCATGACGTCATTCTGAGAGTGAAATTTAAAAACATGAGGGTGCGCTAATACATTTGATGTAATATACCTTGGGTATGTTGCATCGCTAATGCGTTTTCAATGAAAATTTTAAATAATCAAAACATAAATCCTAAAAATTATATTTGCTTATTTCCAGAAGGAGACTTGCTGGCATAAAGACAACCCTGTATATTGTTTGCAGGAATGCTGATCATTCCGTATAAGAGCCTTGTTCCAAGATAGTTTTTTACCGAATTTTTGTCTAAATCGATACACGAGTTTAACGGACCGCTTTCTATACGGTTGATCTAAAATACTACCCTCCAGGGTGGTGCGTTTAAGCGTAGGGTTGCCGAAATAGGGGCGATATTTTCTGAAAATAGCCGCCGTTAAGGACGGGCCTATAAGGTCCAATTAATGTGAGAAATTTAGACATCGCTTCCTCTTCCCAATATGCTGCTTACTGGGGATGAATTCCTTAAGTTTTATTTTTTCAACATTTTGCGAAAAAATAGATCTTTATAGCTTTTCATTTTATTTTATACATTTCTTTTTAGTATATTATTTATACGAAATTTGATAACCCTGTGCAATTCTATGGAACACACTCCGACGCGTTGAATAGGTCACTACAACCCAACGCTGCCCAATGAGTATGTGTCACTTTTCTGTTGGCTTCTTCGAATAGAGATCGATTTTATCAGCAACCTATATGTGCAATAGAGATAGGGCCAATGTTGGTCATTTTAGCGTTGTTTAAGTATGAAAAATCAAATAAATTTTGTGCCTTTAGAGTACATTTCAACTATTTCAATTTGTTAAGAAAAGTTGCCAAACGCAGGTGAATTTTACGAACAACCTGGCTAAAACGTAGGAATCATTTAAAGCTCCTTTAAATAAAATATGATTTATTGTTTAAAAAAGTTAAGAGAAAAATTCGTTAAGTACCACGCATATGAAGAAAAAAATACTAAATTAATCGGAAGAGCGAAAAAATATCGAAACACAAAATATCGAAAATACAAAATATCGAAAAAACAAAATATCGAAAATATCGAAACTACAAAATATCGAAATTACATTTTATCGAATTACAAAATATCGAAACCACAAAATATCAAAACTACAAAATATCGAAACCACAAAATATCGAGTCACAAAATATCGAAAATACAAAATATCGAATCAGAAAATATCGAAAATCAAAAATTGAATCCTCGCAGAGTCGTAGATCTTCATAGAGTTAACAACTTCTCCAAGACTTCCATAATGTAGCAAAATAGTTACGAAATTTCAAAAAACGTCGAAATTGTCACTCACTAACACATGTATAGATCATCGAAATTCTACTGTACTTCCAGACACGGTCTAAGACAGCTGGGCGCCGCCAACTCGACGCCGCCACTCGGCGCCGGCAACTGAGCGCAGCCAACTCGGCGCCGCCAACGGGGCGCCGGGCCAGGTGGGCACCGGGCCAATTCGGCGTCGGACTAAAATATTTTTTTCGATAAAATGTGCAGATGAAAATATAACATATTATTATTATTTTTTTTTTACTGCAAGTTTTCTTTTCTGTTAAAATGGCAGGGAAACGTCACTCTGGTGGTCCATAGTGTTACTCAAATATACCTAAAACCGCATACAAACCAAAATTTGGTAAATGCAATCGCCATTATGACTCTAAATGTATTAATCTCACTGTAGGCTGAAGTTCGTGTTTTGTCTCAGCAAAGGCATCCCTGGACTTGCAATAGATGTACTTCCACCCAGGGCCCTCCTTTTGTCGATCAAGGGCTTACTGTGACTCAAAATAGGAGAAGCACTATTTACCAAACGGCTGACCAATGCCAACACAAAAATAGAGGCCACGACCCTGAAAAAATCAGCTGTTCTCCCGGGGCTGAATTTTACATTGAGTCTTATGGGAGGTCAGATGTTTTTTTATGATATTTTCAAAATGGCACTACAGATTTTCGCAAAATTTCAGTGAAATATTCTCAGACACCATCCCGATATTCCACCAAAGGTTTGTAAGGAAGCAACATGATTAAAAGGTTAAAATCTTCAAGATTTAGCATTCCTTATTTTGAATTCAAATTACCCGCCATGTACCACATGCCAACTGTTATTATTTGATATGTATTTGACTTTGTCATCTGTGATTGTCACATTCGCTTCTGCTTTAAACTTAATTTTTGTGTGAGCTAATGAAGCGGCTATGAAAAATTAGGGATTAAATATGAAAAATTACGGCTTTATTTAAAAAAAAATCAAATATTCATGAACCGTCATTCCAACTTCAATATTTTAAAGACAATCAGCTGTGTCGTAACGTGACCATCAAAAAAAAATCAGCCCCGGATGTGACGTCAACAAAGTGGAGGATCGTGGCCCGTCCATTTTGATAGCCCTGGGCTGACATGCCATCAATATCTAGCCTAGATGATCAAGTCATAGGAAAAAATAAAAGGCAAACCATCTACCATCTTGATAATGATAATATGCTTCCCAATACCGGGTACAGTGGTCAAGTCATTGCAGATCAAAGCAGGCAAACTGCCTACAGGGTGAATGATGATTATTAGTCGTTGAGATCCATTCTCCTTGAGGTCAAATCTGAGCTTAGGAGCCTCGCAGATGAGATGTTTGTTATGAAGGAATCACTAACTTTTATTAATGAATAGTATGAATCTCAAAAACAAACCACCAAAGTGCTGGGTGAGATGATTGATGATATCAAGATGGAAAATAGGCAGCTCAAGGAGGATATCCATTATTTAAAAAACAAAATGCAGGTTATGGATGTAAAGAAAAATGGCAAAAAAATGCTTGTGAATGAAGCATTTAATAAGGTGGAACATGATAATACAATTAAAAGCAAAACATTTAAAATTCTTAGTGTTGTTAAGGGTGAAGATATCACAGAGGAGGATGGCGAACAGTTTAATATCATAAAGCCACAGAATAATAATCCTTTTGTAAGCTTGTCGTTTTTAGATAATAATATGGTAGTAACTATACTTAAAGCAAGGCAGACATTAGAAAAAATAAATTCAATCATGTGTGGACTGGAAGGACCTGCTAGGGATATCTTTGTCAATGAAGAGCTTAACAAAGATACTTATAAGTTGCTTAAAGAAGCCAAAAAGTGCAAAGATAAAGGATTCAAATATGTTTGGTGCAAAAATGGATCTACTGTTTATGCCAAAAAAAATTATACTGGCCAAGTCATACGGGTAAGAGACATTACTCACGTACAAGAGCTCTTGCAACAAGCTGCCTAAACACACCATAATATTTTAATTGTTTCTGTAGATAAGTATCTTTAAAATGGCTTCGCACTACAAAAATTTTAAAATTGCCAATTTTAATGTGCGCTCCTTGGTCGCACATTTTGCTGACATGATTTTTATGCTCCATTTAGTGACATGTCTTAAGCCTTTTATCTCCTCCTATGCGGTTCACATTAATGGCTACAACCTAATTAGAGAAGAT
The DNA here is from genome assembly GCA_963576565.1 of Aspidapion aeneum. Taxonomy (NCBI): domain Eukaryota; kingdom Metazoa; phylum Arthropoda; class Insecta; order Coleoptera; family Brentidae; genus Aspidapion; species Aspidapion aeneum. The sequence continues at coordinate 16,845,704 of OY755041.1, read as the reverse complement.
CGAATTAATAGGGAGCGTGGAAGTATTGCTGTGTATGTGCGAAACGAAATTAAAGCAAAGCGGTATGTTCTTAAAACCTGTAAAAGTGGTCCTCTAGAAAACCTAATAATACATTTTGAACTTAAAAAGGTAAAAATAATTATTTGTACTGCATATTGATCACCTACCGGATGCACTATTTTGCAGTCCATTGACTGTTATCATGCAATTTTATCCGAAATTACCTTGGAAGCAGACGGTATATTGGTTACGGGTGATGTAAATGTAAACATGCTTGATCCAGGGAATCCTTTAAGCGAATGTTTTGATTCATATAACCTAACACAAATTATTACCAAGCCGACAAGGATTTCACGGACAGTAATGAACCTTTCTGATCCAATACTCGTGAGTAATTTGTCATATGTTAAAACTCACGATGTTTTAAATATGGATCTGATCTCAGACCATGATTTGGCCTATTGCGAGCTGATATCTCGGCAATCTGCGCTAGGCAAAGGATGTATACATATCGTTGTTTTAAATTATTCAATGATCAATCTTTTTATGAGGATTTGAACAACATGCCGTGGGACTCTATCTTCTACCTTGCAGATTTGGATCAAAAAGCCGATTTCCTTGCATCAAATATTTTAAATGTATTTAATTTGCATGCTCCTGTACGCACAGTGCGCTTAAGTAGGACGCCAGCTCCATGGCTCACTCCTACCCTTAAATTAATTTTTAGGGATCGAGTTAGAGCATTAAGTAAATACAAAAAAAAACAAAAGTTTAAGAAATTGGACTAACTATAAAGATCTAAGAAATATTGCGCTTTCTACACTCAGACGTGAAAAAGCTGCCTATCTGAATTCCACAGACAACTAGGATACTGGTGCCCTATGGAAGCGCCTCAGAAATTTACAAGTGGCTTCTAAATCAAAACCTGAATTGCCAGAGAACATGAAGAATTCCAATGCTATTATTGAGCATTTTTTATCGGTATTCAGTCAAGCAAGAGCTGATGCACAGTTTATCAATTATTTTCAAACAAATAGTCATAGCTCAGCTCGTTTTAACTTTCAGCTCCTTTCACCAGAAGAAATTACAAAAATAGTATTTGGTTTCAAGTCTATGCGGCAGGAACTGATGAAATATCTTTACTTATGCTAAAAAAAGCCTTCCAGTCCTAAATCATATAACACATGTAATTAATTCTTGTTTAGAAATTGGATATTTCCCACAGGCATGGAAAACAGCAATTATATTCCCAGTTGTATAATCAGCGACTTGAAACATAGCCATGTTTCTTATTTGATACATATCGGTGCATAAATGAGAAAGTTCGCCAATTTCCATCCGCCATTTTAATTTTTTTAAGTTTCAGGATAAAACTGCATTAAGTGATTTCAAGCAATGCATTCTTTCAAGTTTGAGACAAATAAAATTAAAAATAAGGAAATCGGCCATTTTGGATCCGCCATTTTAATTTTTTTAAGAGTTTGAGTAAAAAATTATATTCAGCGACTTGAAACATCGCCAATTTCTATATTTGATACATATCGGTGCATAATTTAAAAAATCCGCCATTTTCGATCACTCATTTAAAATTTTTTAAGTTTCAGGATAAAACTGTGTTGCCATTTTGTTTCAGGATAAAACTGTATTAAATGCTCTTAAGCATTGCAAACTTTCAAGTATGAGACAAATCGATTTAAAAATAAAGAAATTGGCCATTTTGGATCCGCCATTTTAATTTTTTTAAATTAGTTTGAATTGACTTGAAACACCGCTAAGTTCTATATTTGATACATATCGGTGCATAAATAAGAAAATGCGCCATTTTGGATCCGTCATTTTAATTTTTTTAAGTTTAAGGATAAAACTGTATTAAGTTGTTAAGCTCTGCAAATTTTCAAATTTGAGAAAAATCGGTTTAAAAAGAACGAAATCCGCCATTTCGGATCTGCTATTCTTGTAATAAAAAACGTAAATTGTATTGTTACCATGTTACCAGAACACTACACCTACCAAATTTCAACACTCGACTTAATAGATTTACCCTACTTAACAAAACCAAATTTCAAGAAGCCCGGAGTTGGCCCGGCGCCGAGTTGGCGGCGCCCAGTTGTCTCATTCCGTCCAGACTTGCTCCAAAGCTGAAATTTGGTAGACTGATAGAAACTATGACCAAACCCTTGGAAAAATAGCAAAGTTTAAAAAAACATTTCCAAACTAGTAAGAACTTTTCATTTTGAAATTTGTATTGGACAACTTGGCTTTACTTTTATCTCAATTCTTTTCACGTAATACAATTTTCGCCTACCTGGCTTTTTTTTACATGAATTATTTTTGTTATGATTAATTTGATTAGCATAAATAAAAGGTAAATTTTAGGAAAGTGCATTATTGTTCGACCAAAGGTATAAAAAATAAAGGTCTTAACAGATAATTCAAATAAGTAGCACAGTTTGGACAGGTAGTTATAATCACACAAACGTAACTATGACATTTTATTCACAGGCAACTCAGCGAAAAACTGTTTTTAAAATAAATTCAAATTTTCTGTAATACAAAGATTGTTATATACGGTGATGAATAAGCTCTTTTTATGCTCCATTTAGTGACGTGTAAATTTAATATGGCGCCAATAAAAAATAACAACACTGGCTGATTCCAAAAAAACTAGAAGGCCTAGGAAAAAGCCTTAACGTTATTTGATTGGTTATAGTCGCTAATACAAAATTTTCAAATTTTATAAAACTTGTTTACAAAATAGCAATGAAATTTAAAATTTTCGAAAACTTCAACTTTTAATTTTTTCTTGATATTTTGAAGTACCTTCTAGATGTTTTTAATTTCGAGGCAGAATCTGAATGAGCTTGGAATAGCGCTACTTTTTTCTACTCTAACCAATCCCGTTTCTCTTACCGTTACCGAAATCTTCCAGTTTTATCTGGGACACCCTGTATATTTGTTAGCAATATAGGTACCTACATTGCAAAACTAGCCAAAGAAGCTGGAGCCTGCTAAAGCTAGCCAGCTCTAGCAAGAGCCTTTACGAATTCAATTTCAATACGCACCCTCAATCATACATGAGAAGGGCGGAGGGTGACAGGGGTGGAAGGGAAGGACAGGTGCTGGTAGGCAGGCCAGGATTTAACTTTTCACGATAAAATTATTTAAAATGAATACCTTGGTGTTGTGTGTAATTGTGTACAGGCCTAAGCAGCGCCAATATCTCAACACCTCCTGTTGTTTATTACAGTGAAGTAACCAATAGTTTTTACCTTCCTAGCCCGCGTAGCAATGGCTAGAGAAGGTATTATTTTCGGCGAAAATTTTTTTTTGGGATAACGCCGAAAATGTTTTATTTGGGTGTATTTTGAACTATCTTAGCAATATCGTCGTGATGTCTGTCTGTGTGTGTGTATGTGTGTATGTATATTTTTTCTGTCCGTAACACGATAGCTCCTAAGCCGCTTAACCGTTTTTCATAAAATTTTCAGGAAACATAGTGTCGACACTCCAACAATTAGATTTTGGTCAAAATCCATTAGCGCTAATAACAGTTTTTTGACAATTAAAATTTTTTAAACTTTTTAACGAAGAGTCACATCAATATGTGGTTTTCGGAATATAGTAGACTGCATTTTGCTGAATAATATGTGTTATAATAATAATGATAATATAGAGCTTTAGTTTCTGCGATATTTATAAAAAACTGTTTTCAAGGCTGATATAATAATATCATAGCTTCACAAGTATGCTAATAGGCTAGCTAGGAAGGTATCAGATCCGTCATGGATCCATTTATTTTAGTAAATGCTTTACTAAAGTTAAATATAAAAAATAGTCTGACTAATCTCTATATATGGGTAATATATCTTGCAAGGAATAATATTTTATTTCCTTGTTCACTTGCCACAAAAATTGTCCATCGTTAGAGATTATTCGGACTAAATTGTTAGTTAATTGACTGAAAGTAAACTGTAACACCAGTACTTACTAAATGGTGTACAGTGCTAAGTGCTACAATCCTAGGTTAAAATGTATACATTTTGGTTCAAGGTTTAACTTATTTTTCCCATGAATGCAAAAGTTTTTAATTTTTATACAAATACCTTGCGATACGGGTCATCTTTTTTGTTTTAAGAAAGATATTATTTCCACACAAAGGTTATATATTAATAAAAATAGTAAAATATTTTGGTTTAAAAATGGTAGCCATATTTAAACCTCCAACCGTCACTAGGAAATGTCGAATAAAAACGGTGTAAGTCAGTGTCAGCTGTCCGCTATATTTTACATGTTAATTTTTTAGACGAGTTAGCAACGATTAAACCGATTGTTTTTGTGAATGTGTAATTGAAAAGGGATTCTAATATATCTTGTGCTTTTTATAGTATTTAAATATTCATACGTATTTTATACGTCTATAGACTTGATACTTAAACGCGGTCTACAATGCTAAGTCTTAAGGTCTTAGTAAATACTGGTGTAAGTATCCGGAAATGACTAAAAGTAGCCGGAAGTGACTAAAATGAAACCTAACCTAACCTGAACCTGTTTGAAGTGAGCTGGACTTGAACTAAACCTGACTAGAAGTTACTGTACGTAACCGGACATGTGAGTGAAACTGAAGCGGAAGTAACGGGAAGACAATCGGAAGTGAGCAGAATTTACAAAAACGAACGAAAGTGAATAAAACCTTACTGAAAGTAACTTTAAGTGAACCGGAAATGGCCCAAAATGACCGAAAACTAACCGGAAGTTACTAAAAGTGCACCGGAGTGAGTGAGTGAATTCTTGAGTTGAAGTGAATCGGAAGTTACCAAAAGTGAACTGGAAGTTTCTGGAAATGACTAAAAGTGACCGGAAGTGAGAGAAACTAAACCGGAAGTTACTTAAAGTAAGCTTGACTACACTCGATCCGATTTATTGGAATGGATGGGGTAAGCTTTTAGGGGTGGATAATGCTTTATACGGTTTTCAGCAAAACTAGATATCCTATCAAAAAAAAAATAAAAAATAAAAAAGCTAAAGGTAATAAAAATATCTACAACTTTTGTCCAAATAAAATTTGTCATAACCAAAAATTCGCCGAAAAGATCGAAAATGCGGGCTGTTTAATTTTGTATTCTTATTTTATAACTTTTTTTGTTTTTGACAAAATTTGGTTAAAAACCCTATTTAAGACCTAGTTCTTTAAGGAGTTAAGGTAGATCATCTTCCCAGTCTCGAACTGAGTCCCTTAAGTGTATAAAAGTTTATACTTTAAAAGAAAATGTATAACAACTGGTCAAACTGGCTCTTTTCGCATAAGGAACAATTTTGCGAATTCTGTAGCCCCTTTTAGCACTTATTACGTGGCGTGGGAAATATTTAAGTTATGTATTTAATGTTTAGGAGATCATACAAAATATTAAAGGGTCAAATCAGTTCTACTTCTATATATATATATATATATATATATATATATATATATATATTTATCGGTTTCACAACGTTCTACGTCTTCCGATACCCAATCTCCACTCGTTTCTGTTTGCTAATAATTCATCATCTAGGCCTCTTATTCTTATTTCACTGTCTATTCCTTCTCTCCAGCTTTTCCTCGGCCTTCCTCGTTTTCTTCGGCCAGTTGGTTTCCATTGTAATATTTGTTTAGGTAGTCTTCCATTATCCATTCTTTGTACATGTCCGTACCACACCAGTAGCTTTGTTCTTAAATCATCCAGTAAAGTACGTTCACCCACTGTTATAATTTCTCTTATTTTTTGATTTGTAACTCTTTCTCTTTTTGATTTCCCTGCTGCTCTTCTCCAATAGTCCATCTCCGTAGCGGAAAGCATTTTTTCTGTTCTATCTTTGACTGGATATACTTCTGAGCCATATGTAATAATACTTTTTACAATGGTGCTATATATAAGCTTTTTGTTATGTTTTGATATACTTTGGTCCCAAATTATTCTATTTAATAAAGTTATTGCTTTTCTTCCTTGTACGTTTCTATCTTTTATAGCTATGTCTAGTGTTCCGTCAGCTGTAATTTTTAGACCTAATTATTTATACTCATCACAGGACTGAATTCGCAGCCCAGTATTTAAGATTAGATCCTGTTTCGTTCCAGCAATACACATATACTCTGTCTTATTGATATTAACCTCTAGTCCCCACTTATTGTACTCTTCTATTAGTTTTCGTGTTATATATTCGAGGTCGTCATAATCCTGAGCCACCACTATCTGATCATCGGCGAAACATAAAGTATACAAGGTGGTTTCACCCAACGGAATTGTTTTGGCATTATCTCTTCCAGACTTTAAGCACCTGTTGCAAATATATCTTGAAGAGCGTAGGCGAAATACTGCAACCTTGTTTAAGACCTTTATTTACTTGAAGCCTTTAGTTAGTTTTGCTTTTATTTTAACTTTTGTCTTACTATTGCGGTATAACTCTTTGATGGCCTTAATTAGTTGTACGCTTATGTTTGTCTTTTCCAATGCTATCCAAAGTAGGTTTAGTGGTATACTATCATATGCCTTCTGCAAATCTACGTAAAGCAGATGCAGCTCTTGTCCGTATGCCATTTTCTTTTCAATAACTTGGGTTATACAAAAGAGATGATCTGAAGTCGATCTATCCGCCCTGAAACCGGCTTGTTCTTCTGCCTCCATATCTTTATATTCGCTCTCCACTTTATTTCTTTATATTTTGCCATATAATCTGTTTAGCGTACTAGTTACAGATATACCTCTAAAATTGTCACATATATCTTTCCTTCTTTTTTTGTGTATTGTGGATATATATGACGTTTTCCACTCAGTTGGTACAACAGCTCCATTTAAATATTTTTGGAAAAGATTCCGTAATCTCCAAAACAGTTCTTCAGTGCCATATTTAATAAGTTCAGCTGGTGTATTTCCGGGTCCGGCAGACTTACCGCTTTTTAAGGTTGTGCACACGTTTTTGACCTCAGAGATTGTGAGGGGTACTGGAGATCCCATCGTTCTAATGATATTGTCTCTTTCGTCTTCCTTGAATTCAGCTCTATCTTCGGTTAAAAGTTTTTTAAAATGCTCATCCCATTTTTTGTCTGGTATTGGTGAAATAATATCTCTGTTTCTTTTTTGATCGATCTTATAGTTTTCCAGCTTTCGGTACTTCTCCTACCTCCTAAGTAAGAATCTATTTTCTGGCACTTTTGCATGCACGATTGATTTTTCTTATCACTGATCATTCTTCTCACCTCTGATTGCGCGATTTTGTATTATTCTCTGCTTCTCTGTCTTTTGGGATAAGTAGGTGTGATATAATTTCCTTTTTTCCTTTATTTCATTTTCAATCTCAGCATCCCACCAGTATGGTTTTGTTCTTTTAGGACTTTCTTCCACTAATCCTAGTGCTCCTTTTGCAGCTTGATGGATGCTTAATGTGATACTTTCGTATTCCTCATCTGGGGTTTCACCTCAACTTAAATTAAGTTTTTCGTTCAGTCTCTTTTTGTATAAGGTTTTTACGCTGTCCTGTTCTAGGCTTAGTAGACTATATTGACAGTGATCAATTTCCTCATTCACTATTTCATCAAGATGTTGTTGATGCAGGCTTCGGCCTTGATAAGGAAAGAGAATTTTGGTCCCCAGAAAATAGTGATCACTTCCGCATGTTGATCCACGCTTTGTTCTGACATCTTGAATTTTTAGTTATGTCTTTTGTTCAGCTTTTATCAAAAATTAATCAAGGGCGGGTTTCAGGCTTTGTGAGGGTTTGGTCCAGGTATATTTGTGTATTTCCTTATGTTGGAAAAAACCGTTTTGGATTTTTAGGTCTAATTGCTCACATACTGTAATTAGCCGGTTTCCATTGTCATTAACAACATCTTCTCCATATTGGCCAACTGTCAGATCATTTACTCTGTTACCTGTTCTACTATTTAAATCTCCCAATATTATAATTTCTCTAGATGTACTTACTGCTGATATTTCATTGTGAATTTCTTCAAAAAAATTGTCTTTCACGGCTACAGTTGCATCGTCATTATACGCATAGATTCGAAAAATTGTAAGTCTCATTCCTCTTATTGTTATATTCATTCTTATTAGCCGTTCATTTACTGCTTCCCAGTTGGTGATAAATTTTCTAAATCTTTTGTTGACCAAAATAGATACTCCTTGTTGAGCATGTTTTTCTTTTGCCACTCCGCAATAGAAATGGTCATATTATCCTAGGTTTTCATATCCTTTTCCTTTCTTCTTCGTTCCTGTTAGTACAGCAAGGTCTACCTTCATTCTGCTGCACTTATGTACTATTTCATTCACTTTTCGACTCATTCCTTGTACGTTCCATGTACCAAAAGTCATATTCCTGTTTCTTTGCTTGGTTCGTCTTAGGTTTTTCATTTCTTTCCGAGGCGTTTGATTGGGGTTTTTTTAACAGTGTACGTTTTTTCCGGGTATCAGAGAGCTAGTCTAATGCCCCAACCCCCAACCTGGAGGACTAGGTGATTTTTGATCGAGGTTTTCATCCCCTAGCCTTTGACGATTCCAACGCCGGTACTACAAGGCAGCATCTTCTTCACCTGTAATCCTAGGCCGGAGCCCTTAAAGGGTGCTATCATCCGGGCCAGATGAACCCTAGTTGTTTTTTTTACGAGGTTGTTACTCCTCCCTCTCCTCCTTTCCCGTTAGTGCAATGGGACCCCAGGCTTGAGACTGGTATAGCGGAGTACTTCTAAAGCCACTATTTATTTGTTTTTTTTTTAAAGGGATCAGGAATTCTGTCGTCATAGTAGGTTTGATTATGAGCGGTGCGTAGGTCGCCCCTCCACTGCGACTCAAGTGGTCTATTGTGGCTCGTCGTCATAGTGGAGAGAGACTGAATATGTTACATATTTTAAAGAAATAGAGACGCGACAAACTTATCCAAAGGAGGGCAATAATGCGTCTCTATACTATAGCATTATTTAGAGAGAGATGCACCTTACGCTCTTGTTAATTTATAAGCATTGGAAAATAAAAATAAACGATTTTGGATAAAACATATACCGAGAGTGACGGACAAACTAGTTTATGTTGCATGATGATTGATGTCACTCACAGCTAACAACTTAAATTTATTTTAGTAAAACGCCAATAAAACCGTCAAGAAAATAAACCCCAAAAAATGTGAGTTTCAGTCACTTTCATGGGTCTATCGCGTCTCTATTTCTATAAAATATGCCAAACCTACATACAGGGTCTCTAGAAGTACCTAATTAGTTTATTTTTATATGTTATTTAATGCTATAAAGAAAAAGGAAATATTTTGCTAAAATACGGTCCTGCTTTAAAAACCCAAAAGTCCTGCTGCGGGCTGTGGCGCGTCCAAGACAAGTTTCCTCTCAGTCCCCCTTCACGTAAGCAATTCCCGTCCCACATAGCTTTAACTGACGCTAACATACTTTTATAAATACATATTTAAAATGGTTTTAAAAAATGTATAATCGTAATAGTAAATAAATAACACCTAAAAAAAGCTTCCTAACGTGCGAATGTTAACGTACGGTCTGTGAGACCCACGACAACGAAAAAACTGGTTGAGCATGTGTTCAATGTACCAATATATTACCATGTGACATGACGACTTAGTCTTTTTCGAAGTCTTGTTAGTACATGTGTGTGCAGAAAATATTCGAAATATTGTAACAACACATTTTTCCTCTTACGCTCTAGGGTCCATACATGTATTTCTTTATCAAAGCTAAAGGTATGACCGGCGTGAGTGCCTGTTTTGAATTTGTAAGCTTTTTATTCGTATAATTTTACGTATATTTTTTTTAAAATAAACATGAATTTTGATTATTAAAATAATAAAATATGCTATGTTTTTTGGAACACATGAAAGCACATAGGTCTGTTGAATCGACGCCAATGTCACCTAAGCTGTGATTATTTCCCACGTCATCACTCGAGGGTTAATTAAATAATATTTTATGTTGTTTTAAATTTATGAAAAAATAAATAAATTTTAGGAGCAAAATTTCTACTGGAAAAACATAGGCGCGACCCACTTTATTAGAGCCACTGAAATGTGTGGTTGCCGTCACTCTTTTAATTACAAAAAAACCTTCAGAAACACCCAATGTAAGCGTCTGAAACGGAGTCACTCAAGTTTATTTCAAATTTCAAACATGTAGGTAATATAGGTACATTAAATTTAAGCTTGAAGTTTCTAAAATTTTAAACCGCAAAATTTTTACTTGGTGTCTTAAAACTAACTTTAGTATAAAAATAAATATTTTGTCACCAATGTGTTTGTAATCATCCGAAATGGGGTTGGATGGGCTCAAACAAACCGACCCTAACATTTTTTTTTATTCAGCCCTCGCTTCGGCACAAAACTTTTACGGTAAAGAGAACGAAGCCATATTGAGTTATTTTTGTTTTTGATATTATGGAGGTTTTGTTATTAAATAACATGCTACTGGCTAACTGTCCTAGAAGGCCAAAGCCAATACTCTGGAACAGACAGTGGCGTATATAGAAAAAAGTTTCGGGGGACCCGAGACAGTTTCAGGGGGGGCCGAGACCCCATGAGCCCGTATTTTATGTTATTTTATGTTTCTATTCATGAAATGTGTGGAAAATATCTAAAAAAATCTTAGCATAGGGGGGGGGGGGACCGGGTCCCCCCAGGCCCCCCCATCCCAACTAACATTTATAGTAGCGGCTACATGTTCTAAAGGCTTTGCTACTTTCTTGTAGTAGAAATGTGGTGATCCCAACCAAAATTTGTTACTTTTTAGTTCTAACTACTATTTGGTATCAGGAAATAGTAGATGTTTCGTAAAAACGACCCTCTAAACTACTTCTTAGGATTGTTTCTTGATAGTCGATTCTGATAGTCTTCCCACCACAATAGGACGTTGCTAAAGTTTTACTTTCTTTTTAGTCGTTCGTTGTCGCCCTGACTTTTATATCCTACTTAATTACCACTAGAAAGTTAAGCTTCATTGGAGTCCCAAACAAGTGTATCCGACAACTACATTATAACTTTTATTTTTACCACAAAAGTTTGTGTCATCATAGTAATATCTGATGTAACAATGTAGACAAAATAACTTGTTGGATCAACTTTAAAGCCGCAACTACTTTGACTTTTTTTTAATGTCGATCTTTTAAAGTAATCTCTCCTTCCTGTTTCTACTTTGAAAACGTAGACATTTTGAAGTCGCATCTTGGTCGCGCACATTCTTAACCCTACTTTTTGTGGCTCCTTTTATAATATGGGAATATTAGGAATAGTTTTGCAAATATTTTTTTAACTACCTTAAGCAGTACATTTTTTCTAGCTCATTGCTTGACCATTTTGCAAAACAATCAAAATGCAAAATATTGATACAAAGTATTGAATGCCGCACACGGATTTTAAGAATTCCCTGGTCCATGCTTAATCTCCATCCTCAATCTTTTACGCTACTTGTTGCTGTTCTATTCTTGTACTGTCTTTACGGTCGTTCGTGGTTTGTGCTGTGGCACCACCCCATCGTCATCGTAACCCTCTTTTGCGGACTAAACCGAATTCGTGCTCTTGTGCTGAAGTGTCGTGTCTCACTGTGATTCATTTTATGTGTTGAGCTTGGGTCATTGTCTTTTTGGTTTTCTTCAAATTTGTGCTGTTGTTAAAGCTTGGTTTGAAGTGAGTAAACTTAAATTTGTGCTGTGTTTTGTGCCAGGCTTTATTGCAATAGGTCCTAATATCTAATTTGTGCATGGCCCCTAAAATAACCTCTGTGTCGTTATTCTTGAAATGTCCCCGAGCGAGTACTCCTCGAAATTCGAGCGAGGACCAATAGAGATGCGGAAATCAAGTGACATCGCATGCGCAGTTTGAATTTCACCCGATTTTGAGGGAGTACTCCCCGGGGAGAATTCAAGAATACTGACACTGGGATATGCTAGACTTTATCTAGGAACTTTTGCGCTGTTTGCGGCTAATAAAAAAACAAGTTAGATATATCGTGGTTACATGCGGATTTCTAAGCGATCTAACAAGTCTCAGAGATTGTTTTTTTACTTATAGGGCTTATAATAATAAAAATTACTGAATATTGACAATGACAAAATATCTAAAAACAATAAAAAATACTACATACAAATTGTGAGAGCAATGTGTAAATAAAAAAGTAACAATAAGTTGATTTCATTGATGTGACTACGTTCTTTTAGTTCCTTGACCAACACTTCCTAGAAATTCTAGAATAGGGATCATGCTCTTGACTGCAACATACATTTTTAAAAAACACATTTGCACTTTATTTATTGTTCTAATGGAATTTAATTTATCTTGTTTTTGTTTTAAAACCTACCACAAATTCACGCTGGTACAAAACCTATAAGCAGTGGTCCTGTTGTTGACAGAAACGGCAAATGACAAGTGGCGACACCCCAATAACTTGAGGGTAGTTGTTAGTCCACGGATAGAAAAAACGCTAAATGCAGTGGACTGTAAATATTTTAATTAATGATAGCGCGAACAAACATAAATATTGATATGAAATTACGAAATAACCTAAACGTCCATAGGAAAAAATATTGGTGGCACACAACGGTAATCAGACAAATGCACTCACCTCTTTTGCAGCCAAATTCTCCACTTCCAAGGGGCCCCTGATGGATCTAATGATGTCACCACGTAGCTGAAGGGTTGAAGTTTCTAGTTCTATGCTTCAGTACACAAAAATCGAGCACTTTCAGGTGTAGATATTTGAAATAGTTGGAGAACGAAATTAACACGCCTTTTTCTCTAGGCGATTGACAAGGATCTCACTGGTTGTTGGTGCGCATGTCCAAATACGCGGAATGCGCTTTGTCCTTCATACAGTTGTGTGTTTTTAAAAATATATATAAACAACCGCGAAATTTAGCGGGAGCTAACATAACTGCCCTCCAAAACACACAAATTTAGAATCTCAACCGGACAGATATAGATATAAGAAAAAGAATCGACCGATAAATATAAATGAATGAAAACAGATAAGTATCGTAAGTTTATTTAGATATAACGAAATCCCGAAAAAAGGCAAAACAAACAAACAAAAAATTCAAAAAAAAATTAAAAAATAAAAAACCTATTGTAATTCCCGGTAAAAGGTAGAAAATTAAAATTACTTTTAATTTGGCAAGAGGCACAGTTTTACAACTGGCCGCTTATAAACACCGGTAACCGTTTTTACCGTCGCAACACGCACCTGACCATCCCCGCCGGGATGCAGTTCGATGACCCGACCGACCGGCCATTTCAAAGGCGATTGAATGTGATCACTTGTTATGATAACCAAATCATTTAATTTGATATTTGGGGACAAATCAGTCCACTTGTGTCGCTGTTGTAGCGTATGCAAATACTCTATAGAATACCGTTTCCAAAAATCATTATGTAGTTTTTGGATTAGTTGCCATCTCGAGAGCCGATTTAGGGGAACCTCGGACAAATCTGACTCCGGAATTTCTGAATTAAGGGGTTCAAGTGTCAAAAAATGCCCAGGGGTAAGAGGTTGAAGATCGTGTGGGTCTGAAGAGGCAGGAGATAAAGGGCGACTATTAAGTACGGCTTCTATGCGACAGGTAAGGGTGGACATCTCCATGATAGACAACTTCTGGTCGCCGACAACTCGTACAAAGTGAGTTTTAAAACTTTTGACGCCAGCTTCTGCCAGGCCATTGAAATGTGGACTGAGAGGAGGTCCCAGATGCCAACGAATAGAAAGTCTGGTGGCAGCACTTCTTGCGTAATCCAGTAATTGGTTACGAAACCCTATAAAATTACTGCCTTGATCTGACCAGCATTGCGTCACGCTTCCGCGTCTGGAAATGAATCGATGGAATGCACCTACGAACCCTTCGGTGGACAGTTCCATGGTTAATTCCAAATGCACGCAATGTGTGGCCGTACAGACAAACACACAGACATACGATTTGAAAGCTTTACAACCACGGTAACGATGAGGAATCACAAAGAAAGGTCCACAAAAGTCGATAGCTACACTCGAAAAAGGTTTTAGTTGATTGATTCGATGAGCGGGAAGTGAACTCATTATGGGCGGTCTATAGGGTTTAGGGTTGATTCTAAAACATTGCAAGCACTTGGATATGGTTCTTTGAATTGCGCGTCTGGCAGATAATATCCAAAATTGCTGTAAAAGCAGATTAGGTAATGTTTTAAACCCAGGATGAAGATATTGTCGATGAGCGGACTCGATAAGAAGAGTAGTTAAACGATGGTCACTCGAAAGTAAGACGGGGTGTTTTGCAGAATAAGACAAAAGGTCAGATTTTTGTAATCTGCCACCGACTCTAATGATATTATTCTCATCAAGAAAAGGTGAAAGTTTTCGCAAAGGTTTCGGTATTGGTTTATCCTTAGATAACGCGGAAAAAAGCTCAGAAAAACAAGAACCTTGCATGCGTTTGATAAGAAGGTGTAACGCACTTTGCATCTCACCGGTGGTAGGAAAAACAATATTCTCAAAAATAACTTTTTGGTCCGGCGGCTTAGTGGGTTTTTGATAGGAATGCTTTTGAAAAAGGTTAACTATTCGAAGGACATAACAAATGATACGTTGAATTTTTGATATAGAGGAATATTTGATAAGAAGCTGATCTAAGAAGTTGACATCAATTATCGCATTGCAACAGACTTTTGGCTTTTCCTCCAGATTAATATCTCCGAAATCAATCGGCATTTTTGGTTTATGAAAATCGGGCCATTCGTTTTCGGGAGACCACAAAAACGACGGTGCGTTCCACCACATGTCATGTGACATGAGCTGTGAAGGGGTGGCCCCTCGTGACGCAATATCGGCTGCATTCAAAGCAGAAGGAATGTAGCGCCACGAGTTTGAGGGAATGATTTCTTGGATTCTACTGACTCGATTTCCAACAAAGGTTTGCCAGCGATTAGGAGGGGATGAAAGCCAGTGCAATACGACTTGCGAATCGCAGAAAGTAACGATATTTGTAAAAGTTATTTTTCCTTCATAGCTAGATAAAACGAAGTCAATTAATTCGCTTAAAAGAAATGCGCCTAGGAGTTCTAGCCTAGCCAAAGTTTGTGACTTTATAGGCGCGACCCTAGATTTTGCAGATATGAGAGAAACAGATATATTGTTTTCCTCTTCTACACGAAAATATACGACGCCTGCGTAGCCTCGAATTGAAGCGTCACAGAAGCCGATGATTTGACAGGTATTGGTTTTTGACAGTTTGATTTGTCGGGGTAATTGAAAATTGGAAAGAAGCGGGAATTCAGAACGAAGTTTGTTCCAAGAGTCGATGATAGAAGAATCTGGTTCTTCGTCCCAGCCTATTTTCGATATCCACAACTGTTGCAAAATAAATTTTGCTTGTAGCAACAAGGGACAAAGAAAACCTAAGGGATCGAAGATTGTCCCTATGATAGACAAAATAGAACGTTTGGTTGGGGGTTTGTCCTTCATTCGGCATTGATAAGAAAAAATGTCGTTTTTTGGATGCCATTGAAGTCCTAAAACTTTGATAAAGTGGGGTTCCTCCTTGTCGAAAGAGAGAGGCATTTGACGATCGGACTCTGGCAATGTTGCCAATAACTCAGGACAATTGCTTGCCCATTTTTTAAGTTCAAATCCTCCCGACTTCAACAAATCATTGAGTTCTGTTTGAAGGGAGAGAGCTTCAGAAAGCGAAGGGCTAGTTCCCAAGATATCGTCGATATAGATTGACGTTTTTAGAACAGTACTAGCCATAGGAAAACGTTCCTTTTCTCTCTCTGCTAGCTCATTTAAGGTACGCATGGCTAGAAAAGGTGAGCATGTCATGCCAAAAGTGACAGTAGAAAGTTCCCACACTGAAAGTGGGTCCTGTGGAGAAAACCTCCACAATATCCTTTGATAAGGGCGGTGATAAGGATTGATAAGGACTTGACGGAACATCTGTTTGATGTCAGCAATGTAGGCAATAGGATTAGGACGAAACGTAAGGAGTAAAGAAGCAATATCCTTTTGAAGTTTCGGTCCAGATAACAATGTGTCATTGAGACTAATATTTTTTGGGGTGACTGCTGAACAATCCCAGACTACCCTTAATTTTGTACTCAAGCTTTCCGGCTTTAATACGCAATGATGGGCTAAAAAACACGATACGTCGACCTTTGGTTGACTAGATAAAACTAAACTCATATGATTAGAATCGATATAGTCTTGCATGAAACTTGAATAGGCAGTGTACAGATCAGGATTTTTGATTAATCTATTTTCTAGAAGTAAAAATCTACGATAAGCTTGCGGATAAGTATTTCCTAGGTCAGGGTTTATTTTATCTTTAAACGGAAGATCTACCATGAATCTACCGGTCGGTTGCCGTACTACACTAGCAGTAAAAATTGATTCTGCCTGTTTTTCTTCCTTTGATAAGATTTGTTTTTTAGGCAAATGTTCGATTTCCCAAAACCTAGGGAGAATGACCTCTAAAGGAGGTGAATGACTCGTTAAAAAACAACTGGTTCGTTCCGTAAGACTACCTACTTCGTCAACCTTTCCCATGACGACCCAGCCAAAGATAGTTTCAAGGGCTGAAGGCTGCCCTACCTGTCCAAGAACCCTGCCCTCCTTGAATATCTGTGCGAATAGCTCGCAACCAATAACCAGGTCCACAGGTCTAGATTTGAAATAAGATGGGTCGGCAAGTTTAAGGTTTTGCAAGTGTTTCCACTGATTATCGTTCAAAGAGAATGTAGGCATATTGGAACATAGTTGTGGAACCACAATTGCTTCGAAATTAAGTAAAGGAGTGACTTGTCCTTGTGGCTTAATGTGACATTGAACGAGCCCTTTGGAAGTGAAAGAAGACATCTGATTTAATCCGAATATTTCAGTGGTGTAACTTCGCCTAGGAAGATTAAGACGCTGAATACACTTTTCACTGATGAATCCTGTCTGCGATCCAGAATCAAGCAGTGCCCTTACAGGTTGAAAATTTCCGCAACCGTCCATAACATCTATTATGGCGGTGCATAAAAGAAAGGTACCTGAAGGTCCTGAGGCATTTAATGACACATGAAGATTATTGACAGGTGGTGTGTGAATGACAGGACTAGTATCTTGACTTCCAGACTCTTGATTAGTTTCTAAGATATGAGTTAAAGTGTGGTGCCTTTTACTATTGCAAGTCCTGCATGAATATTTTGATTTGCACGTATCTACATTATGGAAGGGATGAAAACACGCTAGACATAATTTTTTCTGTTTGACGAAAGATAGGCGATCGATAGGTGAGAGATCAAGAAATGTTTGACATTTCGAAAGCACGTGACCTTGATTACAGCGGAAACATTTTATTCCCGTACTCGAATTAGTTGAGGTGCCAGCCAGTCCTATAAAAGGCGAATTGGATGATTTATAGGTAGGCTTTTGCCCAAACTGATTTCGCATAGAATTTGAATTTTGATAGGTAGGCTTTTGCCCAGACTGACTTTGCATAGAATTTGATTTTTGATATATAGGCACCTTTTTGGGTGCTGTTGATTGAGGAAGTGATTCCAAAACTTTACATATTTTTTCTAGAAATTGAAAAAGTGACTGAAAAGTGGGAATTTCGGTATTAGTATTGGCGTGACTCATTTCGAAATTTGAACGCGTTGGAATATCTAATTTTTCTAATAAAATGAAAAAATAATAAAGTCCCAACTGTCAACGTCAAAGCTAAGTGATTTTAAAATTTCTAGGGATTCAGAAAAGGTGTCAATTAAATTACGTAATTCTTTAGCTGACTCGTTTTTTAAGGTGGAGTTCATAATTGAGCTTAAAGCATCATTTGCGAGGTCTCGCTTGTTTTGATATCTATTGACTAATTTGTCATAAGCAATTTTATAATTTTGATCAGATAAGCTAATCCCTGATATCAATTTTAAAGGCTCATCCTCGAGATATGAAAATAAATATTGAAGTTTTCGAACGTTACTTAGACTTTGATTTTGATCTATAATGTTATTAAAAAGATCGAAAAAGCTTGGCCATAATTTTTTATCACCTCGGAATATGGGAATACCTAACTCTTTGAGTTTTGGAGTTTCAGATTCGTTTTGTCGAACATATGATCCCGAAAAAGATGGGGCCTCAACCGGAAATATTTTAGAGTAAACCCCCTTACACGCATAAAAATATTTACGAGCTTCTGAAAGGATCGCATCCTGCGTTTTAAACTCCTCGTCGTCCGTGTCGTCTATCAACATAATGACGTCATTATGCGCCAGCATGCATTTATCGAAGGTTTCATCCAAATCGGAATACCTCACTTGAAACTCGTTTCTCGCTCTTTCATCCTTTTCCGCAGTCTTTGATAACACGCAGATAAAAAACCCTTGCGTTTTTGTACGGCTTTTTTGACAGACATGATTTTACCTTTGAAATGACGAAATTGTCGGTAAATATACAATTAACGCTAAATTAATGCTTCTGAAATAGAAAAATGACGAATTGTCGAAAATATGCACTAATTTATCGCAATTGATGAAAATTGTTTTAAATATCGAAATGATATGAAACACCCTAACATATAAATGAGAAATGTTTTTGTTTGTTTTGTTTTGTGGTTCCTTCGCTTTGTTTACTGAATCGAGCACGCGAAAGGCACGTGAACCGCACGGACAACTTTGTCGTTTCAAATACGATGCATGCGAAAATTCAAGGCCGTTGTTTGGCTTGGCCACAGATTAGGTAAATAATTATTAATACCGTCGTATGGATCTATTATTTAAAAATAATTCGGCTGGAAGGAACACTTTATGTTAGTCCACGGATAGAAAAAACGCTAAATGCAGTGGACTGTAAATATTTTAATTAATGATAGCGCGAACAAACATAAATATTGATATGAAATTACGAAATAACCTAAACGTCCATAGGAAAAAATATTGGTGGCACACAACGGTAATCAGACAAATGCACTCACCTCTTTTGCAGCCAAATTCTCCACTTCCAAGGGGCCCCTGATGGATCTAATGATGTCACCACGTAGCTGAAGGGTTGAAGTTTCTAGTTCTATGCTTCAGTACACAAAAATCGAGCACTTTCAGGTGTAGATATTTGAAATAGTTGGAGAACGAAATTAACACGCCTTTTTCTCTAGGCGATTGGCAAGGATCTCACTGGTTGTTGGTGCGCATGTCCAAATACGCGGAATGCGCTTTTCCTTCATACAGTTGTGTGTTTTTAAAAATATATAAACCGCGAAATTTAGCGGGAGCTAACAGGTAGTAGTTATACTTATCGCGTGGTTCCTATCACTCTGTAGACGTTTTCTAGTGGCGAAAGCTAGTTAATAATACGTTTCTGCAACGAAGGAGTAGAAATTCGAGTGTGTTATCTAGAAATAAAAAGGAATGCCGACATAAAAGTCGTAAGTGACACGTTGCCGTAACCAAGGCTCACTTTCAGGTAACCCTTTCGACTATCAGGGAATATAGTTTGAGACGCCATGTTTTTATGTAAGAAAGAAAATTTAATATTTTTGTTGTCGTTTTATGAGCTCATATTAAAGAGCTATACTATTTTATAAACAAATTAGTTGAAGCTTACCAAAAATGCTCTTCTTAAGCACCATTTGTTGGAGTTAACTGACGATTATAAATACATAACCTCCAAAATCACAACACAAAAATTCCATCAGCTACCAGAAAATGGATCAATTTTACGAGCGCACCGGTTTTTTGCAAAATATATAATGCATGTTATACAAAAAACTTTGCATCGCACTCGAATTTTGATCCTCTGCTCGTAAATTCTCACACTTTTGGATACATAAGAACATATTATTTGCAACTGCATCGCAACTTTTATGCCATTACGGAAAAAAAACAGCCTCTACGACGTAGTAGATACCTGGCTACGACGTAGTAGTGTAGTTGTTACTACAGTGACTTTAAACACTTGGCCAAGTAGTTATAACCAGAAATTGGTTCCCCACTTTATAACGTCGCTGTATGGTATACTGAGACGTAGCGGGAGTACAACTTTAAATGTTTGTTGGGATATATACGAACAGAACAGAAATTAATAACATACTAATTTTAAAATATGTAATTTGCATCTTGAAAAAAAAATCATATAAACATATGTATGCATGTCCTAAACATCCTAACTTGTGAGATGCAAGGTGTTTAAAGACTCAGAAAATCTTCTTTTTCATTAATATTTGTGATACTGCTCTAGACAAGCGACTACGGTTCGACCTTTTTAGGATTCGATTTTTTTACGGTTCGATCATTCTGCGAATCGACTTAACTACGTTTCGATGCTTTTACGTTTCGATATTTTTACGGGTCGACGAAATAACGGTTCGTCTAAATTATTTTCTATTATATTATTTTCGACAATTTTATGGATCGACAAAACTACGTTTCGTTTAAATTATTTTCGTCTATTTTAATTTGGATTTTTTTATTTTTGACCAAATTACGGTTCGGCAATTTTCTTTCGACCATTTTACGTTTCGACAAAACTTTTTTTGATGTTTTTGTGGCGAGCCAATTATTATCTAATTTTTTCACAAAATGAAAATTCAAAAAAATTAATAAAAACGAACAAAATTATAATATACAACAGCACTGCCCCCGTTAGTTAAAAGGCTGCAAGTAATTTTTTTTTCGAATTTAGGTTTTTGGTCTCGACGGATTTTCCATCATGCCCTATGTAATAAAATTAAAAACAAAAACTAAAAAAAAAACAAATAACAGTAACTGTACTACTATAAAGTTTATTGATTATTATATTTTATAATAATATTATTTTTTGAAATAAAATACTTTTAAATAACTTTTATAGTTTTTATTATAAAGTTCTTACTCAGATGACATCTATGGAAAAGAAGGATAAAATCTACAAACAGTCGCTTATATACCAAGAAGTAATACCAACCTAATATACCAATACCAAACTGACAACTTAAAGAAACTTAATGTTCCTAAATATAAAACAATTTAGAGAAATGGTGAATGCGCTAGAATTATAATTGTCTATACACCTTACATCCCCCCTTACAAGTTTTTATTGAAAATAAAATATCCTCTGAAATTGAAAAAAAAATTAAGTTTTATCACAATAAAGCCAAATAGAATTTTTTTTTAATGTTTTTTTTTTAGATAATAAAAAGAATTATTTAGTTTGATAGATTAAAGCAAATAAAGTATTTGAAGAAAATCAAACCTGACTTAAATCTACAAAACAATAATTTAAATTCAAAAATAAATCTAAAATACATGGTAATATGCTATAAAAAAAAATTACTACCCAATAAATAAATAATCTCAGTTGCAAATCATATTCAAAATTAAAAAAAAATATTAGCTAAATAAAATAATTAATTAAAGAATCGGTATAATTAATTAAATTAAATAACCAATTACATAAAATCATTAACACTTAAAAATAAATAAATTTCAATTCAAGAAGAAAAATATAAGTGTACATAGCTATATGTAGGTATAAACTTAAAACTAAAAAAAATCATTTCAGTCAATATAAAATTTAAAAAAAATCTCTATATATACATAATATTAAATTACCAACAAGATAAATATTTCAAAAATAAAAACAAAAATAGCAATTTGAAACATATTACTTTTCTGTTTTTTAATTTTAAAATAAATAAACAATTCGAAAAAAAATGCTATAAATATTTACAGGTTTTAGACAAAACAAAAACATTAAAGCAGGTTAAAAATAGAATTTATAAATAAAATATACAGCAAACAAATAGTATAAAAAAATTAAGTTTCCTTTTTTACTGTACTTCTCAAAAAATAAGGATTTCTTACAAATGTGTCTTTCTTTAAAATACTTGGTTTTGTTAAATTTTTATTTTAAAAAATTAAATGTTGTCTTGTTCGTCTAAACAAGTTGCCAAAATTGTCCTTAACTAAAAATGATCTTGGTTCATTACATTTTTCAACAATAATACCATTTTCCCACTGATCTCTATTTTTAAACATGACTTTATCATCAACCTTCCCAACTGCCAAGTTTTTTGTTGTTCGATCATAATAAAATTTATGATTTTTGCGTCTTTTAATTTTATTTTGCCTTAATTTTTTGTTATCTAAGAGGATAGGTTTGAGCATAGAATCTACAATAGGTAAATCGTCTTTGAAACGTCGATTAAATAACATTTGAGCTGGCGAAAAACCCAGATCAGGAATTGGAGTGTTTCTATGATTTAATAGATAAAAATCTAAATTTTCTAAACTGCCCTTATTTTCATAAAAGCATTTTTTTAACATGTTTTTGCAAATATTGACACCTTTCTCAGCCATGCCATTACTTCTCGCATAATTTGGGCTAGAAGTAATCAATTTAATATTATGTTCATTTAAAAATTGTTTAAAAATTAAAGAGCTAAATGGATTATTGTCTGAAATAATGATACATGGAAAGCCATGAACTGAAAAAATTGGTTTTAAAACTTTTATGCATTCTTCTGCAGTTTTACTTTTTAATCTTTTTAATTCAATCCAATTTGAAAAATAATCAACAACCCCCAAAAAACATAAGCCTTTAAATTCTAAAATATCCATACCAATTTTTTCCCATGGTCTTTTAGGAATTTCATGTTGTTTTAAGGGTAGTTTAGGGTTGTTTTGTCGAAATCTTAGACAAATTTCACAGTTAGAAACAAATTGTACTATTTCGTCACTAATGTTTGGCCAAAAAATAGATTCTCGCGCCTTTGTTCGACATTTGTTAATTCCTAAATGCCCTTCATGTAGTTTTTTTAACATAGACATTCTAAGGCTTAAAGGAATCAACAATCTGTCACCATAAAAAATTATATTATTTTCAATAGATAATTCGATGAAACTTTTGTAGTTCAGTGGAAAAATTTTTTATGTTTTTTGGCCAACCTTGCGATAAATATACCATTAATAAAGACAAATTTTTATCGATTTTTGTTTCCAATAAAAATTCGGATTTTTTGTGGTCACTCATAGGAATATTTTTATCAATATTTTGTACGACAAAATTGTTTTTCGGATCGTCTTTTACAGAGTGTTTCAAAAAAGATCGAGATAAAAAGTCAGCAATGAACATTTGTTTTCCAGGCAAATAGTTAAGTGTTAATTCATATTTCATTAATCTTAGCAGCAATCTTTGCAATCTACTAGAAACTTTATTTATATCTTTTTTAAAAATACTGACAAGAGGTTTGTGATCAGTATAAACTAGCACATTTTGCTTGCCATAAATATAAAAATTAAATCTTTCTGCTGCAAATAAAATTGCTGCCAACTCTCTCTCGATACAAGCCCATCTTTTTTCTGTATCAGTTAAAGCTCTACTTGCAAAAGCTATAGGTTGTCCCTTTTGCAATAAACAAGCCCCAACGCCCTCTTGACTAGAATCACATTGTATCACAAGAGGTTCATTTATGTCATAATGTGTTAGACAAGGAGGTGAAGTTAACATTTGTTTTAATGTGTCAACCCTTTCTGAATGTATTTTTTCCCAGTTCCAAGGAACATTAGAACAAGTTATATTTCTTAATGGTGCTGTTATCTGAGAGAGGTTTGGTAGAAATTTTGCTAAATATTTTAAAAGACCCAAAAATCTTAAAAGTTCTTTTTTATTTTTAGGATAGTCTAGTTCTAAAATGGAATCTATTCTATTTTTATCTATTTCTATGCCCTTTTCTGAAACTTTAAAGCCTAAAATTTTTACCTCTGTCTTCTTATACTGAAATTTGTCTTTATTAAAGGTTATGTTATTTTTAGTGCGGTTTTTAAAACTTCATTTAAAATCATATCATGTTCGATCTCTGTAGTTCCTGATATGATTAAATCATCTATGTAGACTTTATTGCCAATTATTCCCCCAAAAATGCTAGTATTTTTCATTTGAAAAACTTCAGCTGCTGTGTTAATTCCGAAAGGTAACCTCAAAAACCTATATATGCCCAAAGGAGTTGCAAAAGTTGTTAATTTTGAAGAATTTTCATCTAACTTTATTTGGTAAAATGAGTCTTTCAGGTCTAAAATTGAAAATCATTTTTTATTTGATAAATCACACAAAATTTCATCCGCTGATGGAATCATATAATGCGCCCTTCTAATATAAGGGTTTAATTTCGAAGGGTCTAAACAAATTCTTAATTTTTTATTAGGTTTTTCAGTCACAACAATATTATTAACCCAGTCAGTTGGTTCAGTTTGTTTACAAATTACCCCCTCTGATTCTAACTTCTTTAAACTTTTTTCAAACTCAGGCATCAAGGCTTTTGGAATTCTCCTCGCTGGAAAAACACATGGTATAGCATCATCTTTCAAAGAAAATTTATAAGGTTCCCCTGGAAATGTTCCTAGTCCCTCAAAAACAGGTTTAAATTTTAGCAAAATTTCATTTTTTGAAGAAAATTTTATAAGTTCTCCCTGTAAATTTAAATTATTAATCGTTTTAATTAAATTTAATTTCAAACATGTCTCCAATCCTAGAATAGATTTACCCTCAGCCCTTACAATCAAAAATTTTATTAAGTGTTTCTCACCACGTATTATACAATTTAGCTTTGTAGATCCTATGACGTCAATCCTGGCTCCTCCATAGGCAGTTAGGCTGACGTTGCTTGGGTTGCACAATGCAACGTCCTGCCTGCCAAGGTGCTACTTTTTGTAGAACCTTGGCAGGCAGGACGTTGCATTGTGCTCCAGTGTCTACCTTAAAAAAATGTCAATATTATTTATGGAAATATTTTCTAAAAGTTCATTTTTATTTATTGGCTCCCTGTGTATTTTACTTTCAGAGCATATAGATTGCACCTGCAAACAATCTATAAAAAAATCATCATCTGAGGTATTCGAACATGAAGATAAATCTAAATTGTTTAGTTTTTTATTATGATTAAATTTTTTTGCATGTGTTTGACTTTTTTTATTCTTATCAATGTATTTATTTTGCGAACAGCAGGATTCAAAGTGGTTGGCTTTTTTACAAAAACTACAAAATTTCCCAAAAGCTGGACACTGTCTATAACTGTGTCTAGTTTGACATTTGCCACAAAATCTTATTTGACTTTTATTTTGAAAATAGTTAGAAAAATTGGTATCTGCTTCTTGTCTTGGTCATAAATCTTGCATTTAGCTTCCAACTTTTCCAAAGTTAGTTTATCAGTTTGGAAAAGTTGCTCTCTAAGGGATTGGTGTTGCATCCCCATTATAACCATGTCTCGTACCATATCATCGCTATCGGGATACTCACAGGATGAGACCAATGTTTTTAGCTCTGTGATGTAGGAGCTGATGGATTGGTCTATTTTTTGCTTGCATGTGAGAAATCTGTATCTTTCATATACCACATTTTTCTTGGGCTCACAATAATTGGTGAATTTCTTTTTACGTCATCCAATTTAGCTTTATCTAGCTTTATATTCAGCGTGTTAAATATCTCCACGCCATCATCTTCGATCAAATTGAGAAATATTGCCACTTTGACTGCTTCTACTGCTTCGTTTTTTTCCATTGCTATTAAATATAGCTCGAATTTTCGCTACCATTTCGACCAATTCTTAGCCACATTGCCGGTGACAAAATTCATTGCAGGTGGTGCTCTTAAAAAATCCATGATCATCCACTATTCTAGTGCACTTTTCTTAATTTTTATTCGTGAGTTTTACACCTGACACCATATAAAGTTTATTGATTATTATATTTTATAATAATATTATTTTTTGAAATAAAATACTTTTAAATAACTTTTATAGTTTTTATTATAAAGTTCTTACTCAGATGACATCTATGGAAAAGAGGGTTAAAATCTACAAACAGTCGCTTATATACCAAGAAGTAATACCAACCTAATATACCAATACCAAACTGACAACTTAAAGAAACTTAATGTTCCTAAATATAAAACAATTTAGAGAAATGGTGAATGCGCTAGAATTATAATTGTCTCTACACCTTACACTACTGCCTTATATGAACAATTAAAACTTTGAAGTCGTTTTTTTCCGAATCATACTTTTGTCACTTGCGCCGTTTTAACTATCAGGGACAGAGCAGGTATGCCAATTTTTCATATGGTAACGACTTTTTTAATAATAAACTTGACGTTGCAATTTTATCTATGATCTCCTTAATTTGAATTGGACCCAATAACGATTTTTCAATCGGTTAATCGAATCACACCAAAAATGATCTTTCGCAACTAAGATATAAGATATTGGCAAGGCCGTACCGAAGGGGGAGATCAGGGGGATGAATACCCACCAAAATAGTCAACAAAGTGTGTTAAAAGAGATTTCACAAATTTTCTGAAAACTTCCACCTATGTATGTATGTGTGGTGTCGCAATACAAGAACGAGAAATTGTCAGTGTATTAACTCGATCAAGCCAATTCAACTGATTTTTTATAATTCTTCTTTCCCACCGTGAAAGGTATGATAGTACATTTCAGACGAGTACTGATGTGTTTCAGACGATTACAGTAACTACATTTTGTCCCAGTGGCGTATGTAGAAAAAAGTTTCGGGGGGGGGGGCCGAGACAGTTTAAAGAGTTTGTATTCATGAAATATCTAGAATATATCTAAAAAATCATAACTTCGGGGGGGGGGGGGGGGCGGGCCCCCTTATATACGCCACTGTTTTGTCCTATTTTCCTTTATTTAGAAGATGTTACTGAATAAAAACTATTTGTTTGTCGTTTGTAGTATGGATCACACTAATTATTGCATGCTTTTATCATGAAGTAAGATGAAACATACTAATTATTGTCACTCTGAACTGTTTTGATCTAAAAGTTTGATGCACTTTTAGCTTGTAAAAAAATCATAATTTATGAACTTTTAAACCCTAGGGTTAGGTTAGGGTTGAAATGAATAATTTAACGAATTTTAATTCTACCGTTGGTTTTTTATTTGCTGTCTTAAATGTGCAAAATATACAGGACATGCCATATCAGCCCAGCACAATGCTGTCCAAAAATTACCGCACATTATTAAAAACCGCGCATCCTATTACTTAGCAAATTCCGCGTAACGCTTTTACCGCGCAACAAAAATACAACAAAATCGGTTTGCTCCGCGCAAAATAAAAAACAGCGCAGCCCATAACCGCGCAAAAAAATACCACGCAGCCCACTACGACGCAAAAAATATACCGCGCAAAGTAATAACTACGCAAGTACGAAAACCGCGCAACAAAATACAGCGCAAAAACAAAAACCGCGTAGCACATTGCTAAGCCAAAAATACAATTCTATATCCAATACGCACATCAAAAAGCGTTTCTAAATCAAAATCTGCTTTATATTACCTAAGACATGAACAAAAAATTAACAGTTTTATGAAAAACAATATTGGTTGTATAATTACAATATTTTTATATTTTCTTCACTATTTGGTGAAACTAAACTATTGTAGTCCTTCACATCCTCTATATACTGTCAGTTATCTCCTTATATAATTGTCCGAAACAGATGTGTAATTGTCCGCAACATCTGAGTGCACCCACTTAGATATCAAGAAGTCAAATACAAATATTTTTTTACCAGATTTCAAAGTCTGGTTTAAATAGCCAAAAAAATTAACATATAATTCAAATATTATTAATTTTCTTTAATGTTTTCTGGCTTATACTTTTACGTTTCTTAAAAAAATTCAGCAATTTAAATTTTATTTATAACAATAGGAATTCAACTATATTTTAAACACTTGCGGAAGACTAAATTCTCATTCATTATTTTTATACGGTAGAGAGTAGAGATGTTTCAAACGATTACCAAAAAAAAGACATGCTTGGTATTTGCTCGTTTAAAAAAAAACACCCATACATATATTCTTGAAAAAAATATAAAAAACAAAAACTTTTAAATTGACACAAAATCAATTATCAAACAAATAACTCAAACGCAACCCCCGTTATATTCATTTATAGGGTGGTGTGGCTAAAATCAAATAGTGTGATGTTTCCAGTACTTTAATAATATTGCTTTAAAAATAAATATATCTAATTATATTACCGCAAAGCTTGGCAACAACAGCGGCGTAGCGTGGGGGGGGGGGTTCGTCGCTCCCTCCCATGGGGCAATTTTTTTATTGGGGCCCTTTTCAGCCTTCGACCCCCCGCCCCTTAAGGCACGCTACGCTGCTGGGCAACAAGAATTCCTGTATTTATTTATTGTAGAAAAATAACAAACAAATACACCCTTATTCCTGTAAAGATGTTAAATTACCACAAAATTTGACAATGCTTCCTCTAGTTAAATCAATGCTCTAAGTTGACCACCAATTTTATTAAAAAATTAGTTAAAACTGATCTCGTGGTTTCAGAGCTTTTACGACACAGATAAGGACAGACTTACAATTTCGGGTCGTTTATCTGAAGGGGCTCGCCATGCCTTTATGCTGTTATGGAAGAGGTATATATTTTTAGTTCATTTGACCATTCGTAATCGAGAGCTGTCATCATCATTGACATACTTTTAACCCCTCGGCCTCCCTCAGCATCACCCCGGATTGACGCGGCTGCCACGCATATACTCAAGCTCACGCATAATTTAGACGCCTGGTGGTTGGGAGAGAATGGACAAGGCCCGAGCGAAGCTCAATCAATATCTCTTCAGAATTTAGGGAATGCTTACCGCTCACAGGAAAACTCAATATCGTTTTCAAACGACTTTTTTAAAGTGAGTTTACAGCTCAATGGTGCTTACATTAATTTCTATCAATGGCTATGGTTTAATCTAATGATTGAGTGATTTATTAGGGACCTTTTGCATGTCCCATGCTTCTGTTATCTTCTATTTGAGGCATGCTTATTTACCTGCTTTGAACCTTATCCTGTAATAAAGGATAATGTTTGACCTTACTTATGTTCCCATAACGCTTATATAAAATATTTTTGATACCAAATAATTGTTCTAAGAGCTACCAATGCGGGGTAATCCGCAGATTTAATTTTATGCCAGTTATTGAAAATTATTTTTCTATAAAAACTGGTACATATGTGTTGTGTGTCACAAACTAACTAACCAAAAGTCATTAGTGTTCTGTGACCTGCGTGAAAAAAATAAGAAGTACACAGTAAACATTGGTAAACACAGACCTACCAATATTTTTCTGCCAGTTTTTCCATAGTTGATTTCGGAACTTTTTAATAAATTTTGCCTACAAAACACAAAACAGGCTTTTGACAGATAAATAGAGGATACAGGGTAAAAAATTGTGCCTTGTAAATAGGTTGTTTTGGTTTCCTGGCAAATCTGTTAACACCCAGATTCCAGAGAAAATTCCACACCACTATTTTATAACCAATCAAAATGTGTTTTTTTGAAATATCACCATAGCAACGCACGAATTTTAGTGGAAATTTTTTCCTCGTGGTACCCAACAGCGAATTAAATCGGAAATTTTTTGACGTCTTAATGACAAGATAATGTTTTGACACTAAGTTTTAATTTATTTATTCAATTTTTATACATTCCAATTACATATTTAGGATTTTTGTTGTATTCTTCGAACACCTCCTTTTTACCTCCTTTCTTGTTAAAGACGAAAAAGCTGGACTTTGAGTGGAATATACTTTGTGGTATTGGACACCATTTTATTCACCATTTTTGCGCTGCATGTTTATAAATGATATACTAATAAACCCATATAAGAAATTGATAAAAACGCAAAAAAGCAATTTTCTACCATTTGTAGTAACACAAAACTTATGCAATCTGAAATACTGTGTTGAGTCCCAAAATGTTATTTCCGTGCAACTAAAACAAGTAGAAGTCAACAATTTATATGGCTAAAATTGCTGGCGAAACTGCGACACAAACTAAATATGTTCACGTACTTTTATAAAAAATCATCAAAATTATAATTTTCTACCAAATGTAGTAGCCACAAGTAACTATAAAATGGAAGATATAATATTTTATATCGTAAAAATGTATTTTTGTTTTACTACAAGGAGTAGAAATCAACAACATATAGGCTAACAATCCATTGGTGACGAAACTGCGAGCGAACTGAACGTGTTGATGTACCTATATGAAAAACTAATACATTTTTATTTTCTACCACTTGTAGTAGCTCAAAATTACAAAAAAATTATTAAAGATTATGATATTCTTTTTTGTAAAATGATACTTCTGTGTAACTACAATAAGTAGGAACAAACATCTAAGAAGCCATTGCTGCCCAAACTGTAATGCACACTAAATTTATCTATGTACCTATGTAAAAATTGATAAAATTATAATTTTCTACCACTTGTAGTAACCTAAAA
This sequence comes from Aspidapion aeneum, assembly GCA_963576565.1. Classification (NCBI taxonomy): domain Eukaryota; kingdom Metazoa; phylum Arthropoda; class Insecta; order Coleoptera; family Brentidae; genus Aspidapion; species Aspidapion aeneum. The sequence goes on along the minus strand of OY755041.1, from coordinate 16,815,443 downwards.
TTGACATAAAATAAGAGAATAAAATATTTTACAATCTTAACTGCTATTTTCATGAAACACAAATACATAGAAATTAATCAAATTGGTGCTGAAACTGCGAAGAAACTAAATTTGTTCCTGAACGTAAGTATATGAAAATGAAATAAATACAATTTTTAACTATTCTTGTTGTAGTCATAAAAATAATAAATCAGCTTTTAGTTTTTAATGCAGAATGACAAAATATTAGTTGCCATAGTAACTAAATATTTAAGTCAATCAAAACTGTCTATGTTTTGCTGGTGCCTTGTCGAAGAAAAAATTGGCATTGTTGTGAGTCAAAAAATAAATTTTAAATTTATTCAATTTGGTGTGGAATTTTCTTACCGAATACCACGCAAGGTTAAATTAAATCCGTAAATTTTTTCTCGCTATAATAATTTAATTTATAATAATAATATAATAATTTTCAAAATATTCATTAGCTCGAAAAAATTTTCGGAAATAATTTAACCTCTAAGTGGTATTACTAGTGAAAATTTTGTAAGGCCTGTTACACATAACATACATCTCGGCTTGGTAGGCATGGACATACAAAGCTTGTGAAGAGCAGACTTCTTTCTCCAGAATTCTTTTTCAGAACCGAACCGAACTAACCATTGTTATCCCAAAATTAAAACAAAAATACTAAAAAGCATAAAACTTGCTGACACAAATATGTTCTGTTTCGATAATATATAGAACTAAAAATCAAAACCTTCTTAAATTTAAGAAGCTGTAATAGAACAAAGAGTAAAATTACTTCACTGTCAGCTGATTGAAAAATTGATATGATCATCAAAAAGTGTTCATTTATAACTAGCTTATCGGAATCAAAGTACTAAAACAATTATTTTAAACCGGCACATACGAGTATGTAGGGACATTTTTGCTATGGAATGTTAAAAATTACATAGGAAATCTTTGTGGCAAATTCCGCACATTCTAGGAGTGACGTCAAAACAGTTCAGTTAAACCACAGGATACCCAACAATGGGTGATCCGTGGTTAAACGTATGTGTCTTTCTTTGTGCATGTAGGCTGGAACCACTAAACTTATTACGTCGTTTTTTTTTTCAAAGATGCCCGTTTTTTACTCAGATTTCAAAGAATTTGCCATGTTATACAAAATTTCAATAGTATAGCCAAAGTAAACACGCCAAACCTTTCAAAATGTATGTGAGACAATCCCTTCTGTAACTAATAGACCCCGATCATTTACTATCGTGAATCTAAGATCGTGACATAATAGCTGCCAAGTAGCCTCTGCCCATCCTCTACCTCTGCAGCTGTGTTTTTGATAAGAAACCACTGATTAAAAGCCAGCTTTATAAGTAGTTCAGTCAATGAATGGCCATTAAGGGATTGTAGAGTGCATGAAGGGGGGGGGGAATTTTTCTCTCCGGGAATATCGTTAGGGTAGTACAAAACGGTTATGCCCAACTTACCTGTACGTGTAACAGATTTTGAGGTAGTGGCCATCAAAAATCGTTCATTTAAAAAAAACACATTTTTGCCCCTTATTTTTTAATTTTTTAACTCGTTTATCTAACACTTTTGTTTTTACTTTTAGAAGAAATTCGTCAATGTGAAAGTTGTAAAACAATAAATTTAGTTTAATAATATGCAAAAAATACAGCAAATTGAAATTTTTAACCAGATTTCTCAATTTTCACAAATAGAATTTTATTTTTGTGTATAATTCAAGACTGATACATTTAATAAAATAAACTGAATAAACATATTTTATTATACTAACAATATAATTAAAGGCAGTGGCGGATCCAAAATTAGAGCACTTTTTGTAAATCTTGTGTTGGGAAAAAATCATAAAACTATGATGTGGTCTTTTAACTGCATACAATTTTGTGGCAAAAAAGATCCTCAATTATTAAACCAACCTTATAAACCGACCTAACCAACCAACCACTGCAATGGATAAGTCAAATTCATCAAAACCCACAGGCAAGTTTTGCTTTGTTGTTTTCTTGCATTGAATTAAATCAATTCAATTCTCTAAAATTGTTTTTGATAGATATAATATTAAAAATTGAGTACTAAGGCTGCAAAACAAAAAACACGCTATTGTGTGAAAAAATCAGTTTATTTAACTTTTGATAAGCTAATTATTGTAAGTCAGGAATTTCTTTCCAATCCTAAGAGCAGAGATTTTCTTATAAAATTACTAAAGAAAAACTTTAATAAAGCATAATCACAACGATGCAAGCATCACAGGATATTGTGAGCACTGCAATTCCAAACTCCATGCAGCCGTCATTGTAGAATATAGATTTTTTGGTAATCCAGGTCGTAAATACTCCACTTATAAATCCTGTCAGGGATAAGTAGAAATAGCACATTCCATTCGAAATGCAGCAACTAGGACTAAAAGAAAAATTGTTCCTGCATGCTTTTAATGAATGCGATTAAACATCAGACGCATTTTGGAGGAGTCAACTAGGATTTATAATGCTTTACCAAAAATAAATACTCTAAAATCTAAAAACCAGCTAAACTGTTTTATAATCTCCGCTCTTTGCATGCTGAAGTAGAACTTGCTTAACAGTTATACCTGCTAAAATGGTATAACTCTTCGGCAAATGAAAGTTCCAGCAGAAACCCAAGAAATCAAGACAAACAAAATAATTATAATTATATTAATTTCAAACGTTTTCACATCACCTTTATTCAAATATTACTTTGATATATAATCACATTTCCCAAGAGTGTTAACAACAAAACAACATAAACTTAAAACATATTATCAAGTAGCCACACCTTTGGTTATCAAATTAGCTAACCCCAGAACTATGGAGTTGGGAATCTGAAGCAAACTGTATAGTTCCAGCGTTCAACAAATATTCAGTGGCATCATACTGTTACAAATTTAAGTTATTTAAATTTTATTGTTAGAATTTATTTAGGTTTAGTGTAGTATTAGGTTGACTTATCTTATGGTTGTATTCTTAGTCTAGGTTTTAGTTGCGTTATCTGTAACTTGCGGTCGCAATAATACGAGAATTTTCCAGGCGTCGAAGACTGCTGGAGAGTTCGAGAGAGATGGACGACCCTATATATAGGGCCGGGGTCGCGCATCGACAGTCAGTCAAAGATAACGAATGGTAGTGGAAACACGAAGTTAATAGGCCGATTAAAGTAGTGAATTATTAGCAAGTTATTAGTAAGTTTAAGTGCGTGTTTTTGTATATAATATGTCGAAATAAATTAACAAATCGTTTTGAACTTGCGAGTTTTAATTGTTGTTGAGAACCCGTAACAATTGGTGTCAGAAGTGAGACTAAAAGAAAGAAATAGTGCAAAGACTATCCTTACATAGTACCACCGGCTAGGACAATTTAAAAGAAGAACAGTAAGTGATTTTACCAGGATATTCAGAACTGAATAGAGCAAAGACTAACCTTAAATAGTACCACCGGCTAGGACAATTGGACAGAAGGACAGTAAGTGATTTTTCCAGAATATTCGAAGAAGTTCGATAGTGTTCTATTCAAAAAACGAAAAAAGATATTTGAGAACCGATTTCGACACTAACTTTACAACCCAAAAATTTGTAATTAGAGAGATTTTCTAGAATATTCCATCACTTTCTACGACGTTCTATTCGAGAACCAGAAGAGATATACAAAAACCGACTATGACATTTGCTTAGTTATTTAAAAAGTAAGAATTAAAAAGAATTTCTACAAGATTCCATAACATTCTACGACGTTCTATTCGAGAACCAAAAGAGATATCCAAAAAGCGATTTTGACATTAGCTTAGTTATTTAAAAAGCAAGAATTAGAAATATTTTCTAGAATATTCCATAACATTGTACGACGTTCTATTCGAGAACTAAACGAGATAATAAAAAAAAGCGACTCCTACATTTGCCCGGTAATTGATAGAGTGAGAAATTACTGCATTTACTAGAAAACTCCAGAACATTCCATTAGGTTCTATTTAAGAATCCGAAGAGACATTGAAAAACTGACTTCGACATTCACTTTATAGCCCAAAATAAAAGTTTTAAGTGATTTATCAGGAAGTTGATGATTACTAGACAAGGATCGGCAAAGATGGAAGATCTAACTAAAATGACCTAGCTCTCAAATGGCTCAAAACCAGAACGATATAAAACAGACAATCGAACAAAATCAGAACGATATGCAAGAAAACTTCGATCAGATAAAGAGCAACTCCGAACAGCTAAGAGAAGAGTTCAAGGCAGCAACCAAAGATCTTAAGGAAGAAATAACTCAGATAATGCAGAATGAAGAAGAAAAGGTACAAAACAAATTGCAGAATGTAGAAGAAACTTTACAAAACAAATTGCAGGATGAAGAAGAAACGGTAAAAAACAAATTGCAGAATGTTGAAGAAAAAGTGGAGACAAAGCAACAGAATGTAAGTGAAGAAGTTTTTTAAACAGTGGAAGAAAAGCTCCAGGATGTGTGAAAACAGCTTATACAGCTTCAGAAAGAACACAACAAAATAAAAGCCCAGGGATGTGTTGTGAATTCCAACCCAAACATTAAGTCTCAAAATTTTGATGGAACGTCTTCCTGGTCCACCTACAAACAACAATTTAATGCTGCCGCCGCTGCAAATGGTTGGGACGAGGACGAAAAAGCTAGAGCGTTGTTAGAAGCTCTACGGGAACCTGCTCTGGGACTTTTACGGTCCATTCCAGTCGAACAAAAACAGAATTATAACGCTTTAGTGGCAGTGTTATAAAGAAGGTAAGCAGACGAACACTTGCAAAATTTACATTGGTCAGAATTAAATATTCGTCAGCAAAGACCAGGAGAATCATTGCAAGAGTATCGCTCCACGGTAGATCGCCTTTATTAACGGCTTACGAGACACGGACTAAGCAAAGTTACTTCGTCGAGAACGCTTCCATAACAGCAGTGAAGTGTTGATTCGAGCCCTTGAAATTGATTCATCAAATAATATGTCCAGGCCAAAAGTAAGAGCTGCTTCAATTCAGGAGGGAGAAGAAATGAGCAATGAACATAAGGTCAATTCAAAAACGCTAAACCAAATGTTTCAATCACTGATAGAGAAGATTGACTCTTTGAAAGAAAGCAGACGATCCTCTCCAAATGTAAAGTGTTTTAGATGCGGACGTACAGGGCAAATTCAACGCGATTGTCGTGTCCAAATGAGGTCTCGCTCGCCATCTAGCGGGACAGAGTACCGAAAAAGGGATCAGAAAAACTAAAACTAGTCAACGTAGAGGGGCGGGTGTTGGCTAATGGGAATGTAGCCCCCAAAATTTACTCTATTAAGAGCTTCAGACATACTGTCAGTCTTAACATCGACGGACTTATTAATGGAAGAAAAGTTAATATAACAGTAGACACTGGTGCTGCCATATCATTCCTTAAGTTCAAAATTGCAACGAGATATAAAATTCTACCATCAGAAAAGAAAATAACACTTAGGACTGTGACTGGAGAATCCGCCGACGTGTTGGGGCATACAGATATAGACCTACAGCTGGGAAGGTTGAAGATTCGCCACACTTTATTAGTTGCAGAAATAGAAGACGAATTTATTTTGGGTATGGACCTGATAAGTAAACATGGATTTGCGTTTGATAATAAACTTAATACCCTAAGATTTGGGAACGAAAAGTTCCTTTTGTCAAATAGTCACATCAATAAAGAACCAATAAAGGTGGTGGCAGTATGCACAACAAGACTAGTCGGTAACAGTGAGACCATAATTTTTGGGAGGCTAGAAAGTAAAACACCAAGCTGCGTCGGACTCATAAGCCAACTGCATACACCCAACACCTACCTCGTTGCAAAGTCACTAGTTAAAACCGTTAAAGTCATCCCGATTAGAGTCGTTAATATTTTTTCAAATAGCGTCAAAATTAATAAGGGGGAGGTGGTAGCATTATTTGAACCAGTCCAGAAAGTGACAAGATGTGAAGAGCCAACTTCCGAGGATAAAAGCAAGTTACCAACGGAGGTACTTCAGCAATTTTAGTTAACTTGGCAACATCTCACTCCAGAAGAATTTCGTAAAGCGAGAGAGTTTATCGAAGAACAAAGTAACATCTTTGAAACTAAGAGTAGTTCGGGACGCACAAACCTTATTCAACATTCCATCAACACTGGCGATGCCCAACCAATAAGACAGCCCCCAAGAAGACTACCAATGGCCAAACAAGGAGAAGTTCACAATCTTATTAATAAAATGCTCAGTGACGGTATTATTGAAGAGTAATCAAGTCCTTGGTCATCTCCTGTGGTGTTGGTCACTAAAAAGGATGGAAGTACTAGATTTTGTGTCGACTACAGGAAACTTAACGATGTGACCAAGAAAGATAGTTACCCACTGCCAAGAATAGACGACACATTAACAACATTGGCAGGATCATATTGGTGTTCTACTCTTGACCTAAAAAGTGGATATTGACAAGTAGGAATCTTTGAAAGAGATAAAGAGAAGACAGCATTCTCTGCTGGCAGTGGACTTTATCAGTTTAGTGTGATGCCATTTGGCCTATGCAATGCCCTAGCAACATTTGAAAGACTAATGGAAGTTGTTCTATGAGGCCTTACTTGGAAAACCTGCCTAGTCTATTTGGATGATGTCATAGTAATGGGGAAATCATTTCAAGATCATCTAGACAATTTACGAAAAGTATTTTCAAGAATCAGAAATGCCAATCTTAAATTAAACTCAATGAAATGTTTTCTATTCCAAGAAAAAGTTGAGTTCCTGGGTCACGTCGTTTCCCGAGAAGGCATCCATACTGACGAAAAGAAGTTACAAGCAATAAAAGAATGGCCTCAACCACGTGACAAACATGAATAGCTTTTTGGGTCTGTGTACATACAACAGACGATTTGTAGAAGGATTCGCCAAAATAGCGTCTCCATTACACAGACTTACAGAAGATAAAGCTTCTTACAAATGGAATACCGAATGTGACCAAGCATTTAGAAAACTAAAAGTAGCATTATGTTCTAGTCCGATTCCTGCATATCGCATTCCAAAAGGAAAATTTATATTAGATACTGATGCGAGCAGCGATGGCATAGGAGCAGTACTCTCCCAAGTACAAGATGGAGAAAAACGGGTCATCGAATTTTTCAGCAAGAAGCTATCCAAACCGGAGAGAAATTATTGTGTTACCAGAAAGGAGCTCCTAGCCATCATTAAATCCGTAGATCACTTTCACAAATATCTCGACGGACAAGAGTTTCTGATTAGAACGGACCATGCTGCGTTACAGAGGCTCATTAAAATGAAACAACCTGAGGGGAAAGTCGCGAGATGGATAGAAAAGCTACAACAATACCATTATCAAATTAAGCACCGAGCGGGAAGGAGCATAATAATGCAGATGCATTGTCCAGAAGACCGTGCCCTGAAGATTGTAAACATTGCAGGAGAATTGACCAGAAAGAAGGAAATACCTACGTGCGTCAGATAAAATTAGAACCGGATGAAAAATGGATGGAAACCTGACCTTATTTTAAAGTCGACCCTATGGTGACAGATTTACATATAAAAAGCGGCTGCTTTCTTTCAAAATTCGGCCTTTGTGTATTTAAAAACCGGATTTATTAGTGTCGGTATTTATTAAATGAGAGTTAGCGTCTGTATTATTAAATTTGGCTTTGGTATGTAAATTTTGAGAGGTCAGCTGTTAGTTTTCTGTGCAAATGTGTTAGAATAAAGTCGACTCTAAAATAGAGTCAGGTTTTGTTCCAATAGGTCTCTATTAATGGCTGTCATGGCCTACGCTGCTAGAAAAGGGCAGAAAGAATGACTGGTCATAATATGCTTAATAGCATTTTTGTTTGTTTTTTAAATTTAAACGCTGCTATCTTAGATCATAATAGACAAGCCTCTATCCCAGGATGCAAATGGCTTTGTTAGTGCTTTAAACGATTATTTAGAGACAGTAAAAAATATAGTTTCTGATACACACTTTATCATAGGCGACTTAAACATTGATCTTTTGGGGGGGGGATGAAGTAAGCCAAGACCTTCTCAATATAATTTATGCGCAATACTTTGAATCATTAATTAATAAAATCACCCGACCTGATTCTGGAACGTGTATTGACCATATACATGCCAAGTGTCGAAGTCAATCTCTTAAAGAAAAACTTTATCCAGCCATTATAGAGACAAACATAACAGATCATCATTCAACAATTGTAAATATGCATCTTAAAGTACAAAACAATTATTTAGACTCTTACTCCTCATACGATACAATTAATGAAAATAAATTAAAACAGGATATGGCACAAACAAACTGGAATTATTTTTACGAGATCAAAAATGTAAACGACCAAGCACATTATTTTCTTGATTCAATAACAACAAAAATTAAACAAAACATAACATCAGTGAAAATTACAAAAAAATCTTTTAAACGAAAGCCCTGGATATCACAAGCGCTAGTGAAATCAGTAAATAAAAAAAATATACTATACAAATTATACAAAAAAAATACAAATGAACAAACTAAATTAAATTTTACGAGGTACAGAACAATACTTAATATACTATTAAAAAAAGCAAAGATTAAATATTACGAAGCGCAAATTTATAATAATAAAGATTGTTCAAAAAATCTATGAAATACAGTAAAAAATATTTATTCAAATTCTAAAACCTCAGAAATAAACCAAATATACAACAATAACCAGCTTCTAACTAACCCGAAAGAAATTGCAGAAACATTTAACAATTTTTTTGCAAACGTCGGAAATAACCTATTCGGAAAAATAAAAAAAATACCAAACAATCATCTAAAAAATAAACAAACTATTAAACAAACATTTATTTTAAAACCTACCGATAAAGTTGAAGTAAAACATATTATAAAACGTTTAAAAGATAAAAAAGCACCTGGGGTAGATAAAATAAAAATTGAAGCAATAAAAAACATACCTGACTATATTGTTGAACCTTTGGCGCATATAATAAATACTTCTTTTAAAACTGGAGTCGTCCCTGACCTATTTAAAATAACAACCATAAAACCAATTTATAAAAACAAAGATAAAAATTTAATGTCGAACTATAGACCAATCTCCTTAATAACACAATTTACCAAAATATATGAAAAAGTTTTAAATGAAAGGTTGCAAAAATATTTGAAAAAATATTCTATTATTTCAAAAAACCAATATGGTTTACAAAAAGGTAAAAATACACAAGATGCAATAACGGGTCTAACTGCAAAAATATATGGTGCTTTAGACAAAGGAAAAACATCACTGTGTGTGTTCTTGGATCTTGAAAAGGCCTTCGACACTGTGAGTCACTCGAAGATGTTGGAGACTTTGCAGGATGCGGGTGTGCCGTTTAGACTATTCGAGTCATATTTAAACGAAAGGAAGCAATATACAAAAATTAAAAACCAAACAAGTAAAGAAGAAACTGTTGTCTTTGGCAAATATCAAGGTACAGTCATTGGGCCTACTCTTTTCACCCTCTATATAAATAATATTCTCGAACATCGACTTCAAGGAACGATCTTTAGTTTCTGTGACGATGCCGTTATTTTCTTTGAGGCAGACTCTTGGCAGGAGTTAAAAATTATTGCGGAGAGAAACTTAAATGAAATCTTTGACATCTTTAATTACAAATTACTAACAATAAATTCTACAGATTCTGTTAAATACTTAGGAGTCCACATTGACAAACATTTAAAATGGAATATCCACGTAAAAAAAGTCACAAACACTATAAGAATAATGCTATTTAGATTTAAATATCATAGGCAAATTTTAAACATAAACCATCTTCAAACACTCTACTATGACTTAGTCGAAAGTAGACTACAGTACGGCATCTTGGCATGGGGGGGGGCGTATATGATTCACATCTAAAAAAACTAAATATTACACAAAAAGCTATTTTAAAAACCATGTATTTTAGACATTTTCTATATTCTACAAATCGATTATTACAAGAATCAAAAGTATTGGATATGAGATAAATTTATTACTATCACTTGAGCTTATTTTGCTTTAAAAATAGGAGTAATTTAAAATTACACTCGCATGAAAAAAATACGAGATCTACCACTCAGTACAACATAGAAGAGCAAAAAGCTTCCAAAAATATAGGTGAGAGATATCACATGTATTTATTTCCAAAAGTCTTTAATCACTTTCCAACAGAGTTGAAAAAATCTGTACTACAAAATACAGTTAATTTAAAATCGTTTAAAACATTAGTGAAAACAAGACTCTTTATGCTTTCTAGTGAAGAAATCAATAAAATAATAAATCTTTGATATAATAAATAATTATAATTAATCTTTACAAAAAATATTTTGTGCATATATCAATAAAGTAAAGTATTAACTGGTTTATAATTAGTAAAAAAACTAAATTAATGGTATTAAACTGAACTAAAATTTTGTGTTAAGTATGTTAGCTCCCGCTAAATTTCGCGGTTGTTTATATATATTTTTAAAAACACACAACTGTATGGAGGACAAAGCGCATTCCGCGTATTTGGACAGGCGCACCAACAACCGGTGAGACCCTTGTCAATCGCCTAGAGAAAAAGGCGTGTTAATTTCGTTCTCCAACTATTTTCAAATATCTACACCTGAAAGTGCTCGATTTTTGTGTACTGAAGCATAGAACTAGAAACTTCAACCCTTCAGCTACGTGGTGACATCATTAGATCCATCAGGGGCCCCTTGGAAGTGAAGAATTTGGCTGCAAAAGGGGTGAGTGCATTTGTCTGATTACCGTTGTGTGTCATAATATTTTTCCTATGGACGTTTAGATTATTTCGTAATTTCATATCAATATTTATGTTTGTTCGCACTATCATTAATTAAAATATTTACAGTCCACTGCATTTAGCGTTTTTTTCTATCCGTGGACTAACATAAAGTGTTCCTTTCGAGCCGAATTATTTTTAAATAATAAATCCATACGACGGTATTAATAATTATTTGCAATAAGAACGCGGCCTTGAATTTTTCGCATCATCGTATTTGAAACGCCGAGAGAGAAAGTCGGCGCAGTACCTGGTTTTGGTCCGCTGCTATAGTAACGGGTCTACTCCGCGTGGTATAAACAAAAGCGAGTAGGAATCAAAACAAACAAAACAAAAGTTCAGTGGTGTACCATATCATTTCGATATTTAAAACAATTTTCATCAATTGCGATAAATTAGTGCATATTTTCGACAATTCGTCATTTTTCTATTTCAGAAGCATTAATTTAGCGTTAATTGTATATTTACCGACAATTTCGTCATTTCAAAGGTAAAATCATGTCTGTCAAAAAAGCCGTACAAAAACGCAAGGGTTTTTTATCTGCGATCACCGAGTGTTATGTGTTGTCAAAGACTGCGGAAAAGGATGAAAGAGCGAGAAACGAGTTTCAAGTGAGGTATTCCGATTTGGATGAAACCTTCGATAAATGCATGCTGGCGCATAATGACGTCATTATGTTGATAGACGACACGGACGACGAGGAGTTTAAAACGCAGGATGCGATCCTTTCAGAAGCTCGTAAATATTTTTATGCGTGTAAGGGGGTTTACTCTAAAATATTTCCGGTTGAGGCCCCATCTTTTTCGGGATCATATGTTCGACAAAACGAATCTGAAACTCCAAAACTCAAAGAGTTAGGTATTCCCATATTCCGAGGTGATAAAAAATTATGGCCAAGCTTTTTCGATCTTTTTAATAACATTATAGATCAAAATCAAAGTCTAAGTAACGTTCGAAAACTTCAATATTTATTTTCATATCTCGAGGATGAGCCTTTAAAATTGATATCAGGGATTAGCTTATCTGATCAAAATTATAAAATTGCTTATGACAAATTAGTCAATAGATATCAAAACAAGCGAGACCTCGCAAATGATGCTTTAAGCTCAATTATGAACTCCACCTTAAAAAACGAGTCAGCTAAAGAATTACGTAATTTAATTGACACCTTTTCTGAATCCCTAGAAATTTTAAAATCACTTAGCTTTGACGTTGACAGTTGGGACTTTATTATTTTTTTCATTTTATTAGAAAAATTAGATATTCCAACGCGTTCAAATTTCGAAATGAGTCACGCCAATACTAATACCGAAATTCCTACTTTTCAGTCACTTTTTCAATTTCTAGAAAAAAGATGTAAAGTTTTGGAATCACTTCCTCAATCAACAGCACCCAAAAAGGTGCCTATATATCAAAAATCAAATTCTATGCAAAATCAGTCTGGGCAAAAGCCTACCTATCAAAATTCAAATTCTATGCGAAATCAGTTTGGGCAAAAGCCTACCTATAAATCATCCAATTCGCCTTTTATAGGACTGGCTGGCACCTCAACTAATTCGAGTACGGGAATAAAATGTTTCCGGTGTAATCAAGGTCACGTGCTTTCGAAATGTCAAACATTTCTTGATCTCTCACCTATCGATCGCCTATCTTTCGTCAAACAGAAAAAATTATGTCTAGCGTGTTTTCATCCTTTGCATGATGTAGATACGTGCAAATCAAAATATTCATGCAGGACTTGCAATAGTAAAAGGCACCACACTTTAACTCATATCTTAGAAACTAATCAAGAGTCTGGAAGCCAAGATACTAGTCCTGTCATTCACACACCACCTGTCAATAATCTTCATGTGTCATTAAATGCCTCAGGACCTTCAGGTACCTTTCTTTTATGCACCGCCATAATAGATGTTATGGACGGTTGCGGAAATTTTCAACCTGTAAGGGCACTGCTTGATTCTGGATCACAGACAGGATTCATCAGTGAAAAGTGTATTCAGCGTCTTAATCTTCCTAGGCGAAGTTACACCACTGAAATATTCGGATTAAATCAGATGTCTTCTTTTACTTCCAAAGGGCTCGTTCAATGTCACATTAAGCCACAAGGACAAGTCACTCCTTTACTTAATTTCGAAGCAATTGTTGTTCCACAACTATGTTCCAATATGCCTACATTCTCTTTGAACGATAATCAGTGGAAACACTTGGAAGACCTTAAACTTGCCGACCCATCTTATTTCAAATCTAGACCTGTGGACCTGGTTATTGGTTGCGAGCTATTCGCACAGATATTCAAGGAGGGCAGGGTTCTTGGACAGGTAGGGCAGCCTTCAGCCCTTGAAACTATCTTTGGCTGGGTCGTCATGGGAAAGGTTGACGAAGTAGGTAGTCTTACGGAACGAACCAGTTGTTTTTTAACGAGTCATCACCTCCTTTAGAGGTCATTCTCCCTAGGTTTTGGGAAATCGAACATTTGCCTAAAAAACAAATCTTATCAAAGGAAGAAAAACAGGCAGAATCAATTTTTACTGCTAGTGTAGTACGGCAACCGAGCGGTAGATTCATGGTAGATCTTCCGTTTAAAGATAAAATAAACCCTGACCTAGGAACTACTTATCCGCAAGCTTATCGTAGATTTTTACTTCTAGAAAATAGATTAATCAAAAATCCTGATCTGTACACTGCCTATTCAAGTTTCATGCAAGACTATATCGATTCTAATCATATGAGTTTAGTTTTATCTAGTCAACCAAAGGTCGACGTGTCGTGTTTTTTAGCACATCATTGCGTACTAAAGCCGGAAAGCTTAAGTACAAAATTAAGGGTAGTCTGGGATTGTTCGGCAGTCACCCCAAAAAATATTAGTCTCAATGACACATTGTTATCTGGACCGAAACTTCAAAAGGATATTGCTTCTTTACTCCTTACGTTTCGTCTTAATCCTATTGCCTACATTGCTGACATCAAACAGATGTTCCGTCAAGTCCTTATCAATCCTTATCACCGTCCTTATCAAAGGATATTGTGGAGGTTTTCTCCACAGGACCCACTTTCAGTGTGGGAACTTTCTACTGTCACTTTTGGCATGACATGCTCACCTTTTCTAGCCATGCGTACCTTAAATGAGCTGGCAGAGAGAGAAAAGGAACGTTTTCCTATGGCTAGTACTGTTCTAAAAACGTCAATCTATATCGACGATATCTTGGGAACTAGCCCTTCGCTTTCTGAAGCTCTCTCCCTTCAAACAGAACTCAATGATTTGTTGAAGTCGGGAGGATTTGAACTTAAAAAATGGGCAAGCAATTGTCCTGAGTTATTGGCAACATTGCAAGAGTCCGATCGTCAAATGCCTCTCTCTTTCGACAAGGAGGAACCCCACTTTATCAAAGTTTTAGGACTTCAATGGCATCCAAAAAACGACATTTTTTCTTATCAATGCCGAATGAAGGACAAACCCCCAACCAAACGTTCTATTTTATCTATCATAGGGACAATCTTCGATCCCTTAGGTTTTCTTTGTCCCTTGTTGCTACAAGCAAAATTTATTTTGCAACAGTTGTGAATATCGAAAATAGGCTGGGACGAAGAACCAGATTCTTCTATCATCGACTCTTGGAACAAACTTCGTTCTGAATTCCCGCTTCTTTCCAATTTTCAATTACCCCGACAAATCAAACTGTCAAAAACCAATACCTGTCAAATCATCGGCTTATGTGACGCTTCAATTCGAGGCTACGCAGGCGTCGTATATTTTCGTGTAGAAGAGGAAAACAATATATCTGTTTCTCTCATATCTGCAAAATCTAGGGTCGCGCCTATAAAGTCACAAACTTTGGCTAGCCTAGAACTCCTAGGCTCATTTCTTTTAAGCGAATTAATTGACTTCGTTTTATCTAGCTATGAAGGAAAAATAACTTTTACAAATATCGTTACTTTCTGCGATTCGCAAGTCGTATTGCACTGGCTTTCATCCCCTCCTAATCGCTGGCAAACCTTTGTTGGAAATCGAGTCAGTAGAATCCAAGAAATCATTCCCTCAAACTCGTGGCGCTACATTCCTTCTGCTTTAAATGCAGCCGATATTGCGTCACGAGGGGCCACCCCTTCACAGCTCATGTCACATGACATGTGGTGGAACGCACCGTCGTTTTTGTGGTCTCCCGAAAACGAATGGCCCGATTTTCATAAATCAAAAATGCCGATTGATTTCGGAGATATTAATCTGGAGGAAAAGCCAAAGGTCTGTTGCAATGCGATAATTGATGTCAACTTCTTAGATCAGCTTCTTATAAAATATTCCTCTATATCAAAAATTCAACGTATCATTTGTTATGTCCTTCGAATAGTTAACCTTTTTCAAAAGCATTCCTATCAAAAACCCACTAAGCCGCCGGACCAAAAAGTTATTTTTGAGAATATTGTTTTTCCTACCACCGGTGAGATGCAAAGTGCGTTATACCTTCTTATCAAACGCGTGCAAGGTTCTTGTTTTTCTGAGCTTTTTTCCGCGTTATCTAAGGATAAACCAATACCGAAACCTTTGCGAAAACTTTCACCTTTTCTTGATGAGAATAATATCATTAGAGTCGGTGGCAGATTACAAAAATCTGACCTTTTGTCTTATTCTGCAAAACACCCCGTCTTAGTTTCGAGTGACCATCGTTTAACTACTCTTCTTATCGAGTCCGCTCATCGACAATATCTTCATCCTGGGTTTAAAACATTACATAATCTGCTTTTACAGCAATTTTGGATATTATCTGCCAGACGGGCAATTCAAAGAACCATATCCAAGTGCTTGCAATGTTTTAGAATCAACCCTAAACCCTATAGACCGCCCATAATGAGTTCACTTACCGCTCATCGAATCAATCAACTAAAACCTTTTTCGAGTGTAGCTATCGACTTTTGTGGACCTTTCTTTGTGATTCCTCATCGTTACCGTGGTTGTAAAGCTTTCAAATCGTATGTCTGTGTGTTTGTCTGTACGGCCACACATTGCATGCATTTGGAATTAACCATGGAACTGTCCACCGAAGGGTTCGTAGGTGCATTCCATCGATTCATTTCCAGACGTGGAAGCGTGACGCAATGCTGGTCAGATCAAGGCAGTAATTTTATAGGGTTTCGTAACCAATTACTGGATTACGCAAGAAGTGCTGCCACCAGACTTTCTATTCGTTGGCATCTGGGACCTCCTCTCAGTCCACATTTCAATGGCCTGACAGAAGCTGGCGTCAAAAGTTTTAAAACTCACTTTGTACGAGTTGTCGGCGACCAGAAGTTGTCTATCATGGAGATGTCCACCCTTACCTGTCGCATAGAAGCCGTACTTAATAGTCGCCCTTTATCTCCTGCCTCTTCAGACCCACACGATCTTCAACCTCTTACCCCTGGGCATTTTTTGACACTTGAACCCCTTAATTCAGAAATTCCGGAGTCAGATTTGTCCAAGGTTCCCCTAAATCGGCTCTCGAGATGGCAACTAATCCAAAAACTACATAATGATTTTTGGAAACGGTATTCTATAGAGTATTTGCATACGCTACAACAGCGACACAAGTGGACTGATTTGTCCCCAAATATCAAATTAAATGATTTGGTTATCATAACAAGTGATCACATTCAATCGCCTTTGAAATGGCCGGTCGGTCGGGTCATCGAACTGCATCCCGGCGGGGACGGTCAGGTGCGTGTTGCGACGGTAAAAACGGTTACCGGTGTTTATAAGCGGCCAGTTGTAAAACTGTGCCTCTTGCCAAATTAAAAGTAATTTTAATTTTCTACCTTTTACCGGGTATTACAATAGGTTTTTTTATTTTTAATTTTTTTTGAATTTTTTGTTTGTTTGTTTTGCCTTTTTTCGGGATTTCGTTATATCTAAATAAACTTACGATACTTATCTGTTTTCATTCATTTATATTTATCGGTCGATTCTTTTTCTTATATCTATATCTGTCCGGTTGAGATTCTAAATTTGTGTGTTTTGGAGGGCAGCTATGTTAGCTCCCGCTAAATTTCGCGGTTGTTTATATATATTTTTAAAAACACACAACTGTATGAAGGACAAAGCGCATTCCGCGTATTTGGACAGGCGCACCAACAACCGGTGAGACCCTTGTCAATCGCCTAGAGAAAAAGGCGTGTTAATTTCGTTCTCCAACTATTTTCAAATATCTACACCTGAAAGTGCTCGATTTTTGTGTACTGAAGCATAGAACTAGAAACTCAACCCTTCAGCTACGTGGTGACATCATTAGATCCATCAGGGGCCCCTTGGAAGTGGAGAATTTGGCTGCAAAAGGGGTGAGTGCATTTGTCTGATTACCGTTGTGTGTCACAATATTTTTCCTATGGACGTTTAGATTATTTCGTAATTTCATATCAATATTTATGTTTGTTCGCGCTATCATTAATTAAAATATTTACAGTCCACTGCATTTAGCGTTTTTTTCTATCCGTGGACTAACAAAGTATTCAAAAAATAATATATAAAATTAGTGTGATTTATCATATTAGATTTGCTTGTGTAACTATACAAAAATGCCTAGCGCGACGTTTGTCTTTAGGATTGTGATGTTTCTAGGAGCATAATTTTTGTTATGATAAGTTGTACTAAAACCAAAAAAAAAATGTATGTATCTTAGAAATAAATTGAAAAAATTGAAATTGAAATTGAAATTGCTAAGCAAAAACTTCATAGGAGCTTTCGTTTCTGAGATACTTACAAAAAACTGTTTTCAAGGCTGATCATCATGGCTTCACTTGAAGTGTGCTAATAGGCTAGCTAGGAAGGTATCACATCCGTCACGGATCCATTTATTTTTCTAGAAATCAATTTTGGTCAAAAGGTTATGAAGGTCTCTTTTATTTTTGACGTATTAAACGCCATCTTTGTATCGGTTGGGGAACATTTTTAATAACAAAATTAATATCGGACAAAAATTAAAAGAAATATCGGAAAGAAAAAGATTTTTTTTAAAAATATAGTTGTCATTTTGTTTTAAAGTGAAATTGCAAATTATAATTCTTTTTATAAATTGAGTAGGCAGCTTTTTCCAGCTTTTTTTAACAAATTGACTCCACTAAAATAAAACATAGATAGCAAGGCTACTGGCCTAGATTTTCTCTATAACACACAGTCCATATGGCTAAAAAGGTAAACGTAACTGGATAATAATGTATGAGTTCGTTCAATGCAACGAATAATATACCAATCTTTTGGAGGTTTGCTTTACTTACAAGTAGTGGATTAAGAACTATATGTACTTATTTTCCCAAGACCATACCGTATAGTAGAGACCCTATGACATATTTTTACTAAAGAGAGACGCGGCAAGCCCATCAAAGTCACTGAAATTAACATTTTTTGGTTATGCACCACGACCTGTATATAAGGCGTAGAAACTTCTGAAGTAAAATTCAATATGGCGCCTGCTTAGGGCGATCGATTGTTTGTTTACGTTTGATGTCGTTGACATTTTTGAAGCGAAAAAAGTAGTTTCGATTGGATTTTTTATTCATTTTTTAAACGAAATATGTACCCAAGAACTTGCGTCGTTGATTCAAAACATTTTCAGGTAATGATGATTACTTTCCTTGTCGGTTTTTGTGATTTTTCAGTGCTTAGTCATAGGGGTTGTAAAGGACCATTTGATCATTTTTACAGTGCATTTATAGTGAATCTTGGGATCCTTGGGGTATTGTCGGATAATCATATAGTGTAGTGATACGATAGCCAGGGGAATAGTGTGTTTAGGGTTTCCAGACGTCCCGATTTTTCACGATTTTCCCGCATTTGGACCTCTGTGTCTTTAACTCTTTTGTCCCGAAAACCCAATTCTGGCAACTCTAAAAGTTTGGTTTATCTCAGCAAATAACTTAAAAATTTACTTACCATAAGCCAAATTAGACTAACTTAAAAGAATTTTTGTGAAAAATGTGTTGTGTTTTACTTAGGAATGTTCCTAAAGGCATAAAATATGATCTTTACAGACAAACTTAGGAAAAACTGTGAAAATCAAGAAAGTTATAGTACAATTTAACTTAGGGTAAGTTAATGTAAGTTAATTTAATCTAATCTAAATTGCGAGACTGAACGACCTTAAGTCATAGGCGCACCCAGGGGGGGGGATTGAGGCCCTCCTCCCCCAAGCCTAAGATTTTTGAAACATTTTTCACATATTTCAAGAATAAAAAGATAAAATAGCATAAAATATGACATCATGAGGTCTCGCCCCCCCCCCCCCAAGAAGCCTCGGCCCCCCAAGACATATTCCTGGATGCGCCACTGCTTAAGTGGATTCTTAGTTATCCAGTGGTTCTATTTTTTTTTCAATTTGCTTATAATACCCTGTAATTGAGGTTATTTTATATAAATGCTGGTAAATTTATGGCTCAAAAAATTGTGTTCCTGTTTTTTAGAGATGCCAGGTCGTTGCCCCGTTCCAAATTGCAAGACCAATTATAGTAATCAAGGAAAAATTTACTCAATTTTTAAATTTCCTAAAGATGGAGAACTTGTCTAGAAATGGATACATGCTATTAAGCGGGAAGATTTTGTCCCAAGCAATTGTGTGTTTTTTACCTTCCTAGCACGAGCAGCAATGCCTAGAGAAGGTATTATTTTCGACAATTCTTTATTAGCTCACACATATACTATACTATAGTAGTGTGAGCTATGGTGATCCTAATTTTATCGAGAAAAAAAAAGTTGCTCCGATTTCAAATTTTTTTATATATCTTTGCGTTTCAGATGATTTTGAAACTTTTTTGTCGCGCCGTCTGTCTGTCTGTCTGTCTGTCTGTCTGTATGTCTGTCTGTCTGTCTCTCTGTCTGTCTGTCTGTCTGTATGTCTGTCTGTAACGACCAACGCGCATAACTCAAAAACAGCTCGGCCGATTTTAATGAAATTTGGTACCTAGGCTGGGTCTTGGGTCGAGATGGTCCCATTTAAAAATGAACAAAATCCACCGAACACAAACCACATAAAAGGGTGGGGGAAGATTTCAAAAATTAGAGTTTATGTGAAAATATGGCGTGTGTTATATCAAACGAAGGGTAATTGAGTATGGAGTTAAACAAAATACATTTTAGTTTTTTTTTCTTCAAAAAGGGTGGGGGTAGATTTCAAAAATTAGAGTTTACGTGAAAATATGGCGTGTGTAATATCAAACGAAAGGTAATTGAGTCCGGAGTTAAACAAAATACATTTTAGTTTTTGTTTTTTTAAGGATGGGGGTAGATTTCAAAAATTTGAGTTTAAGACAAAACATGGCTTGTGTGGTATCAAACAAAAGGTAATTTAGTCTGGAGTTGAATAAGATATATTTCAAGTTTTAGTTTTATTAGCTCGCACGTACACTATAACTATAGTACCTAGTGTGAGCTTAGGGGCCCATATATTGGCAGAGTATTTTTTTTGAGATAACGCGGAAAATATGTTATTTGGGTGTATTCCGTGGCGGCTTGAGGGGCTCGGGCACCCCCCCTCCAGACAATGATTATTTTATAGTTCTGCCGCATCACTTTTTTAAATCTGTTACTAAAATCTAGTGAAGTTTTCAATATTTTTCGCCTGCGCCGTATTTCAACCACCTTTTGAGGCTAAATTTAATCCGAAAAACTACAAAAATAAATAGCTTGGTATTTGCTGCCACTTTGGCCCCTTTCCTCAGGAAATTCTGGATTCACCACTGGGTGTATTTCGATCTATCTTAGCAATATCGTCGTGATGTCTTTTTTGTGATAGCTCCTAAACCTCTAAACCGGTTTTCATAAAATCATTAGGTAAAATAGTGTTCGACAATGTAACGAGCTCATTAGATTTTGGGCAAAATCGATTGATTCTAATGCTAACTTTTTAACGGAGCATCACATCAATATGCGGTTTTCGGAACGGAGTAGACTACATTACAATAAGAGCTTTAGTTTCTGAGATATTTACAAAAAACTGTTTTCAAGGCTGATTTATCAAGTGTGCTAATAGGCTGGCTAGGAGAAAAAAATTAGATATTATATAAATATTATATTTCATTAATGTTTTTCTTAAGTTTGACAAGTTTACGTAGTACACATATAAGATACTAGAAATTTATTTAAAAAAAAAACTATAATAACTTTCGCCTTTAATTCCCAAGAAGCCTTCCTCTTTTTTTCCCTTCTCCTGGTTTTACGAGAAAAAATGTTCATTAATAAATAATTTATTATTTATGAATAGCTACATATATGGATATAGTAATTACCAAAAATGCATTAAAGTTCAATCTTTTAAATATCCTTGCCACTGCAAAATACATTATTTGTAGAGTGGAAAGGCTAATTGATTGATAAGTGCCAAAAAGCGTTTTTGTGGGAAACTAAAAAAAACTGTACAATAATGCACGCGGACTTACGGATGACGTGATTTTAAAGATGTTTGTTAGGGCATAAGGTGGGGAAATTGCACTTAGTTCTTATAGCCCCGTATTGGCCTTGACACATACATCATTTTGGGTGGAAAATCTAAAATTTGTATATTTTGGCACTTAGATCATTTAGCCTGGCCACTCTACATTTGTATTTATTTGCAATTTCAATCGTATAAATTCATCAATTTCAACAAATTATACATAACCGAACGTGTGGCGGAATGCCCTCATCGGCCGCCATCTTGGATTCGATACCAGGCCTCTGTCGAGAAGGTGATGGGTTATGTTATTTTCTTGTCAAATTCATTGCCGTTTCACTAAAATAATAACAAAAGGTCAGCGGTGAGTGACATCAATCATCATGCAACATATAAACAAACATGTTTGTTGGTCACCCTCTGTATAGGTTTTGTTATAAAACGTTTATTTTTATTTTCCAACACTTATGAATTAACAGTGACAGTAGGTGCGTCTCTCCCTAAACATCGCTAGAGTATAGAGGACCGATATTTTCATCCTTTGACTTTGACTTAAATAAATTTGACGTTAAAGAGTTTGTCGCGTCTCTATATATTTAAAATATGTCATACATACAGGGTCGGTTCGGTTCCTACCTTATAGAATATGGGCTTAGAACCAGTGACGAATCAATGGGGGGGCCTGGGGACACCCAGCTTACCAACTTTTAACTTTAACTCTTCTAATAATATAAGTTAAAGTTGAAGTTTACATTTGCAAAATGGCCATAGAATTTAGTTTATTTTTAGCCCCTCCCAATTTTAGAGCCTAGATTTGCCTAGATCATCAACTGCTTAAAATGACAGCATAGAGCCGTATTGAATAAGGTAACTGATAATGAGCACTAATCATCAGATACCTTAGTTTTGAAAATATCGTGAAAAACTTTAGTACTATCACATCTGCGAGAAATCAGGTGAGTATTCCAAGATTGGGCCAGTTGTCGGTCATAAAATAACTAATAATAATTAGAGACCCTGTATGTATGACATATTCTTACAATAGAGAGACGCGACAAACTCTTCAAAGTCAAATTTATTTAAGTCAAAATCAAAGGATGAAAATATCGGTCCTCTATACTCTAGCTATGTTTAGAGAGAGACGCACCTTCTGTCCTGTTATTTCATAAGCGTCGGAAAATAAAAATAAACTATTTTTAACAAACCCTATATAGGGGGATCGGACAAGCGTGTTTGTTTTTGTGTTGCATGCTGATTGATGTCACTCACCGCTGACAATTTAAATTAATTTAGTGAAACGCCAATGAGCTTGGCAAGAAAATAAAAAAATGTTAATTTCACCGACTTTGATGGGTTTGTCGCGTCTCTCTAATAATAATGAGTGAAAACTTATTATTATTATTAGTGACCCTCCAAATTGATTTCCAAAAATTGTAAAAGGTACCATAAAAAAAGACACCCAAATAAAGTATTTGACAGTAACGGATAATTTTTGTTGATTTATTTACATAATTTTGTTTACAAGTTTTGGGAAAGATTTTATGACCAAGATATATTTTGGAAAGAAAAATAAGATATCAAAATGAGTAGCGAAAAAATAAAAGTGCTTAGCATTGTTCTTAAAATTTTTGTTTTGGTAAGTCTGGTTTAAATACTAAATAATAATATTCCCATTTAAAAATTAGTAACTCAATATTATTTTTATAAGAAGAGCTTTTGGGTTATTTTTTTTAACAACGACTTTTGATGTAGTTACTGTAATCACACTAGTTTTTGTGAAGATTTTTAGTTGTCCATTATAAAATTATTTTTGTTTTTACGATTTCAAACTGTGTCGAGATTTGAGAGTCCAAGTTAGCATAATATTTTAGTTTATTAACTGCTCTAATACTTTCAATTAACACGTTTGCCGACACCTACCAGGGACAGGGGAGGTCCAAAATATAGTTCTTTAACCAATTTCATACTAAATTTAATATATTTTTACCCATGTAGCAAGCCGGGTATATTCATATATCCTAAAATGAATATTATAGAATATTCTTTTAGTTTATACTGGATATATTCTTTTGGTATATTCTAAAAAGAACATTCCAGAATATAGTTTTAGTTTATACCTGATATATTATTTTCTTTTGGCATATTCTAAAATGCATATAAGAATATATACTTCTAGATTAGGTCTGATATATTCTTTTAGTATATTCTAAAACTAATATTTAGAATATTATTTTAGTTTAAACCTGATATATTCTATTGGTATATTCTAAAAAGATTTTTTCAGAATATAGTTTTAGTTTTTACCTAAAATAATCTTTTGGGATATTTTAAAAATATTATTCTAGAATATCATTTTAGTTTGTTTGCGATATGTTCTTTTGGCCTATTCTAAAATGAATTATAAGAGTATACTTCTAGATTAGGTCTGATATATTATTTTAGTATATTCTAAAATGGATAAGGTGACTTGGGGCAAGTGCGACTATGGGGCAAGAGCAACTACAACCTTCAAAAATAAAGCTGTGAGCAATAATTACAATTTGTTTAAATAAACTATATCCTACTAGACTTGGCAACACCGCGTACTAGTATCTGAAGCAAAGCGGGCGCACGCTTTACTCCAGTCGTTTTTTGTCTGCTGCCCTAATTGGTACAGTCGCACATCGACTACACGTGTCATTTTTTAAATCAATTTCCTGTCGATTTTTTTTGTGAAAATTTTAGTTTAGCCTGTTTGAAGTAAATCTTTTAGTCTATATATTCCCATTTGACAATGTTTTTCTTGTTTCCTTTTCGGGTTTGTAGAATGGAGGATAAGTCGCACTTGTTCCCCCCTCCCGAAATGCGCTACCGGGGCTAGTGCGTCTTTTGCTTGTGGGGTAAGTGCGTTTTTCAGTCGAACTGTTAACAATGCGAGAAAAAGCAGCTTTCTTTAAAAAAATACGCTATTTGCATTCCCCCCAATTGAAGATATTTCAGATGCTCAAAAGGATGATATCATTTCGATTTTACCTGCTCCAGTACTTGGGAGAAGAGGCGAAATGAATTTTTCAGGTTCATTTAACACCTACAATATTCAGTAGATTTAATATTTAGGGATTATATGCTGAATGTTAGCTCAAAAAAGCTGTTGTTAGTATTTCTAAGTTTCTGCAAGTTTCCTCGTGTTTCTCTTTTTTGTTTAATTTAACGAATATAAAAAGAAGATTTAAAAAATAATTTTCCTTTAATTGTACCTTCTTTAAATGTTTGTAAAATGTTAACGGTTAAAGATAAAATCATTCTTCAAAAAATAAAAAAAATCAGAAACATTTGCAGTAAAAGGCTCTTCCCCCAATAAATCTACCACAACTTTAGATAGCGTTGTTCTGTGTAAAATCGCTCTTGCCCCATTTGAAGGGGCCAGAGCGATTTCGGTCACCAAAAAAAAAAAAAAAAATATATAAAAAATTCAGGATTGCCGCTTTTTAATCAATAATTGTTTATTTAGTTAAAAACACTTTAAAAATATTATAGAAAAAAAAGCTTTGAAATTCTGAATAAATTTAAAAAAACATTGCGTTCTAAAGCCGTACTAATAGAAAAAGTGGTTGCACGTGCCCCAACTCTCCTTATTTAGAATATAATTTTAGTTTATACTTAATATACTCGTATTCTTTTGGTATATTCTAAAAATAATTTTCCAGAATATGATTTTAAATTGTTTCCGCAGTTCTTTTGGCCTATTCTTAAATTAATATAAGAGTATACTTGTAGATTAGGTCTGCTATATTCTTTTGGTATATTCTAAAAAGAATATCTAGAATATCATTTTAGTTTATACACGGTATATTCTAAAATAAATAATAGAGTTTAGTTTTGTTCCGGTATAGTCTTTTGGAATATTCCAGTATGAATATTAGAGAATATATTTTTATTTTATTTTCTATATACTATTAGTACATTTTTAAAGGAATATTCTAGAATATGATTTCAGTTTATTTCCGGTATATTTTTTTCGTATATTCTAAAATACATATTAGAGAATATACTTTCAGTTTAATCCTAAAATAATTTAGTATATCGATGGCCTAACTGCAATACCCCGTATCTAACATTTCGATAATTTTTATATTATTTGTGATTTAGGCAAAATGAGCTGGGTACTTTCATGGTGTATAATGATATAAGACATATATGCGTGGGAAATCACAATTATAGCAAATATATTATTTTATACCTAATACCATATATGTCTTACCTAAATCCCAAAATATTTGCATGACCAAAAATATTCAGCACCTAAGACATAAGAACTTATTTCAAATTCAAAAACATAAAACTGAATCTTATAAGAGATCTTTCTCTTATCAAATTGGTAAAGTTTACAATGCATTTCCTTATAGTTTAAAGACAAAATCTGTTTTAAGTTTTAAATGTCACCTTAAACAGAACTTAATTAAGGATCATCAAAAGGTTTGCGCTATCATTTAACAATAAATATTATTAATTAGTCTCATTACCACTTTCTTGTAGTATATTGGTCTAAAATATAACATTAGGTTAGGTTATGCTGTTGGATAGGAAAAGTATTTTTAATACATTAGGTAGCTTTTAGTACATGTATATGCGGAAATACTTATTTTTTAGAGTTAACTAAATTTACTTTTTTATTGTTTTGTTTTGCTCAAGATGAAAAACAGAGTACACTTTGTCACTAAACAAAGTGTCCTACTGATCTTCGGCATATTTCCGGTTATTTTTCTTTGTAAATGTAAGTAAGTATGATTTGTTAATTGAATTGGCAACTGGAAAATAAAGACCTATTTATTTATTTATTTATTTATTTAAACTGTTTTTCGATTCCCCTGTAAAGTTGCATTTTTTCAGATACGGGATTATGCAGTTGGGCAATCGATATTCTTAAATTAATATTCTAGAATATTATTTTAGTTTATTTCAGGTATATTCTTTTGGCATATGAATAAGCTTTTGGTTTTCAAGCATCCAACGACAGCTGTTACTAACTAATTTAGTTATTTATTTACACATAAATTACCTCAAATATTAAATCAAGACAAACCTCGAGGTTTCGAGGTAAAGTTGGAGCCTTCAACTAAGAGGATAAACTCTAAAGTGGGATAAACCCGGAATAGGCTTTCCTTGTAAGTGCAAACCTATTCCAGGTGACTTGACACGGATCACCAAACAGGTGATCCGCACGGATTACTAAACAAGTAATCCGTGGTTTTGAGCCCGCACGTATAACAAATATTCTAGAATATCATTTTGGTTTATTTCCGGTATATTCTTTTTGTATATCCTAAAATGAATATTAGAGGATATACTTTTAGTTTATTTTTGAAATAATATTTCAGTATATACTTAAAAGATATAGAGTATATAAACACCATATTAACTTTATACCTGGTATATACTGTTTGTTAGTATAAAAAAAATCTGTACCAGGAATATTATTTAAGGTCCACCTGACACACGATTTCAACGTATGCAGTACATATACTTATATAGTTTTATGTTGATCTTACAGACTTGGAATATACATAGTATATGCATTTACTATAGTGACAACTTTTATAAATTATCGAATATATGGGTTAGTTGATCTTTTTTAGAACCAGGTATTTTTATTTATGCACATACAGAAACATGTGCTGATGGTATATGCCAATGTCTATGCATATGAAATAGGGGGGGGGGCATTTTCAAATGATTTGACATTCTATAGAAATGCTATATATGTGCTATGTGAGTTCCATTTGGAATATAATAAAAACCTCCAGCACAGTATATACGGGGTATATTTTTTTGCTACATGGGTACCTTCCTAGCTTAGGTTAGAGAAGGTACTATTTTCAACAATTTTTTTTTTTGAGATACCGCCGAAACCTTGTTATTTGGGTGTATTTTGACCTATCTACACAATATCGTCATGAGCTCTGTTTGTGTGTGTGTGTTTTTTAGGTAAAATAGCGTTTGACACTCATTGCATGGAGATATTGTTTGTTCATTGTCTAGTTCTAGCTTACTTGATTCGTTCTCAATACATAAGTCGCATTCTTCCGTTACCTTTTTCATTATATACTCCATTTTTTCTTCATCATTAGCTACAACTACTTGGTGGTTAACAAACTGTAGTTTGTATATGGTAAATCGGTCGTTGAGTTGTATTCCCATACCGTGCACTTTACGTTTCAAATTTGTTAGAGCTACTGCGATATATATTTTAAAAATAGTTAGAAAGATACAACATCCTTTTCTTAAGCTCTTCGTTACCAGGAATTCCTTTAAAAGTAAATTTTCAATTTTAATTTTAGATTTTGTCCCTTTGCATAGTTCTTTTAACGTTTTTATATAATGATGTTTAATTATAGTTTACTCTAAGACTGTCCATAATTTTTCTACTGGAACGGTGTCATATGTTTTTGTAGGTCCACAAGGATAATATGAGTCTCTATATTTCGGGCACTCCTTCTCCCAAGTACTTGTGATTACAAACTTTCACCTCAAAGAAGTTTTTTGGTAATACGTGTAAAAATTTGGATTTAAATGCTCGATTAAAAGTCTTTGAAAAGGGACCTGGTTTGGCTCATATTAAACTATACCTGTCAAATATGACATTTATAATCCAACCCTATATATTTTGTATTCTTTTTAAAGAATGAATATTTCTTTGATGATTAAAACTTGAATTATTCCCATTTTTTTTACGATTTTTACAAGTGATTCGGGGTTTAAATTGATCAAGCTATAAACATTTATTTACTGCAAGTAAAATTTTAGTTTAAACGGGTCCTTGATCTAGAGACGTGTCCAGATAATTACTATTAAACTCAAATAAATCAAAATATTGTCAGAAATTTTATACATATTTTTATGTGTTTTTACATAAAGTAATTACCAAAAATTATCTAAACTAAATTTTATTCAATACTAACCATTAGACACTTCCAAAGAGATATCACACATCATCAAAAGCAAGTTTGAAGAAAGAAAATTAAAATGTTTTTTTAAAATCATTAAACAACAATTTTGATGTCAAAATTTCGAAAAATTCTAACTACGGGAAATGGAAATTGCTTGTTTAATGCCGTGAGTAAATTTCTTTATAATTTAGAAGAACTACATGATACTTTACGCCAAGACGCACCAAATTATGTTAAAAGTCATTGGTCTTTTTTTTTGTTTTTTTGCAAACAGAAAATGGAATTTCTAGAGAAAATTATTGCGAATCTATGTCTAATAATGCTACCTATAGAATGTCAAGCATTATCTGAAATATACAAGCTAAATTTTCAAATCTATGTTGAATAATCTCCAAGCATTTCTTCAGTTGATGAAATTTTAACACTTAACAATCCTCCAACAAAAATTGAAAAATCAGGGCATACCAAGGTCATCTATCTGCTTTTTTCTGGAGATCTAGATAAAGGACACTATGATCTACTAGAAAAGTATATAAACACACCCACCGAAACCCCAATTGATGAAAATGTTTTTGTATTTGTTTGTAAAAAAAAAAATTTTAAATCAAAAAAGTTTAAAAATTCATACATTAAAAATTTACTCACCAGAGAATCCATTGCAGCTAAAATAAACTTCAAAAACTAATTCAGAACCAGATGAAACTTTTAATAAATCCACATGTTCTCAAAAATCTAACTGTTTTTCTTATGGAAAATCATTTAAAGGCGAAAAAGGTCTAAAACAACATTTTAGAATTAAACATTTAAATGAATCCACTTTTAGTTTAAATAAAACTTCAACAGAATTTGACGCAGAATATTTTTGCAAATACTTCTCAACACTTAAATCTTCTATTCCAATTCTTAGAAGAATTCTTAAGGAAGAGCTTACCTCTCTTTTGAATAATTGTATAAAAGAAAATTCTCTTTGGCTTGGATTTCTTTATTTATTTTTCCATATGCAGTACTACAGTTACCCAAAAAATCAAAAACATATTCACTTACATCTAAAGTTAAGGAACAGCTAATAACTTGGAAAAAAATCGCTCCTTACCACTAAACGACTTAATAAGAGTTTATTTAGAACAAGAAAAAATAGGCAATTATGGAAAAAAAATTATAAAAGCAATTTAGAAAAGAAAATCCAAAATAAAATTTCCGAAGGTAATATTTATGGAGCTGTAAGAATTTTATCATCTAATGAAACCTTATCAACTACTGATGATCTTTCTATATTCAGAAAATTACAAGAAAAACATCCTAAAGCCGATCCATCCCGAACCAGAATTATTCCAACCCAGTCCGAAAAACCAGAAAATGTTTCTTTATCAGAAATAAAAAACGCATTATCTTCCTTCAAACCTGGTTCTGCCGGGGGTCCTGATGGCCTAAGGCCTCAACACATAAAGGACTTGACATCTGAAAATTTAGGTATTACAACAGTTAATCTTCTTACATCCCTTTGTAATTTTTCAAATTTTCTTTTTCAAAATCAGATACATTTTCAAATAATTCCAATTTTTTTGGAGCATCACTTTGTGCTCTTAACAAAAAAGATGGTGGCATTCGCCCTATTGCTGTTGGTCTCACACTGAGACGTCTTGTAGCAAAGATAGTTTGTTCGAGGACATCTAAAACTTTAAGTTCAATTTTTCAACCTTTTCAACTTTACTTGGAACAAAATGTGGTGCAGAAGCTGCATCACATAGTTTCGTTTACTTTGAATATACTTTTGATAATTTTTTTTCTAAAAATCGATTTTTATAATGCCATTAACATGATTCACAGAGATATTATTTTAAAGAAGGTACAAGAATATATACCAGAATTTTTTAATTAAATTAACCAATGCTACAACGACCCATCAACACTTTCTTTCGGGCAACATTGCATTTCTTCTCAGAGAGGTGTTCAGCAAGACGATCCTCTAGGACCACCACTCTTTTGTTTGGTTTTGTGTTTGTTAATTACTTTACTAAGCTCAGAGTTCAAGGTGGTATTTGGATGATGGCAAATTTGATGATTTTCTGATTTAAAAAAAAATATCGACCAATCTGCGGATTTAGGTTTAAAACTTAACACCAGCCAATGCTTTTGGGTTCACCACTTAGTGCTGATGGCGTAGATCACATTCTTAACAATAAAATCGAAAAGATTGATTATTTATTCAAAAATCTTTTTCTTTTAAATTCCCTTTTGGCATTTTTCATTTTAAAGAATTCTTTAGCTTTACCCCGTTTATCATATCTGTTAAGATGTACACCATGTTGGTTAGCCAAAAATTCATTATTAAAAATCAACAACCTATTTAGACATGCTCTAGAAAAAATTTATAATTGTTCAATAAATGACAATGCTTGGTTATTAGCAAGTTTACCAACTAGATTTGGTGGCCTTGGAATACGAGATGTTGAATTTTTGTGTTATCCTTCTTTTCTAGGATCAGTGAATGACACCAATGTTTTAATCAAAGATATTCTTTCAGACAATATTTATAAAACTAGTGATTCAGAATATACTTTCGCTTTAAACAAATGAATGAACCTCTGCAATTTATCTACTTTGCCCTCTCCATCTCCGAATAACCAGAAAGATTTTTAACTAAAATGTGTAAATATATGATATCAAATAAAATTCAGAACACAATAGATATAAAATCAAAAGCCCGCCTTCTGACCCTTCAAGAGAAAGAAAGCAATGCATGCCTCAATGCTTTGCCTTCTCCACCACTGGGAACTTTACTAGATAATACAACATTCCGTATTTCCGTTGCTCGTCACTTGGGTCAACCGGTGTGCGAATAACATACCTGCATTTGTGGACAAATTGTTGACATTTTGAGCCATCATCGCCTGAACTGTCCAAATAGTGCAGGTAGGTTTTCTCGTCACCGTTTTTTAAATGAAATAATACATCGATCATTGACTGCAGCTGACACTCCAAATATGTTGGAACCTGTAGGAATCTGTAGAAGTGACGGAAAGCGGGCTGATGGTGTGTCGTATTTCCCGTGGAGAGAAGGTAAACAATTAATTTGGGATGCCACCTGTCGCGACACCTTAGCGAATTCTTTTATTTTAAAAACAAGTATTAGGGCTGGAGAAGCTGCTCTTATTGGTGAGCAACAAAAAAAACAAAATATAAAGAATTTTTAGACAAATATATTTTTATCCCGTTTAGTGTTGAGACCTTAGGTCCGTGGGGAGAAGATACAAGGCGACTGGTTAGTGATATTTCTGAAAAACTTAAAAACTCTTGTAACAAATCACTAACCAGGAGCTTTATTACCCAGTTGATTAGCTTAGCTATACAAAGGGGTAATACTGCATCGATTCTTGGAACCCTCCCGGAACAAAGAGGTTTGGAGGAGGTTTTTTATGTTATTCAAAATTAATTATGTAATTTTAAATCTAGTTTATTAAATACAATTAAGTTATTTTATTTAGTTATTATTGTTATTTTTTAATGATTAATGTTATTACCTTTTAAATGTAATTGTAATAATAAAGAGAACTTAAATACTTAATGGGGCATGGGGTACGGGTAGACCTCGTCAGATGTCTATCAGGGGAAATGAATCGACCCCTGCCCTCCGTAGATTCCAGGTACTCTTCGACCCGGAGAGTTAGCACCTGTATGGGGTCCCTTTCCCAGGGTTACGGGAGAAGACCACATCGATATGAAAGGCGGAGAGAATGGACCTCGGTACGGTGATCATAGCGTAGGTGGCAACCCTTTCTTTTAGGGATAGTATAAAAGACTACTGCCTTGTACCGGCGTTGGAATCGTCAAAGGCTAGGGGAAGAAAACCTCGATCAAAAATCACCTGGTCCTCCAGGTTGGGGGTTGGGGCATCAGACTAACTCTCTGATACCCGGAAAAAACGTACACTGTTAAAAAACCCAATCAAACGCCTCGGAAAGAAATGAAAAACCTAAGACGAACCAAGCAAAGAAACAAGAATATGATTTTTGGTACATGGAACGTACAAGGAATGAATCGAAAAATGAATGAAATAGTACATGAGTGCAGCAGAATGAAGGTAGACCTTGCTGTACTAACAGAAACGAAAAAGAAAGGAAAAGGATCTGAAAACCTAGGACAATATGACCATTTCTATAGCGGAGTGGCAAAAGAAAAACATGCCCAACAAGGAGTATCTATTTTGGTCAACAAAAGATTTAGAAAATTTATCACCAACTGGGAAGCAGTCAATGAAAGGCTAATTAAAATGAATATAACAATAAAAGGAATGAGACTTACGATTTTTGGAATCTATGCGTATAACGACGATGCAAATGTAGCCGTGAAAGACAATTTTTTTGAAGAAATACACAATGAAATATCAGCAGTAAGTGCATCTAGAGAAATTGTCATATTGGGAGATTTAAATAGTAGAACCGGTAACAGAGTTAATGATCTGACAGTTGGCCAATATGGAGAAAATCTTGTTAATGACAATGGAAACCGGCTAATTACAGTATGTGAGCAATTAAACCTAAAAATCCAAAACGGTTTTTTTCAACATAAGGAAATACACAAATATACCTGGACCAAACCCTCACAAAACCTGAAATCCGTCATTGATTATCTTATCACTAAACAAAAGACAAAACTAAAAATTCAAGATGTCAGAACAAAGCCTGGATCAACATGCGGAAGTGATCACTATTTTCTGGAGTCCAAAATTCTCTTTCCTTATCAAGGCCGAAGCCTGCATCAACAACATCTTGATGATACAGTGATTGAAGAAATTGATCACTGTAAATATAATCTACTAAGCCTAGAACATGACAGCGTAAAAAACTTATACAAAAAGAGACTGAACGAAAAACTTAATACAAGTTCAGGTGAAACCCCAGATGAGGAATACGAATGTATTAAATTAAGCATCCACCAAGCTGCAAAAGAAGCACAAGGATTAGTGGAAGAAACTTCTAAAAGAAGAAAACCATACTGGTGGGATGCTGAGATTGAGAGAGAAATAGAGGAAAAAAGGAAATTATATCACACCTACTTATCCCAAAAGACAGATAGAAGCAGACAAGAATACAAAATCGCGCAATCAAAGGTGAGAAGAATGATCAGTGATAAGAAAAATCATTCGTGGACGCAAAAGTGTCAGAAAATAGATTCTTACTTAGGAGGTAGGAGAAGTACTGAAAGCTGGAAAACTATAAGATCGATTAAAAAAGAAACATGCAGAGATATCATTTCACCAATACCAGACAAAGAATGGGATGAGCATTTTAAAAAACTTTTAACTGAAGATAGAGCAGAATTCAAGGAAGACGCAAGAGACAATATAATTAGAACGATGGGATCTCCAGTACCCCTCACAATCTCTGAGGTCAAAAACGTGTGCACAACCGTAAAAAGCGGTAAATCTGCCGGACCCGGAAATATCCCAGCCGAACTTATTAAATATGGCACTGAAGAACTGTTTTGGAGATTACGGAATCTTTTCCAAAAATATTTAAATGGAACTGTAGTCCCAACTGAGTGGAAAACGTCATATATATCCACAATACACAAAAAAGGAAGGAAAGATATATGTGACAATTATAGAGGTATATCTGTGACTAGTACGCTAAGCAGAATATACGGTAAAATAATAAGAAATAAAGTAGAGAGCGAATATAAAGACATGGAGGCAGAAGAACAAGCTGGTTTCAGGGCGGGTAGATCGACTTCAGATCATCTCTTTTGTATAACCCAAGTTATTGAAAAGAAAATGGCATACGGTCAAGAGCTGCATCTGCTTTACGTGGATTTGCAGAAGGCATATGATAGTATACCACTAAATCTACTTTGGAAAGCGTTGGAAAACACAAACATAAGCGTACAACTAATTAAGGCCATCCAAGAGTTATACCGCAATAGTAAGGCAAAAGTTAAAATAAAAGCAAAACTAACCAAAGGCTTTCAAGTAAATAATGGTCTTAAACAAGGTTGCTGTATCTCGCCTACGCTCTTCAAGATATACTTGGAACAAGTCCTTAAAGTATGGAAGAGAAAATGCCAAAACATGGGAATTCCGTTGGACGAAACCACCTTGTATACTTTATGTTTCGCCGATGATCAGATAGTAGTGGCTCAGGATTATGACGACCTCGAATATATGACACGAAAACTAATAGAAGAGTACAATAAGTGGGGACTAGAGGTTAATCTCAATAAGACAGAGTATATGTGTATCGGTGGAATGAAACAGGATCTAATCTTAAATACCGGGCAGCGAATTCACTCCTGTGATGAGTATAAATACTTAGGTCTAAAAATTACAGCTGACGGAACACTAGACAAAGCTATAAAAGATCGAAACGTACAAGGAAGAAAAGCAATAACTTTATTAAATGGAATAATTTGGGACCAAAGTATATCAAAACATAACAAAAAGCTTATATATAATGTTAGCTCCCGCTAAATTTCGCGGTTGTTTATATATATTTTTAAAAACACACAACTGTATGAAGGGTTAAGCGCATTCCGCGTATTTGGACATGCGCACCAACAACCGGTGAGATCCTTGTCAATCGCCTAGAGAAAAAGGCGTGTTAATTTCGTTCTCCTACTATTTCAAATATCTACACCTGAAAGTGCTCGATTTTTGTGTACTGAAGCATAGAACTAGAAACTTCAACCCTTCAGCTACGTGGTGACATCATTAGATCCAT
Organism: Aspidapion aeneum; assembly: GCA_963576565.1. Lineage (NCBI taxonomy): Eukaryota > Metazoa > Arthropoda > Insecta > Coleoptera > Brentidae > Aspidapion > Aspidapion aeneum. The sequence goes on along the minus strand of OY755041.1, from coordinate 16,780,606 downwards.
CAGGGGCCCTTTGGAAGTGGAGAATTTGGCTGCAAAAGTGGTGAGTGCATTTGTCTGATTACCGTTGTGTGCCACCAATATTTTTCCTATGGACGTTTAGATTATTTCGTAATTTCATATCAATATTTATGTTTGTTCGCGCTATCATTAATTAAAATATTTACAGTCCACTGCATTTAGCGTTTTTCTATCCGTGGACTAACATAAAGTGCTCCTTCGACCGAATTATTTTAAATAATAAATCCATACGACGGTATTAATAATTATTTACCTAATCTGTGGCCAAGCCAAACAAGGTGACCTTGAATCGAGTCGAGAAAGTCGTGTTCGCACCGAAGGTCGGTGTGGTGTCGGCAGTACCGGTTTTCGCGTACCGCGTGGTGTAAACAAACCAAGCGAAGGAATCAAAACAAAACAAACAAAACAAAAGTTCAGTGGTGTACCATATCATTTCGATATTTAAAACAATTTTCATCAATTGCGATAAATTAGTGCATATTTTCGACAATTCGTCATTTTTCTATTTCAGAAGCATTAATTTAGCGTTAATTGTATATTTACCGACAATTTCGTCATTTCAAAGGTAAAATCATGTCTGTCAAAAAACCCGTACAAAAACGCAAGGGTTTTTTATCTGCAATCACCGAGTGTTATGTGTTGTCAAAGACCGCGGAAAAGGATGAAAGAGCGAGAAACGAGTTTCAAGTGAGGTATGCCGATTTGGATGAAACCTTCGATAAATGCATGCTGGCACATAATGACGTCATTATGTTGCTAGACGACTCGGACGATGAGGAATTTAAAACGCAGGATGCGATCCTTTCAGAAGCTCGTAAATATTTTTATGCGTGTAAGGGGGTTTACTCTAAAATATTTCCGGTTGAGGCCCCATCCTTTTCGGGATCATATGTTCGACAAAACCAATCTGAAACTCCAAAACTCAAAGAGTTAGGTATTCCCATATTTCGAGGTGATAAAAAATTATGGCCAAGCTTTTTCGATCTTTTTAATAACATTATAGATCAAAATCAAAGTCTAAATAACGTTCGAAAACTTCAATATTTATTTTCATTTCTCGAGGATGAGCCTTTAAAATTGATATCAGGGATTAGCTTATCTGATCAAAATTATAAAATTGCTTATGATAAATTAGTCAATAGATATCAAAACAAGCGAGACCTCGCAAATGATGCTTTAAGCTCAATTATGAACTCCACCTTAAAAAACGAGTCAGCTAAAGAATTGCGTAATTTAATTGACACCTTTTCTGAATCCCTAGAAATTTTAAAATCACTTAGCTTTGACGTTGACAGTTGGGACTTTATTATTTTTTTCATTTTATTAGAAAAATTGTATATTCCAACGCGTTCAAATTTCGAAATGAGTCACGCCAATACTAATACCGAAATTCCCACTTTTCAGTCACTTTTTCAATTTCTAGAAAAAAGATGTAAAGTTTTGGAATCACTTCCTCAATCAACAGCACCCAAAAGGGTGCCTATATATCAAAAATCAAATTCTATGCAAAATCAGTCTGGGCAAAAGCCTACCTATCAAAATTCAAATTCTATGCGAAATCAATTTGGGCAAAAGCCTACCTATAAATCATCCAATTCGCCTTTTATAGGACTGGCTGGCACCTCAACTAATTCGAGTACGGGAATAAAATGTTTCCGGTGTAATCAAGGTCACGTGCTTTCGAAATGTCAAACATTTCTTGATCTCTCACCTATCGATCGCCTATCTTTCGTCAAACAGAAAAAATTATGTCTAGCGTGTTTTCATCCCTTGCATAATGTAGATACGTGAAAATCAAAATATTCATGCAGGACTTGCAATAGTAAAAGGCACCACACTTTAACTCATATCTTAGAAACTAATCAAGAGTCTGGAAGCCAAGATACTAGTCCTGTCATTCACACACCACCTGTCAATAATCTTCATGTGTCATTAAATGCCTCAGGACCTACAGGTACCTTTCTTTTATGCACCGCCATAATAGATGTTATGCACGGTTGCGGAAATTTTCAACCTGTAAGGGCACTGCTTGATTCTGGATCACAGACAGGATTCATCAGTGAAAAGTGTATTCAGCGTCTTAATCTTCCTAGGCGAAGTTACACCACTGAAATATTCGGATTAAATCAGATGTTTTCTTTCACTTCCAAAGGGCTCGTTCAATGTCACATTAAGCCACAAGGACAAGTCACTCCTTTACTTAATTTCGAAGCAATTGTTGTTCCACAACTATGTTCCAATATGCCTACATTCTCTTTGAACGATAATCAGTGGAAACACTTGGGAAACCTTAAACTTGCCGACCCATCTTATTTCAAATCTAGACCTGTGGACCTGGTTATTGGTTGTGAGCTATTCGCACAGATATTCAAGGAGGGCAGGGTTCTTGGACAGGTAGGGCAGCCTTCAGCCCTTGGAACTATCTTTGGCTGGGTCGTCATGGGAAAGGTTGACGAAGTAGGTAGTCTTACGGAACGAACCAGTTGTTTTTTAACGAGTCATTCACCTCCTTTAGAGGTTATTCTCCCTAGGTTTTGGGAAATCGAACATTTGCCTAAAAAACAAATCTTATCAAAGGAAGAAAAACAGGCAGAATCAATTTTTACTGCTAGTGTAGTACGGCAACCGAGCGGTAGATTCATGGTAGATCTTCCGTTTAAAGACAAAATAAACCCTGACCTAGGAAATACTTATCCGCAAGCTTATCGTAGATTTTTACTTCTAGAAAATAGATTAATCAAAAATCCTGATCTGTACACTGCCTATTCAAGTTTCATGAAAGACCATATCGATTCTAATCATATGAGTTTAGTTTTATCTAGTCAACCAAAGGTCGACGTGTCGTGTTTTTTAGCACATCATTGCGTACTAAAGCCGGAAAGCTTAAGTACAAAATTAAGGGTAGTCTGGGATTGTTCGGCAGTCACCCCAAAAAATATTAGTCTCAATGACACATTGTTATCTGGACCGAAACTTCAAAAGGATATTGCTTCTTTACTCCTTACGTTTCGTCTTAATCCTATTGCCTACATTGCTGACATCAAACAGATGTTCCGTCAAGTCCTTATCAATCCTTATCACCGTCCTTATCAAAGGATATTGTGGAGGTTTTCTCCACAGGACCCACTTTCAGTGTGGGAACTTTCTACTGTCACTTTTGGCATGACATGCTCACCTTTTCTAGCCATGCGTACCTTAAATGAGCTGGCAGAGAGAAAAGGAACGTTTTCCTATGGCTAGTACTGTTCTAAAAACATCAATCTATATTGACGATATCTTGGGACCTAGCCCTTCGCTTTCTGAAGCTCTCTCCCTTCAAACAGAACTCAATGATTTGTTGAAGTCGGGAGGATTTGAACTTAAAAAATGGGCAAGCAATTGTCCTGAGTTATTGGCAACATTGCCAGAGTCCGATCGTCAAATGCCTCTCTCTTTCGACAAGGAGGAACCCCACTTTATCAAAGTTTTAGGACTTCAATGGCATCCAAAAAACGACATTTTTTCTTATCAATGCCGAATGAAGGACAAACCCCCAACCAAACGTTCTATTTTATCTATCATAGGGACAATCTTCGATCCCTTAGGTTTTCTTTGTCCCTTGTTGCTACAAGCAAAATTTATTTTGCAACAGTTGTGGATATCGAAAATAGGCTGGGACGAAGAACCAGATTCTTCTATCATCGACTCTTGGAACAAACTTCGTTCTGAATTCCCGCTTCTTTCCAATTTTCAATTACCCCGACAAATCAAACTGTCAAAAACCAATACCTGTCAAATCATCGGCTTCTGTGACGCTTCAATTCGAGGCTACGCAGGCGTCGTATATTTTCGTGTAGAAGAGAAAAACAATATATCTGTTTCTCTCATATCTGCAAAATCTAGGGTCGCGCCTATAAAGTCACAAACTTTGGCTAGGCTAGAACTCCTAGGCGCATTTCTTTTAAGCGAATTAATTGACTTCGTTTTATCTAGCTATGAGGGAAAAATAACTTTTACAAATATCGTTACTTTCTGCGATTCGCAAGTCGTATTGCACTGGCTTTCATCCCCTCCTAATCGCTGGCAAACCTTTGTTGGAAATCGAGTCAATAGAATCCAAGAAATCATTCCCTTAAACTCGTGGCGCACATTCCAGGGGCCACCCCTTCACAGCTCATGTCACATGACATGTGGTGGAACGCACCGTCGTTTTTGTGGTCTCCCGAAAGCGAATGGCGCGATTTTCATAAACCAAAAATGCCGATTGATTTCGGAGATATTAATCTGGAGGAAAAGCCAAAAGTCTGTTGCAATGCGATAATTGATGTCAACTTCTTAGATCAGCTTCTTATCAAATATTCCTCTATATCAAAAATTCAACGTATCATTTGTTATGCCCTTCGAATAGTTAACCTTTTTCAAAACCATTCCTATCAAAAACCCACTAAGCCGCCGGACCAAAAAGTTATTTTTGAGAATATTGTTTTTCCCACCACCGGTGAGATGCAAAGTGCGTTACACCTTCTTATCAAACGCGTGCAAGGTTCTTGTTTTTCTGAGCTTTTTTCCGCGTTATCTAAGGATAAACCAATACCGAAACCTTTGCGAAAACTTTCACCTTTTCTTGATGAGAATAATATCATTAGAGTCGGTGGCAGATTACAAAAATCTGACCTTTTGTCTTATTCTGCAAAACACCCCGTCTTACTTTCGAGTGACCATCGTTTAACTACTCTTCTTATCGAGTCCGCTCATCGACAATATCTTCATCCTGGGTTTAAAACATTACATAATCTGCTTTTACAGCAATTTTGGATATTATCTGCCAGACGGGCAATTCAAAGAACCATATCCAAGTGCTTGCAATGTTTTAGAATCAACCCTAAACCCTATAGACCGCCCATAATGAGTTCACTTCCCGCTCATCGAATCAATCAACTAAAACCTTTTTCGAGTGTAGCTATCGACTTTTTTGGACCTTTCTTTGTGATTCCTCATCGTTACCGTGGTTGTAAAGCTTTCAAATCGTATGTCTGTGTGTTTGTCTGTACGGCCACACATTGCGTGCATTTGGAATTAACCATGGAACTGTCCACCGAAGGGTTCGTAGGTGCATTCCATCGATTCATTTCCAGACGCGGAAGCGTGACGCAATGCTGGTCAGATCAAGGCAGTAATTTTATAGGGTTTCGTAACCAATTACTGGATTACGCAAGAAGTGCTGCCACCAGACTTTCTATTCGTTGGCATCTGGGACCTCCTCTCAGTCCACATTTCAATGGCCTGGCAGAAGCTGGCGTCAAAAGTTTTAAAACTCACTTTGTACGAGTTGTCGGCGACCAGAAGTTGTCTATCATGGAGATGTCCACTCTTGCCTGTCGCATAGAAGCCGTACTCAATAGTCGCCCTTTATCTCCTGCCTCTTCAGACCCACACGATCTTCAACCTCTTACCCCTGGGCATTTTTTGACACTTGAACCCCTTAATTCAGAAATTCCGGAGTCAGATTTGTCCGAGGTTCCCCTAAATCGGCTCTCGAGATGGCAACTAATCCAAAAACTACATAATGATTTTTGGAAACGGTATTCTATAGAGTATTTGCATACGCTACAACAGCGACACAAGTGGGCTGATTCGTCCCCAAATATCAAATTAAATGATTTGGTTATCATAACAAGTGATCACATTCAAACGCCTTTGAAATGGCCGGTCGGTCGGGTCATCGAACTGCATCCCGGCGGGGACGGTCAGGTGCGTGTTGCGACGGTACAAACGGTTACCGGTGTTTATAAGCGGCCAGTTGTGAAACTGTGCCTCTTGCCAAATTAAAAGTAATTTTAATTTTCTACCTTTTACCGGGTATTATAATGGGTTTTTTATTTTTAATTTTTTTTGAATTTTTGTTTGTTTGTTTTGCCTTTTTTCGGGATTTCGTTATATCTAAATAAACTTACGATACTTATCTGTTTTCATTCATTTATATTTATCGGTCGATTCTTTTTCTTATATCTATATCTGTCCGGTTGAGATTCTAAATTTGTGTGTTTTGGAGGGCAGTTATGTTAGCTCCCGCTAAATTTCGCGGTTGTTTATATATGTTATACTTTAAAGTTTACTTTTAACTTTTTTAAAAAACTTTATTTTGATTAAATACAATAAGGACTTAAACGTTATAATTGAACGTGTACTTAAGAACGATTCTAAAGAGAATGACTTAACATTACAATGATTTGAGTTTATATAAAGAAAATGTGCTGATTAAGCAATGGAATAATTCCTTAATATTCTAGACTTAAACTAAAGTGCAATTCGGCAGGAATGCACGTGTTGTTTATTCCGTGAGAGACGCAAGTCAGCAGAATGGTCTTCTTATCTTGAAAGGTTCTGAGAAATAAAGTGTTGATTCGGCTTGAATGCACGTGTTGTTTATTTCATGGGAAACGCAAGTCAGCAGAATAAGCTTCTTATCTGGAAGGTTCTCGAGTTTCATAGAAGGTTCTGGTTTCTTCTAAGTGTAGGCAGGATATTTTCATATAACATATATATTTTTAAAAACACACAACTGTATGAAGGACAAAGCGCATTCCGCGTATTTGGACATGCGCACCAACAACCGGTGAGATCCTTGTCAATCGCCTAGAGAAAAAGGCGTGTTAATTTCGTTCTCCAACTATTTCAAATATCTACACCTGAAAGTGCTCGATTTTTGTGTACTGAAGCATAGAACTAGAAACTTCAACCCTTCAGCTACGTGGTGACATCATTAGATCCATCAGGGGCCCCTTGGAAGTGGAGAATTTGGCTGCAAAAGTGGTGAGTGCATTTGTCTGATTACCGTTGTGTGCCACCAATATTTTTCCTATGGACGTTTAGATTATTTCGTAATTTCATATCAATATTTATGTTTGTTCGCGCTATCATTAATTAAAATATTTACAGTCCACTGCATTTAGCGTTTTTCTATCCGTGGACTAACATATAACACCATTATAAAAAGTATTATTACATACGGCTCAGAAGTATGGCCAATCAAGGATAGAACAGAAAAAATGCTTTCCGCTACGGAGATGGACTATTGGAGAAGAGCAGCAGGGAAATCAAAAAGAGAAAGAGTTACAAATCAAAGAATAAGAGAAATTATGACAGTAGGTGAACGTACTTTAGTGGATGATATAAGAACAAAACAACTGGTGTGGTACGGACATGTACAAAGAATGAATGACGAAAGACTACCTAAACAAATACTACAATGGAAACCAACTGGCCGAAGAAAACGAGGACGGCCAGGGAGAAGCTAGAGAGAAGGAATAGACAGTGAAATAAGAATAAGAGGCCTAGATGATGAATTATGGGCAAACAGAAACGAGTGGAGATTGGGTATCGGAAGACGTAGAACGTTGTGAAACCGATAAATATATATATAAATACTTAAAAAAAAAATTACAGTGCATATACATTAAATAGGATTAATTTCAATGTGTTTATTGGTTCCAGAAACATACATTTTTGTTTCCACCTATGTTTTACAGAATATACGATTGCCTTCACAATTCTTTGTGCATTAATTTCATCATAAATTAATCATGCTGATCGATATATTTAAAAATCACATTCGAAATTTGCCGTAGTCTTGTCTAGATAGAAGACAGAATCAAAGTAGGTATCACTACTAACAAAAAAAAATGCAATGCTGGTCACGTGATTTTAGCCCAGTCATAGGAGGAATTCATTTGGAAAAAAATAGGTGTAAGCAGGATTTTTTATAATTATTTCTTAACATCTGCGACATATCCCCACATATTCTCCACCATAATCGTCCTTTAGTTTCGCTAGATATTAGGTCCCAAATGTTCTAAAAATCAGTTTTTTTGCAATTTTCTAGAAAACTAATAACTCTTTCAAAAAAAAAGTCAGGGGAGAAATTATACGCAAAATTATTCGGTCTAAACTATAGAATTAAGAAAAACCCTAACATAACATTGTAAAAAATATATAAATATATAAAAAAAGTAATTTTATTTTACTTTTTTTTTCACTCTGTAGGTAACTTGCATAAAAATGTTAATACCATAATATTAAGCTTGATCGTCACTTGTAGAAAACAGTCTTAACAGTTTAAAGCGAGTTAAATAAATGGTAGGAAAAAAAATAATAAAAAAAAACATTTTTTTTAAATATATGTTTATAAAATGTTAGGTTAGGCCTTTTTTTTTAATTCACGTCATAGAGCGAATAATTTTGCATAGTTTTTCTCTCTTCACATTTTTTTAAATTTTTAGTTCTCGAGAAAATCACAAAAAACTGAATTTTTGGACCTATAAGTGCACACCATATATCCAGCGAAGCTCAAGGAGGATTTTGGCGGAGAATATGTGGGGATGTATCCCAGATGCTAAGGAATAGTTATACAAAAATCCAGCTTGCACCTATTTTTTTCTAAGTTTCAGGGTTTTTTCACCTAACTGACTGGGTTATTGGAACAGCGTGTATACTGTAGAGGCATAATCTTTTTTTTAGATTTGCTGCGGAGTAGGATTTGGTATAATAAGGGAAGCAGGTATTGCCCCGGATGTTCAAACAACAGACTATGTGCTAGTGTCTACAACATGTTACATTATAGTATTGGCATTAATGATTATATTTCAACTATGTAAAGATGGATTTGAAAAAACTGTGGCGACTTATTTTCTATTTTCTGGATTTATCATTATTCTAGGAGGTAAGCCTCTCTCCTGAAAAAATCGGTTAATTCCTTTTAAGTGTAGTAGTACAAACATGGCTTCCTAAATGAAATTATTATTATGTTAATAGTACTATGGATTTTCAACAAAGTTTAGTGATATAATCTTCGACATACCAACCGAGAATACCGAGAATAGCAAACACTGCTATTCTCGGATACCAATACCAATAACTAATGAGCATTTTTGTCTTTATAAAAAGTTCGAACAATACCACATCACATTTCGAAACAACCTAAAGTTTCATTATTTGGTTAGTACCTATAACCTAAGGTCGCATAGCCACTATAATAATTGTATGTAGGCCAGTCCTTAGAACGAAAAAAAAACCCCAGCTTGCAAAAGGAGGTGTAGTCGCAATTTTGACATATGTTGTTCACATTGGAGTCCTAAAAAGAAATGTGAGTTTTTGACCATGGGGCATGGCATGGCTTCCCATGCCATCTTGGATTTAGTGTACACGAAAAGTTTTGTTTTAAATTACTTGGTCCTTGTGACACAAATGGTTTTCGAGTTATGACGCTAAACATGTCACCGCTATTTTGGATTATGAACAATTTTTACCTTCCTAGCCCGCACAGCAATGGCTCGAAAAAGTATTATTTTCGAAAAAAAAATTTTTTTTGAGATAACGCCGAAAATTTGTTATTTTGTTGTGTATATTTTGACCTATCTTGGCAATATCGTCATGATGTCTGTCTGTGTGTGTGTATGTCTGTCCGTAATACGTTAGCTCCTTAACCGCTAAAATTGTGATTGTGATAAAATTTTCAGGTAAAATAGTGTTCGACACTGTCACAAGCTGATTAGATTTTGGTTAGAATCCATTTAGTTTTTTGACAAATATATATATTTTTTTTAATTGCTTACTTTATAATGGAGAATCGCATCATTATGCGGTTCGGAATATAGTAGATCACATTTTTCTCAATAATTTGTGTTATAACCAAAAACTTCGTGGGAGCTCTCTTTTGTGAGATATTAACAAAAAACTGTTTTCAAGGCTGATATATCATGGAGTTCCCTTGAAGTGTGCTAATAAGCTAGCTAGGAAGATATCAGATCCGGCATGGATCTATTTATTTTATTTAGTGACCTTTAACTTCGAAACTGCTTGTTTTTAAACAAATCTGTAAAAAACATAAAATAAAGACCAACCAATATCCTATAAAATGAACTATAACTGAGTTCCCTGATTTGTACCCTTGTTGAGATACGAACCCTGAGCAGTAAAGCGTGTCCCATTTTTGATGGGATTGAATGGGAAACTCCTCGGTTATTATTAAAGATATCGACTTTCTGATGGCACTTTACCGTGCTCTTTTTTTAAGCCCTTAAAAATGGTGAAATCAGATTTTTATTATACCCCGTGGTTTCGCTAATACCGGAGTTTTTGAAAAAGTTGCATTTTTAAAAATCTCTTATTTCTTGCTTATTTTTCAAGATATTTTTATTCTGTAAAAACATTTTTATGGCAACTTTTTAGAGCAAAATAATGACGTTGTCAATTTTTTAAAATATTGTTTAGTTTTTGAGATATGGTATTTATCATAAAAAAATTAAATACGGACCTGGATTTTTATAATTACTATTTTGATTGGTTTTATGCTATTATTATCTTAAAATGATCAAACTTTAATATTTTTTTGATTTAAGATTAAAAAAAAAATAATATTAAAAAAAAATTTAGTCTTTACCTGGAAAGTTCCAACTTAAATATAAATTCAAAATTGCAAGACACACTAGTTAAACAATTTTTAGTTTATCTGTTTTGAAATATTAATTAAAAAATTATTAATAAAGTAAAAAACTTTAAAAAGTTACAAAAATAATAATATACCTAGTAACTATTTGATTGTAACTTATGAAATTTACTTCAACATGGAAAAACAAAAGCGTGGAATTGACATTGTCATTTCACTTGTCGTTTTTGTAAATGGCTCACTCAAAATTATTATAAAATGGCTAGAAATAAACCATATCCAGATTTTTAAAAACGGACAAAAAAAACTTATTTATTCAAAACTCTGATTAATTCTCTGCCAAGTGCAGTTTGTCCCATTCAAATCGATGGTATAGTTTAAAAGTTATAATGAAAAAAAAAAAACCGGTTTTTTTTGGCCCACCCGGTAGCGTATTTACGTTTCCGTGCTGATTTCACGGCAGCGCTGTTTTGAAATAGACACGGAAATGTTGCAACATATTTGGTTACAAATGCGTGTTGATTTTAAGGCGCCGAGGCTCGAACTAGGCACGGATTTGTATTGAATTACGGAGCGCAGGGGTTTACTTATTAGTGCACATTTGAAACTTAAATTGGAATCACGTTGTTTATTAGTTTGATTTTGAGGTTATATGTTTGTTAATATGAAAATTATGGAGCAGTTTAAAAGTATTTGTACTAATATTACTCAAGATTTTGAAATTCTTTGAAGTTTGAAGAACACTCTTCCATTAACTATACCTGCAAAGTTCAATGTTCATTGTGTTACATCGGCAACTACGACGACAGATGTTGTTCTGTTATTAATAAATTTTAATGATTTAAATGATTTTCACTTGATTTCTAACCACATGAAAATAGAAAGTTTCAAAAACCTAACCTAACGAAAGCTAATCAATCAAATCTAACCGAACCGAACCAAAGCAAACTGAACCAATAATTAAAAAAAAAGACTTTCCTGAGATCCTACCCGGGATCCTAGAGGATGTGAATCCGATCCGAACCGACCCTAACTAAACCGAACCAAACCTAACCTAACCAAACTAAACTACAACACTATTCACACCCTCTAGGATCCCGGAAAAGAAGTCAGGAAAGTTTTTTTTAATTGTTGGTTCAGTTTGCTTTGGTTCGTTTCGGTTCGGATTCACATCCTCTAGAATCCCGGGTAGGAAGTCAGGAAAGTTTTTTTTTTGAAAAAAATTATTGGTTCAGTTTGCTTTGGTTCTGTTCGGTTAGATTTGATTGATTAGCTTTCGTTATGTTAGCGTTTTAACCTGACAGTTGAATACGCTTTTGTATAGTTTAATGAGCGATGTTCTCTTACAGATCCGTGCTCATTTCGAGATCAAAACTCTTAAAATCAACACATATTTGAACCCAAATTTATTGTAACATTTCCGTGTCTATTTCAAAACCGCGCCGACGTGAAATGAGCACGGAAACATAAATACGGCACCCGGTATATCATTAAAGCCAATTAGATATATTTTTTTGTAATTCGTTATTTTTGTTTGTATTTCTCGTAGACTTTGTTTCAAAAAAATATATAAATTAACGGATTAATATTTTAATTTGCTCGGACTAATTCAATTTTTTAAATATTATTTTTTTTCTTAAAACAAAAAACCATTAAGTTTTTATTATTTTATGATAATAATAAAATGAAACCAATCAAAATAGTAATAAAAAAATCCAGTTTCGTATTTAACGTTAACGTCATGATCATGGGCGCACCCAGGGGGGGGGGCGCTCGGGGCCCGGGCACCCTCCCCAAACCTTAGATTTTTTGCATATTTTCCACATGCTTCATGATATAACACAAAAAATGGTTTAAAATTCGACATCATGTGGCTTCGCCTCCCCCCCCAAGATATATTCCTGGGTGCGAAACTGTCATTATTTTCTTCTAAAAAAGGTGTTTACAGAATAAAAATATCTTGCAAAATAAGCAAGATATAAGAGATTATTAAAAATACAACTTTTTCAAAAACTCCCTGTATTAGTGAAACTACGAGGTATAGCAAAATTCTTATTACACCATTATTAAAGGCTCAAAAAAAGAGCACGGTAAGGTGCAATCAGAAAATCAATATCTTTAATAATAACCGAGTTTCCCATTTAATTCCATCGAAAATGGGACACGCTGTACACCCGTTTCCTATGTATTTCCATGCAAAATAAACCGAAATTATTCAGTTTTATGTAACTTTCTGAAAATATAAGCATTTTACAGAAAGTGTGATATCAACTTTATTATAGAAAATTACATTATCTTTTAAACGATGTGTCACCGAAGTGGACCAAGTGCACGGTTAGCACTTAATTGATATCCATAAATTGAGGTTTTTTTTTAAGATCACGAAAAAAAGAAGGTTTTTTTTTTGTTTTATTCAGTTTTCAAAAATACTAAGCATTTTAGGAAAAAATCTTAAAATACCTTCTTTTAAACGGCATATCACAAAATTTTGTTAAAACTATTATTAACACTACAGAGTCCTCTTTTAAACGGCCTATTGCAAAGTTGTATTGTCACTCCAGGGGCATCCGCATATTGAGGTAATAATAACCAAGCTTTTAAAAAAATCTTGTTTAACTCTATATTGTTGAAAATAAAATTATCTTTAAAGTATCTAGTGGGCTTTTGTTAACGAAGAAAAATAATATACGCATGTTTAGTGATTGTACATCACAAAAAAAGTATTGTTATCATGTATTTTACCAATTTTTTTAAAAATCAAGCCTTGCCCGGAATACATTTTACTCTGTGTTATAGACAATTATATTTTCTTGCGAAGGATGTGTATAGTAATAATATTTAGGGAACCGTTAATATGCCAGGGGCGTCCAAAACTGAATTGAAAAAAAATCACTAAGCATGCGTAAATTTTTTGAGTATTTCCCGTTAACAAAAAACCACTAGATACATATCGTTTTAAAGTTAATTTTATTTTTAACACAATACAGTATAAAAAGATTTTTCACAAAGCTTAATTTTTAAGAAACTTAAATAATAATAATAATAAATAATTAGAAAAAAATAACCTCAAAATTCGGATTCCCCTGGAGTGTCAATAGCAGCTTTAACACAACTTTGCAACAAGCCGTTTAAAATAACATTTTATTTTCCCTAAAAAAGGTATTTTTACATTTTTCTCTAAAATGCTTATTTTTTTTAAACTGAATAAAACCTAAAAAACATAATTTTTTTTCTTAACCCTAAAAAATAACCTCAATTTATGGATGCCAATTAAGTGCTAACTGTGGACTTGGCCGACATCGTTTAAAACATAATTTAATTTTTAACAATCAAGTTCTTTCTTTAAAATCCTTACCTTTTCAGAAAATAACATATAACCATTGACTTCTATACCCTACGGGTAGACCCGGCAAGGGCCTAAATTGTCAATATATCAAGCTTTTATCGCAATTGACCAAGTAAGAATTTAATGAGCAAGACAGGGATGAAAATAGAATTTCGGTTTGGTAAGTCTGGACACATTCAACATCGCAAAAATATTCTATTGACTTGTCTTGGATAAAAAAGGGCAGTGGCGGCGCAAAATAAAAACTTTGAATTCCACTAGCATTTTTTTATCAACCATTTTCTGTACTAAATAAAAAATTCTCTTCAGTAAAAAAAAGAGTCAAAATAACTAAGTGAAAAAGAATTTGTTAGCATGCTAAGTGCAGTGGATGTATTAAAATTATTGTTTTCATCTTAGAACTTTACAAATGTTGTACCTTCCAAGTAAAATATTTTCTTTCTTTGAACAAGGGTCTTCTTCAACTCTTCTCTTCTTGGGTGGACAAGTTATGCTCGAGTCAGATGAAATTTCGGAACTAAAAATTTCAGTTCAGAATGGGACAACTGGGCGCCGGGCCAACTCGGCGCCGCCAACAGGGCGCCACGCCGGGCCAACTCAGCGCCGGACTATTTTTTTTTTCGATAAAATGTGCAGATAAAAAACAAAATAAATATGTTATTTACACAAAAATTTCGAAATCTCTTAGGTCGAGTGTTGAAATTTGGTAGGTGTAGTGTGCTGGTAACCTAGGAAAAATACCATTTACGTTTTCTATTTCAAGAATGGCCGATCCAAAATGGTGGATTTCTTTATTTTTGAACCGATTTGTCTCAAACTTGAAAATTTGCAGTGTTTGAGATCACTTATTTCTGTTTTATCCTCAAACTTAAAAAAATTTAAATGGCGGTTCCAAAATGGCGGATTTTCTTATTTATGCACCAATATTCATCAAATATAGAACTTGGCAGTGTTTTAAGTCGCTGAATATGATTTTTGACTCAAACTCAAAATGGCGGATTTCTTTATTTTTAAACCGATTTGTATCAAACGTGAAAGTTTGCAGTGCTTGAAAGCACTTAATTTCAAATGACGGATGGAAAATGGCGGATTTTTTATTTATGCGTATCAAATATCAAACTCATAAATACTTTGCTGATTATCATTTTTGACTTAAACTCATAAAAAAATCAAAATGGCGAATCCAACATGACAGACTTTTTTATTTACTAACCGATTTGTTTTAAGCTTAAAATATTACATTTCTTTCTTTAAACTTGAGTCATATTTTGTATTAAGCTATAAAAGTCTGCCATTTGCAAGTGTGAGTCACAAATTGTATTAAGTGACCTTAAGCACTGCAAACTTTCAAGTTTGAGACATTTGAGACAAATCCGTTGAAAAATAAAGAAACCCACCATTTTAAATTTTTATGAGTTTGAGTCAAAAGTTCTATATTTGCACAAATAAGAAAATCCGCCATTTTAATTTTTTTAAGTTTTAACAAAACTTCAAGTTTGAGACAAATCGGGACCAACCACTCCACTAGTTTGGATCCGCCATTTTGAATTTTTTTATGAGTTTGAGTCAGAAATCATAATCAGCAACTTGAAACGCTTTTATATTGGATACGTATCGGTGCATAAATAAGAAAATCCGCCATTTTGGATCCGCCGTTTTAATTTTTTTAAGTTTTAGGATAAAACTGTATTAACTGATCCCAAGCACTTCAAACTTTCAAGTTTGAGACAAATCGGTTTAAAAATAAAGAAATCCGCCATTTTGGATCCGCAATTTTGAGTTTTTCTTGAGTTTGAGTTAAAAATCGTTATCAGCGACTTCAAACACCGCCAAGTTCTATATTAGATAAATATCGGTGTATAAATAAGAAAATCCGCCATTTTGGATCAACTATTTTGGATCAGCCATTTTAATTTTTTTAAGTTTGAGGATAAAACTGTATTAAATGATCTCAAACACTGCAAACTTTTAAGTTTAAGACAAATCGGTTTAAAAATTAAGACATCCGCCATTTTGGATCCGTCATTTTGAGTTTTTTATGAGTTTGAGTCAAAAATCGTAATCAGCGACTTGAAACACCGCCAAGTTCCATATGATACGTATCGATACATAAATAAGAAAGTCCGCCATTTTGGATCCGCCATTTTAATTTTTTTAAGTTCTTAAAAATCGTTATCAGCGACTTCAAACACCGCCAAGTTCTATATTTGATAAATATCGGTGTATAAATAAGAAAATCCGCCATTTTGGATTCGCTATTTTGGATCAGCCATTTTAATTTTTTTAAGTTTGAGGATAAAACTGTATTAAGTGATCTCCAGCACTGCAAACTTTCAAGTTTGAGACAAATCCGTTTAAAAATAAAGAAATCCACCATTTTGGATCCGCCATTTTTAATTTTTTTTTGAGTTTGAGTCAAAAATTTTGAAACACCGCCAAGTTCCATATTCGATACATATCGATGCATGAATAAGAAAGTCCGCCATTTTAAATCCGCCATTTTAATTTATTAAGTTTGAGGGTAAAACTATATTAAGTGATCCCAACACTTCAAACTTTCAAGTTTGAGACAAATCGGTTTAAAAATAAAGAAATCCGCCATTTTGGATTCGCCATTCTTGTAATCAAAAACGTAAATTTTATGTTATCAGGTTACCAGAACTCTAGACCTACCAAAATTTCAACACTCGACTTAATGGATTTAACTCTAACAAAACCAAATTTCAAGAATATTACGTAAAGGATTTTTTAAAGATGTTTTTGCATAAATAATAATATATCTATTTTATTTTTAATCTGCACATTTTATCAAGAAAAATATTTTAGCCCGGCGTCCAGTTGGCCCGGCGCCCAGGTGGCCTGCCGCCCAGTTGGTCCCGCCGCCCAGTTGCTGGCGCCGAGTTGGCGGCGCCCAGTTGTCCTAGACTGCAACACATTTCAGGACAAATTATTATTAAAAAATAATCTTATAAGTGCGGGGAAGTGACACTTTCTGAATCAAAATGTGTGAGGGTAAAATCGCACGGTCGCAGAAAAAACTATCTATCGTGACGCTACTGATCTTTCTCGTTTCTTACCAAAAACTATCAGTCAAGACGACTTACCCATGAAATGTTGTTTTTTCATCGATTTTTTTTCGTCTTTTGCACAAAAAACAATTGTGCACCATGGCTGAACCTAAATAGTTACTTCTAAACTTGTTTTTCAACGTTTTTAAGATTTCTTTTTGTAATATTCCCGCACGAAATTGAAAAAAAATCATTTCCGTACTTAGACAACATTGTCTATCAGTTTTCCCTGTATAAAACGACAAGCAGGTTGAATCACTCAAAATACGGCAGGTGGATTAAACGTAGCCAGCTGCTTTTCAGTCGCACTTATGCCGTCAGTGTGAAAGAGATAAAAGTACCCATATATTATCTAGGGTATTATTAGCATGCAAAATCACCCTATCTTTGTCCGTTTCACATGTTCAATATTGTCTATCTCTGTTTTTATTGTAAAAGAAATACCCGCCCCTAGAAACCAAATTGGATAGGGTCAAAAAAAAATGCATCGTCTTTCCGTCTCTAAGGCCCTGAAACTCAATGCATATAACTGAATAATTTTGGTTTATCTTGCATATACCATGGAAATACATAGGAAACGAGTGTATTACTAACACTTCAGGATTCGTATCTCAGCAAGGGTACTATTCAGGGAACTCAGTGATGTCTTTATTCTACGTTATTACAGATTTACTTACAACCAAGCAGTTTCGAAGTTAAAAGAAATTGGTCAAAATTCAAAATGGCGGCGAAATGTTTAGCGTCATAACTCGAAAACCATTCATCTGTCAAAAAAACGTTTCAAACGTTTTATAGAAAAATTTATTGTTGTGTACAGTCACCAAGTCATTATAAAAAACCTTTTTGTGTACACAAAATCCAACATGGCGGGGGAGCCGCCCCCCCCCCCATGGTCAAAACCCAAATTTGTTGTTAGAATGCATGACACCACCTAAAATTCTATAATGACTGTATAAGTGCAAAGAATAGCGTACAAGTGTCTTTTTATCCCTTGACGAATTGTAGTTAAAAACTTTTCGACTCCGGAAAAAAGTGACACTTTTATTCTTTGGTCCCTAAATAATATTCCATTGGTTTGTTTACATACAAATAATTTAATATTATTCGCAGGTTTAGTAATTCCGTTTGAGCAGCACAGCACATGAGCTTAGAATTAGGTACCATTACTTTTAATATAATAATCTAGCAGGTCATATATTATATAATATTCGAATAAAAAATTCGACAAAAATGTCATTTTTAAATATCAAAGTGCAATACTGCAAGGTTTTTATAAAACCTTAAAGAACAATTCCGAACCAGGGACAGTTTTTTTAATAATCTTTTGTTCTTTAAGTTCATCCCTGGTTTGGAATTGTTGTTTACGGTTTTGAAAAAACCTCGAATTATTCGTACTTTGGTAGTATTATTGGCAATTGCCCATGTGATTTCAGTCGTTGATACTTGAGTCTTATTGGTTTAACACTTTAGCATTAAATACCCTAACAGGGGCGTGTCCAAGGGTGAGGCAACGAGACAACCGCCTCAGGCATCCATCTGAAGAGGGCAACCAAATTTCAAAATTGTGCCGCTCTTTCAAAACTAAAATAGGCTGTAATTAAAAAGTTAAGGTAAATTATGTGGTGCAAAAGTAACTAAGGTTCGAGAAACTTATAGATGACTTTGCAGGGAAGAAGGCAGAGGGAAGTGTCCCTAATTAATTTGACAGTTTTTACATTAAAAACTGTCAAATTATTTAGAGACACTAGTGTAATCGAGGGTAATTAACTGCGAGTTTAGCAAAGTATAACCGTCTCCACGGTGTCGGTTCGGAACCGAAAAGAACTTCATATGAGTATAGTCAACCACGGGCACAGGTGTTTGGGAAAAAAGGCATTTTCTTCCTCAGCGTGGCTTGCCCGAGACAAGGTAGAACAAACTGGGCTCTGCTACAGAATAGCGCCCTACAAAATAGCGCTGCTTCAAAATAGCGCTGCCACAAAATAGCGCTGCCACAAAATAGCGCTGCTACAAAATGGCGCTTACAAAATAGCGTGCATCAAAATAGCGCCTTACAAAATAGCGCCTTACAAAAAAGCGCTGATACAAAATGGCGCTGCCACAAAATAGCGCTGCTACAAAACAGTGCTGATATAAATTAGCGCGCATCAAAATAGCGCTGCTAAAAAATAGCGCGCATCAAAATAGCGCTGCTACAAAATAGCGCTGCTACAAAATAGCGCTGCTACAAAATAGCGCGCATCAAAAACGCGCTCAAAAAGCATCATTAAAAACAGCAATTGTTTGACTAAGGGATCTCTTTCTAACATATTTTTTCAAAAAAAAAACTTCCCGGTCTTCTTTCGCGGGATCCTAGCGGGTGTGAAACAAAACTGAACCGAACCGAACTGAACCGAATCGAAGTATCGGTTTAGTTCGGATTGGTTTCACAACCTCTAGGATGCCGGTTCGGTTCGGTTTGGTTTCACACCCTCTAGGATCCCGGGGAAAAGTCAGGGAAGTTTTTTTTTGAAAATATATGTTAGAATGAAGTTACCGGGAGAATAGCGTGCATCAAAAACGCGCTCAAAGAGCATCATTAAAAACAGCAACTGTTTGACTTAGGAATCTCTTTCTAACATATTTTTTCAAAAAAAAAACTTCCCTGACTTCTTTCGCGGGATCCTAGCGGGTGTGAAACAAAACTGAACCGAGCCGAACTGAACCGAATCGAAGTATCGGTTTAGTTCGGTTTGGTTTCACAACCTCTAGGATGCCGGTTCGGTTCGGTTTGGTTTCACACCCTCTAGGATCCCGGGAAAAAGTCAGGGAAGTTTTTTTTTTTAATATATGTTAGAATGAGGTTACCGGGAGTGGTAAGTTATAAGACGCTATTTTGAAGTAGCGCAATTTTGATGCGCGCTATTTTGTAGCAGCGCTTTTTGAAACGCGCTATTTTGATGCGCGCTATTCTGTAGCAGCGCTATTTTGAGGCAGCGCCAATTTGATGCACGCGATTTTGTAGCAGCGCTATTTTGTATGGCGCTATTTTGTAGCAGCGCTATTTTGATGCGCGCTATTTTGTAGGAGCGCTATTTTGTTGGCGCTATTTTGATGCACGCTATTTTGTAGCAGCGCTATTTTGTAGCAGCGCTATTTTGTGGCAGCGCCATTTTGAAGCAGCGCTATTTTGTAAGGCGCTATTCTGTAGCAGAGCCAACAAACTGACTAGAACATATAAGGTAAATCAAAAAGAATGGAAAAATAGGTGAAACCTATTTTAATTCTACGAGTGGTTTCACCTATTTTTTCATTCTTTTTCATTTACCTTATATCTTGTAGTCAGTTTGTTCTACCTTGTGTCAGGCAAGCCACACTGAGGAAGGAAGTGTCTATTTCCGAAATACCTGTGTCCGTGGTTGACTATACCCACTAGGCACAAAATCGTAAAAAACTTTAAATAAATGTTGAAAAAAAAATATATTTTTTTTCTAGCACAAATTTGTGTTAAAATTAAGTCAACATTTGACATTAAAAAAACATGTTGAAAATCCTAACGAAAATTTCGTGTAAAAGCATTATCAAAAAAATATTTCTTAATACCGTTAAGAAACCAATATTTAAAACACCATAATTTTATTAACATTAAAAATAATACCATCAATATATGATTATTTTTATAATGTTTTTCCTAAATCTCATTTCTAACTGAATTTAAGATAAATAAATCTAATAAATGTTTTGTTTTTTAAATATTCAAAAAAATTATACTATAGAGGGCGCTGCCACATAGTTCCACTACCAGAATGGACCATCGCCATTTTTAGTTGCTTTTCGCTGGGAGTTCATACGAGTCGGTAGCAGATACGCTTTGTGCAATTTTGTTTAAAATATTTACCTTTTGTAGAAACAAACATGGCAAATTAAAAGCACAATTATTAATAATGATAGTGAATACATATTTGGATACGAATATACACCAGTTGTGTGGAAAAGATGGTATAGTTAAAGAATAACAAATATGTATGCAATGATTTAAATGAAGCATCACAAAATTAGGTAAGAAAAGTAAACAAAAGTAAAAAAATTGTTTTGTATGGAATATCGCATACCTACGTTGATCAGTTAATCAGACAGAGAATGCCACAATTCACCGCGAATGATTAGCCGCCGGACCTTAAGCCGCGTATTAATTTGAGGCAGAATTCGCAAGCCTCGCAGCGGGACCAAACGAATGCCTCCGATCAGAGTGTGAATTTCAAACAAGCATTCAGTTGAATATTGTTTGCCCTGTATTCACTTGAGCATTAATGAGAACGAGAGCGAGGCACTTATTACAAAATTATTGTTTCCATATAATTTTAAATTTTATTTTCAGAAGCTACGGATCCCAATTTCCTTTACTGAGTGTCGAGTTCACGAAAACCTCAACGGACTCTTGCTGGTCTGCTTTTCCAAAATAGAAGAATTTTATTTACATTATTTAAGTTACCTTATCTTTAGAGATATTTGAAAAAAATATATTTTTTCATTGTTAAAAAAATATTTATTTTTCACTTTTAAAAATTAATATTTTTTTAACGTTTGAAAATCACTTTCAAAAAACGTTATAAAAACATAATATTATTTTTCTAACGTCAGAAAACGGGTTATTAAGCTCCTTTTTCAGTATGTATATGACGTGAGGACTAACATCCCACCTAACGTTATGTTTTTAAATTAAACATTATTTTGACATTATTAAAATGTTTTTGTGTTTAGTGGGTACCCATATAAAGTTGTTTTGGGTTCCGAACCGATACCGTGGAGACGGTGATAGCATGGTCTGATTGAACTATGAAGAAATGTCTTTCTTCCTTAAAGGTCGTTCTCGTCCCGCCATGGACTTAGTTTCCTTGGTTCGCTGTCGTTTCACTCGTAGAATGTTTGATTTACCTTGCAAGTTTAGATATTTATGTTGGTTAATTCCATTTGGATTTTTGAAAAAGTGAGTGATTTGTTGATCAGTAGACAGTTCCTGTGTTATAATTATAATGCATACATATGTATTTATTTAAACAGTATTTCAGTTGGAATATTTGAAAATAAAATTTGATTATTATGTTTATTAGTGTCATACCACAGGTAATGCAGGGGCGTAATCAAAAAGGGGCTTACCCCCTCGAGCTTAAAATTGGTCTCTACCTATGTCAGTAAAAATTAAATTTCCAAATCAGATCTTTTGAACTAGAAAAAACTTTTTAATTTGATTTATTCCGAAAAATAAAATATTTTATTTTTCTAAAACCTTTGCTTGCCCCTATAGTCTATGGACAAATCGGCCTAAAAGGGGGTTTCGTCACAGCCTAGTTGTTAGGTAGGCTGTGGTTGCGTATGCAAGTCGTGCCAACTTTTTGCCGATAAGCCAAGTTTGTTAAGGGCACTCCATAGATTAGGTTTTGACTTGTTGTCATTCTGGTAAATCCGTTTTTTTAAAGATATGGCCCCCACCACTTTTTTTTTGCACGATACTTTTTAAAACGATGTATCTTTCTTAAAAATAGTCGTAGAGTGTTGCAAAAAATGGCAAATGAATCAGAAAACACCCGCAATAAAATAACTTTGTATTATATTTTTCAAAATTTCGCTTCGTTCCTTTAGAAAAAATAAAATAACTGAATTTTGACTTGACTTTTTTTTGTATAGCCAGTAAAGTTTAACCTACATTTTTAATAATACCAAAGCAAAATTAAAAATTTAGAATGAACATTTTTCTTTAATTTGGTGTGTACAAGTCCTATCATAACAAAAACATTTCATGTAAAAAAAGCCAAGTACACGAAAATGGCATTATGTAAAAAGAATTGAGATAAAAGTAAAGCCAAGTTCTCCAATACAAATTTCAAAATGAAAGGTTCTTACTAGTTTCGAAATGTTTTTTTTAAAACTTTCCTATTACAGCCAAACTTCTTTATGTTCAATTTAGCACTGTGCCTAAGAGTCATTTACAGCCATAATAGCCAAGTTTAGAAAAATATTTCCAAACTAGTAAGAACCTTTCATTTTGAAATTTGTATTGGAGAACTTGGCTTTACTTTTATCTCAATTCTTTTTACGGAATGCCATTTTCGCGTACTGGGCTTTTTTTTACATTAAATGTTTTTGTTATGATTTCACTTCTTTTTTAAAGCAATTGGATAAAACTTAATTTTTGAAGTAGTAAAATATGCGGAATATCTTTCAAAACTTTTGCAATGCCTTAAATTTTTGAAGTTTTTTATTTTTTTTCCATGGTTTTATCGTAGTTCCTATCAGCCTTCCAAAGCTCAGCTCTTTAGCGTTTCTGAAAATGCACAATGTTACTTTTACATAACTTTACATGTATAGGGGAGGGAAATAAATTAAAATTGTCGTGTTTTTAAATTTTGTCCTATAGTTTTATCATAGTTTCTATCAGTCTTCCAATGCTCAGCCCTCTAGCGTTTCTGGAAGTGGGTAATGTTACTTTTACATAACTTTACATTTATAGGGGAGGAGAGTAAATGAAAATATTGGACTTTTAAAATTTTTCTCCATGGTTTTATCATAATTTCTATCAGCATTCCAATGCTCAGCTCTCTAGCGTTTCTGGAAGTGGGCAATTAGTCTATGGACAAATCGGCCTAAAAGGGGGTTCGTTGTGCAAGTCGTGCCAACTTTTTGCGGATAAGCCAAGTTTGTTAAGGGCACTCCATAGATCAGGTTTTGACTTGTTGTCATTCTGGTAAATGCGTTTTTTTAAAGATATGCCCCCACCACTTTTTTTTGCACGATACTTTTTAAATCGATGTATCTTTCTTAGAAATAGTCGTAGAGGGTTGCAAAAAATGTCAAATGAATCAGTAAACACCCGCAATAAAATAACTTTCTATTATATTTTCCAAAATTTTGCTTCGTTTTTTTATAAAAAATAAAATAACTGAATTTTTACTTTTTTTTGCATAGCTAGTAAAGTTTAACCTACATTCTTAATAACACAAAAGCAAAATTTTTAAAAAAAGTTTTAATAAAAGTTATAGAATTAAAACTTTTCTTTAATTTGGTGAATATAAGTCTTATATAAATGTATATTTTATATTTATTTCAATAAAAAAACATTTGTTGTCACCGAAACGACTACCGAAGGTGTATTACCGTACGCGGACGCCTATAACGTGGCGTGCTGTATTACGCAGCTGAGGCGTTTATTAAAACAGGTGATTTCTATTATTATTGTGATCGTGTTAGATGGACATTATCAAACAACGTTGTTATTGTTATTTTTGAAAGTGAGTTTTTACAATATAGTGCAGGTGCCATAGGTAGTTGAGTATGCAAAATATGAGGACCGCAGTTTGACAATGGATCATAGGTCACAGACTAACGATTTGGATGTTGCCGGGCAAGTTTTTAGTCGAATTTTTTTTATCTCCCCTCCTTATATAGTCGTGTTCGAATTTCTAAAAATGTAACTAAGTTGACGCCCTAAGACACCATGACATAGAAATGGATCAAAAATGTGTAAAATCTAATTTAAAAATAAAATTATATTTTTTTTTTAATTTTAGCTGGAAAATCCTTCAAAACCCCCCAGACTCCCGAAATCCCGAAATCCTGAAATTTTTAGACTTTTTTCAAATTTTCTTAAAAACTAAGCTTACAGTGGGGTACGACTAATGAAAAACTCTCCAGCGGCGTCCGCTTATTGAGGTAGTGTAAATAAATTTAAAAAAGAAACATGTTTATTACAGGTTTTACCCGATTTTCTTAAAAACCGAACTTTATATCAAAAAATTAAATACACACTTTGTTCTAGATAATAAAATTGTGTAAATAAAATCAATTTTGAAAAATCACTAAATTTATCAATTTTTTGCAAGTTTTATCCAATTTTCTCAAAAATTAAACTTTTTGGAAAAAAATTATTTTAAATATAAAAATTATTTTACCGTTTATTGTAGAAAATAAAATTTCCTTTTTAACAATGTACTAGTCAGTGGAGTCAGGCTAATGACAAACTCTCCAGCGGCGTCCGTTTATTAAGAAAATATAAAAAAATTAAAGAAACCACATAGGTTTTACCCGATTATCTTAAAAACCAAGCTCTCCATCAAAAATTAAGACCTATTGTCGATTGTAGACAATAAAATTTCCTGTTAAACGTGTATAATAGTGTAAGATTTATCTCAGATTAAAACTTCACACACCTGTGCAACTAAAATCAATTTTTACAAATCACCAAAAAAATTAATTCTGTTACAAGTTTTTTTCGATTTTCTCAGAAACTAAAAAAACAAAAATGTGTTTTATACTTTATTGTAGGAAATAAAATTTTATTTTTAACAATGTGTAAGTCAGTGGGGTTTAGTTAATGACAAACCCTTCAGCGACGTCCGTATATGGGGGTCAATTAAAAAATAAAATAAATAAAATCATTTTTGTCACATGTTTCACCCGATTTTTTTTTTCGAATATTAAAAAAAATAAATTTTTTAAAAAGTATTTTTTGAATATATTTTAAATCAAGTAATTTAACCTTCGTTGTATTAAAATCGGATAAAAAATAAAAAAGATACAATTTGTTTTTAAATATGCTTTTACGCCATATTGAATCCGCTATATTTAAAAAAAGGCGCGATTATCACAATGACAAGAAGTCAAAACCTGATCAGCTAGGTATGTTAAACAAATTTAAGTTAGTTTCAAAAGGTTCTTATGGTTTTCATTACAAGCATAATTTTTAAATATACCCCAAAGACCCCTATTTTTTTCCAGTTATTTGGAAATAACTTAAAAAGTAATTAACGCATTGGAACACTTGAACACACGCATTTGACTAAAGAATCAAAATAGCTATCTTTTTTATATAAACTTTTTTTTTCTAGCTTCAATAGTTTTAGAATCAAATTAAAAAAAATAAAAAAAAATTAACTTTTTTTTTTGACAAATACAAAAAAATACATATTTTCTGACCAATACATTTTTAAGTAAATTACAAAGCAAGTATTTTAAACTTTGTTCCATGAAAATCGGAACAGCAATAAAAAAGTTACAATTTTTTTAAAGATGCGCCTTTTCGCCATTTTGAATCCCCCATATCTTTCAAAAAACGCATTTACCAGAATGACAACAAGTCAACACCTGATATATGGGACGCCCTTAACGAAGTTAGCTTATCGGCAGAAAGTTGGCACGACTTGCACACAAAACTTGATTTGTTTTTTCATATAGTTTTATCATATTGTCTT
Organism: Aspidapion aeneum; assembly: GCA_963576565.1. Taxonomy (NCBI): domain Eukaryota; kingdom Metazoa; phylum Arthropoda; class Insecta; order Coleoptera; family Brentidae; genus Aspidapion; species Aspidapion aeneum. The sequence goes on along the minus strand of OY755041.1, from coordinate 16,754,527 downwards.
TCAGTCTTAAAAAGTTCAGCTTTCTAGCGTTTCTGGAAGTGAGCAGTGTTACTTTTACATAACTTTACATTTATAGGGGAGGGAAGTCAATTAGAATTTTGGGATGTTTTAATTTTTTCCTATAGTTTTATCATAGTTCCTATCAGTCTGCCAAAGCTCAACTCTCTAGCATTTTTGGAAGTGGGCAATGCTACTTTTACATTACTTTAAATGTATAGGGGAGGGGAGTAAATTAAAATTTTGAGGTTTTTTTATTTTTTCCAGGGGTTTGGTCATAATTTCTATCAGTCTGACAAATTTCAGCTTTGTAGCATGTCTGGAAGTACAGTAGAATATTGATGATCTATACATGAGTGAGTGAGTGAGTAAGTGAGTGAGTCAGTGAGTGGCAATTTCGGCGTTTTTTGAAATTTCGTAACTACTTTACTACTTTATGGAATTCCATGGAACTTGGAGGTGTTGTTAACTCCATGGAGATCTACGACTGCGCAAAGTTTGAAATTCGTAGCTCATTCCAAAGTAGAGTTTTAGTTAGGTCAAATATCGGCTGAAATGTTTCAAGAAAAGATGGTTAGGGCGCGCGAACTTGGCGAGGCACTGCCGTGCCCTCAGATATAGATGTATATTTTATATTTGTTTCAATAAAAAAAACAATTTGTTGTCACCAAAACGACTACCGAAGGTGTATTACCGTACGATGACTCCTGAAAGGGGGCGCGCGGCTTTAGGCAGCTGAGGCGTCTAGTAAAACAGGTGATTTCTATTATTATTGTTATCGTTGTTTGATGGACATTATCAAACAACGTTGTTATTGTTATTTTTGAAAGTGAATATCAATCGACGAAAGTTTTTACAATATAGTGCAGGTGCTATAGGTAGTTGAGTATGCAAAATATGAGGACCGCAATTTGACAATGTATCCTAGCTGAGAATAGGTCAAGACTAACGATTTGGATGTTGCCGGGCAAGTTTTTAGTCCAATTTTTTTTATCCCCCCTCCTTATATAGTCGTGTTCGAATTTCTAAACATGTAACTAAGTTGACGCCCTAAAGACACAATGACAGAAATGGATCCAAAATGTGTAAAATCTAATTTAAAAATAAAATTATATTACTTTTTAAATTTTAGCTGCAAAATCCCCCAAGACCCCCCAGACTCCCCAAGTCCTGAAATTTTTAGATTTTTTAAAAATTTTCTTACAAACTAAGCTTAGGGAAAAATATGTACTAATGTTTATTGCAGACCATAAAATTTCATTTTCAACAATGTATAAGTCAGTGGGGTATGACTAATGACAAACTCTCCAGCGGCGTCCGTTTATTGAGGTAGTAGTAGTAAGGATATATACGTTCCAGACCAAAATGAGGAGGTAATGACGTCATCATAATAGGTGAACTGTCTGGGTGGTCTTTTTAACCATAGTCGAATAGTGCGAGTAGTTTTTTAAGCATAGCCCAATAGTGTGAGTACTTTTTTGACCTTGATCTTGATCTTGACTGACCTTGACTTTGACCTTGACTTTGACCTTGATTTTGACCTTGACTTTGACCTTGACTTTGACCTTGACTTTGACCTTGACTTTGACCTTGACTTTGACCTTGACTTTGACCTTGACTTTGACCTTGACTTTAACCTTGACTTTAACCTTGACTTTGACCTTGACTTTGACCTTGACTTTGACCTTGACTTTGACCTTGACTTTGACCTTAACTTTGACCTTGACTGTGACCTTGACTTTCACCTTGACTTTCACCTTGACTTTGACCTTGACTTTGACCTTAATTTTGACCTTGACTTTGACCTTGACTTTGACCTTGACTTTGACCTTGACTTTGACCTTGACTTTGACCTTGACTTTGACCTTGACTTTGACCTTAACTTTGACCTTGACTTTGACCTTGACTTTGACCTTGACTTTGACCTTGACTTTGACCTTGACTTTGACCTTGACTTTGACCTTGACTTTGACCTTGACTTTGACCTTGACTTTGACCTTGACTTTGACCTTGACTTTGACCTTGACTTTGACCTTGACTTTGACCTTGACTTTGACCTTGACTTTGACCTTGACTTTGACCTTGACTTTGACCTTGACTTTGACCTTGACTTTGACCTTGACTTTGACCTTGACTTTGACCTTGACTTTGACCTTGGCCTTGACCATGAGCTAAAATCAATATTTCAAATAGACCAATAGTGTGAGTGCTTTTTTGACCTTGATATGACAATGTACAGTTATGTGAGGCTTTGTCTTTTGTGCGCAGGTGCAAGTGGTCCTTTGTCTTTTTGACAATAGCCGAATAGCATGGGCGGTCTTTTTGGCTTTGATATGATATCGCATAATTGCGAAAGCCATTATCTTTTGTGTACAGAGGCGAGCACTGTGTGTGGTCTTTTAACTTTGATATGACAATGTAAATTTATGTGTGGCTTTTTCTTTTGTGTGCAGGTCTGCAGGTGTGAGTGGCTCTTTCTCTTTTATATGTGGATGCAAACAACAAAGGGTGTTTTATTGACATCGACAATGAATGGCCTTGAGCTCAAATTTATTACCCAACAAGTCAAGATAAGTCTTAGTAAAGATTGCATTCTCTTGTTACTAATTACACCAGGCGTTCACTTATTATGCTTTGAATGCAGCTGCAAAAAGTGTGTGTCTTTGTCTTTTGTGTGCAGGTGTGAGTGGATCTTTGTCTTTTGTATGTGGAGGTGAGCAACGCGGGTGGTCTTTTTTTTTGGTCCTGAGAATTGCCTTGAGCTAAAATCAATACTTCAAAGCCGGCCATTCATTACACATTAATGAGTCAAAGTTGATATATTTCACAACAAAGGGTGTTATATTTTTGTATCAAACAACAAATCGAGACAAGTTTAAGTAAAGATCGTATTCTCTTAGTACTAATTACAATAGGTGTTCATTCATTATGCTTTTTCAAAATTTGGAATGTTGTAAAGTGACATTATATTCTTAAAATTTACATCAAAGAACGGCTACAGCTTGTGATTTGTGATCCAATTAATCATGAAGATGCATTGTTGGAAAAAATACTCTGCCAGTATATGGGCACCTAAGCTCACACTTTCCATGGTTATAGTATACGTGTGAGCTAATTACATTTCGTTTGATACCACACAAGCCATGTTTTAAGTTAAACTCGACCCAAAACCCAGTCTAGGTTTTTAAGAAAATCGGGTAAAACCTGTAATAAACATGTTTCTTTTTTAAATTTATTTACAATACCTCAATAAACGGACGCCGCTGGAGAGTTTGTCATCAGTCGTACCCCACTGACTTATACATTGTTGAAAAGGAAATTTTATGGTCTACAATAAAGACTAGTACATATGTTTCCCTAAGCTTAGTTTTTAAGAAAATTTGAAAAAAATCAAAAAATTTCAGGACTTTGGGACTCTGAAGGTCTTGGGGGATTTTGCAGCTAAAATTTAAAAAACTAATATAATTTTATTTTTAAATTAGATTTTACACATTTTTGATCCATTTCTATGTATTATTGCGTCAACTATATAAGAAGGGGGGATAAAAAAAATTGGACCAAATACTTGCCCGGCAACATCCAAATCGTTAGTAGATAGTTTAAGTTGTGCTACGTATTTTTACGTAAGCATGAGATTTGACAGATACGCAAGCGCACTTCGGCACACAGTCGTCACGGTCACGTTAGCTTACGGCAGTCTGCGGGCACCTTAACGTTACCAGAGAATAGAATTGGTTGATTGACCGATCGAAAAATGAGGCCTAGACGATAATTTCCGCTTTCAGTACTTGCCAGTACAAACGATTCTTTGCAAATATATTCCTACTGTAGTTGAAAAGACAAAAAAACAAAATTGTAACATCAAAAAAACACAGTGCCGCATTCCATATTCTCTGCTATTAGTAGACTTGTTATGATAACGTAAAAACATTCAACTTACACTCAAATTTGGAACAAAACGTAGAGCGCTTAACGTGCAGTTTTACTTAAAAATAAGTAGCACAACTTAAACTATCTAGTCTGTGACCTATTCTGAGCTAGGATCCATTGTCAGACTACGGTCCTCATATTTTGCATACTCAACTACCTCTAGCACCTGCACTATATTGTAAAAACTTTCGTCGATTGATATTCACTTTCAAAAATAATAATAATAACGTTGTTTGATAATGTCCATCAGTAAATTGTAGGTGGTAGACGCTTTTTACTCATTGGGCGTCGACCGGTGAGATACCACCATGCCAGAACTGAGTAGCGCTGGTATCACCACGTTCCGCTACTGCGCTGGCAGTCCGGTTCCAACAATGAGTAACAGATAGCATGATGGCGCCTCCAGGATCAAGATATTCCGGAGGTAAAATACCCGACCACTCGGATCTCCGGGCGTCGGGTGATCCTGGGGGTCCTTTATGCAAAGATATTAAAAGAAGACCAAAAACTCAACTCAGAATTGATTTTAGCAATATAAGAGGATTAAGTACCAACATGAATTCAGTTCACCAACATCTTGAAGAACAAAGACCTGACATCCTTGTTCTCACTGAAACTAAAATCAGTTCTGCAACACCTATTGTGAACTATCTTTATCCCGGCTATGACCTACACCACCGATTTCGACATAATTTTCGGATCTGTGTGTACATTAAAAATGACCTTTCATGTCATCGAGAGCAGAAGCTAGAACCAGCGAACCTCGATATCATATGGCTGAAGTTCACCTCAAAGTCATCGACCAAGTTCATTTGCTGCCTCTACCAACCGCCAAGTAACACCGAGTATCAAAACTTTTTTGCGACATTATCCGAAAACTGTGATAGTATACAATCTAACTATCCACATGCGGAAATTGTTTTTTTAGGCGATTTCAACGTCCACAATATACCCTGGCTAAAACACCACAACACAACAGATAATGAAGGCAGGGAAGCAGAAGCTTTTGCCATAAGTTGTGGTCTAACGCAGCTTGTCGATGAACCTACCCGTATCTCAGAAAGGGGTGAATTTGCAGCGCTTTTAGACTTGTTCCTAACTACAAATCCTGACTTGTACACAATTCAAGTAGATCCCCCACTTGGTTCATCCGATCATAAACTTATAAGAACAAAGTGCGAAATGTTCATACCGCCAAGCCAACAATCACTTCCTCGTAAAATGTGGCACTATAAATCGGCAAAATGGAATGACCTTAAACATTTTTACCTGGATTTTACATGGCAAGAGGTTTGCTTTAAAACAGCTGATCACACTATTTGCTGTAATGAAATAACAAAAGTAATCTTATCTGGAATGGATGCATATATCCCACATTTAATAAAACGCAGAGCTAATGCAAAACCTTGGTTCAACAGCCAGTGTCAAACGGCTGTACAGAAAAAACACAGAGCATATAACCTTTGGAAACGACAACAAACCGCTCAAAACTACACAGAATTTATAGAAGCCAGAAATAGTTGCAAAATTACTATTGACGCCGCCAAAGAAACATACAATCAAAGAATAAAAAACAGGTTGCTGAATTGTCCAAGTAGTTCTAGGTCCTTTTGGTCTCTTGCAAAAGCCGTTGGATCAAACTTCACCAAGTCATCCATACCACCACTTACAGATAAAAATACTCACTTAGCCACAACATCAGAGGAAAAATATGCTGGCCAAAATCTTTTCCTCCAACTCAAACCTAACAGTGCCAAATGGAAAAACTCCACCGTTCATTGAAAGGGTTTCCCACAGTATGCCAGAGGTACCCTTTTGTCACAGAGAAATACGAAAATCCCTTAAAAAGTTGATACAAACAAAGCAATGGATCCAGATGGCATTCCCGCGATAGTACTCAAAAATTGTGCTAGCGAACTCACCCCAACTTTCGCAAAATTATTCAATTTATCTTATAGGCAAGGAGTATATCCATCATCATGGAAGTCTGCCGCAGTACAACCCATTCCAAAGAAAGGAAAAAAGACAGATCCGTTAAACTATAGACCAATTGCTCTACTTCCGGTGATATCAAAAGTAATGGAAAGAGTTGTGAACAATCACCTAACCAAGTACTTGGAAAAGTACAAAATTATCAACGACAAGCAATACGGATTTCGAAAATATAGGTCAACTGGCGATTTACTTACATACGTCACTCACTTATGGCAAAAAGCGATTGAGTTGCAAGGTGAAACAAGAACAATTGCCTTAGATATATCTAAAGCATTCGATAAAGTCTGGCATGAAAATCTGCTCAACAAGCTCAAAACAACGGGATTGTCGCCGAGACTTTGCACTTGGTTTGAAAGTATAAGGATAGATCCATTTATGTTGCACTGGATGGCCGGAACTCCAACTCTTACCAAATAAATGCTGGTGTGCCACAGGGAGCAATCCTTTCGCCAACACTTTTTCTGATTTACATAAATGACCTCATAGATAAAACAGTAAATCCACTTTATTGCTTTGCAGATGATGGCAATGTAGTCCCCTCAGTCATACCACCCACATGTCTCTCCGCACGTGAATTCCATTACCTTAGACTAACTGAAATATCACAGATAAATAACGACTTGGAGATAATAGAGGACTGGGGCAACGAAACCTTGTACAGTTCAACGCGCAGAAAACCCAAGCAGCCCTGTTTTCAAAAAAGACCAGCACCGGTGAGCCAAACATCATGCTATCTGAAAGTGCTGTCGCATTGCAGAGCCAGTTGAACATCTTGGGAGTCACTGCAGAGACCAACATGTCTTGGCACAGTCACGTGGCAGATATAGCTAAAAGGGCGTCACAAAAGCTTGGGGTGCTATTTCGTACAAGACATCTGTATACACCAAGCCAACTGCTGACACTCTACAAAGCCCAGATTTGACCAACTATGGAGTACTGCTCACATATATGGAGTGCGGCTCCCAAAAATACCTTAATGCTTTTGAACACCGTGCAAAAACCAGCTATCAAGCTGATCAATGACCCCGCACTTACCCGTAGCTTGGATAGTCTCGAACATCGAAGAACTGTGGGCGATCTATCTCTCTTCTACAGGTATTATCACGGAAAATGCTCTGAAGAGTTCGCACGTATGATCCCCCCGGGAGTAGCACCTACTAGGCGAACACGTCAAACAGACGGTAACCATCAATTTATTGTCAAAATAGAGGCACCAAGAACCTCATTATATCAGAATTCATATCTCTGGAGAACAGCATCGCTGTGGAATAAACTCCCTGCGACAGTTTTCCCTGCAGGTTACAGCCTGAACCGTTTCAAAACCAACACACACCAACATTTCCGCGCACTTGCCGCTTCTCGAGCGTGATAGGGATCTCCTTGCGAGTGCGCATACCCGTAAAAAAAAAAAAAAAAAAAAACAACGATAACAATAATAATAGAAATCACCTGTTTTACTAGATGCCTCAACTACGAAGCCACGCGCCGCCTTATAGGCGTCCGCGTAGAGTAATACACCTTCGGTAGTCGTTTTGGTAACAACAAATTGTTTTTTTTTATTGCAACAAATATAAAATATACATCTATATAAGACTTGTATACACCAAATTAAAGAAAAATGTTCATTCTAAAACTTTTATTTAAAGTTTTTTTCTAAATTTTACTTTGGTGTTGTTAAAAATGTTAACTTTACTAGCTACACAAAAAAATTAAAAATTCAGTTATTTTATTTTTTCTAAAAAAACGAAGCAAAATTTTGAAAAATATAATAGAAAGTTATTTTACTGCGGGTGTTTACTAATTCATTTGCCATTTTTTGCAACCCTCTACGACTATTCTTAAGAAAGATACAGCATTTTAAAAAATATCGTGCAAAAAAAGTGGTGGGGGGCATATCTTTAAAAAAACCTGATCTATGGAGTGCCCTTAACAAACTTGGCTTATCGGCAAAATTTTGGCATGACTGGCACACGAAACCCCCTTTTAGGCTGATTTGTCCATAGACTATAAATTAAAGCAATAAAAATAAGAAAAAAGTTTTCTGCTTCGGCCGGGGATTTAGTTTATGTGTGGCTTCGGTGGTTCAGTGGTAGAATGTTTGCCTAGATAGCAAGAGATCCCGGGTTCGATCCCCGGCCGAAGCAGAAAACTTTTTTCTTATTTTTCTTTCTTTAATTTCACTTGTTGTTTATAGTTTTAGGTCCTTGTATTATTTGCAATTTGGTATTTGATAATTATATTGGCAAATCGCCCATTTTGCGATCAGAAATTTTAACACAAGAAAAGGTGATCTCATGCTATCAGACGTTGATTCTTTTCATCTAATTTGAGTTATCATACCTTTGACGGTGGGAAAGAAAAATTTAGAGATCAGTTGGATGACTTGGTCGAGTTAATACCTGAGTGTTTCTCGTTCTTGTATTGAGACACCGCGGTCCACATAGGTAGAAGTTTTCCGAAAATTTATGTGTGGTTTCGGTGGTTCAGTGGTAGAATGTTTGCCTAGATAGCAAGAGATCCCGAGTTCGATCCCCCGCCGAAGCAGAAAACTTTTTTCTTATTTTTCTTTCTTTAATTACACTTGTTGTTTATAGTTTGAGGTCCTTGCATTATTTGCAATTTGGTATTTGATAATTATATTGGCAAATCGCCCATTTTGCGATCAGAAATTTTAATACACGAAAAGGTGATCTCATGCTTTCAGACGTTGATTCTTTACGTCTAATTTGAGTTATCATACCTTTGACGGCGGGAAAGTGTTTCTCGTTCTTGTATTGAGACACCGCGGCCCGCATAGGTAGAAGTTTTCCAAAAATTTATGTGTGGCTTCGGTGGTTCAGTAGTAGAATGTTTGTCTAGATCCCCGGCCGAAGCAGAAAACTTTTTTTTTATTTTTCTTTCTTTAATTTCTACTACTACTAATATGTCGGTTTAGAACGTTTTTCTGCGTTGTCCGACGCCTATTCTCCACCTTCTTCGATCCTGACAATCATCATCTGTCAGATTCTTTTGACTCATTGATCTTTGGATTGACTGTTGCCATTCTAGTTTAGGACGCCCTCTTTTTCTGCGCCCTATTGGTTGCCTGCTTTGGTAATCTTTCGTCGTTCATCCGTTGTACATGGCCGTACCATATCAGTTGCCTTTTACTGATGTCATCCGTTATGCTTCCCGCGTTTCCCATTCTTTCTTTTATGATCTCATTTCTTATGTGATCTATTCTAGATATTCTCATTGATCTTCTTATTGCATCCATTTCGACACTTTCCATTTTTGTTTTGTATTTTTCTGTTACGCGACAAGTCTCTATTCCATACAACAGCGTGCTTTTGACCATTGTTTCATATATGTTAAATTTTACATTCTTTTTTATTTCTCTGCTCCATAAAATTCTGTTAAGACATCCAATAACTTTTTTTGCTTTTACTATTCTTTTTTCCAATTCTTTACAGCCTGTTTCTGTCTTATCAAATGTGACACCCAAGTATACATACTCATTGCATAAAGATATTGTTTGTCCATTTTCTAGTACTAACTCACTGGATTCGTTTCCAATACATAAGTACTGTGTCTTGTCCACGTTCACTGTTAGTCCCCAATTTTGGTATTCTTCTGTTAACTTTCTCATCATATACTCCATGTCTTCTTTATCATTAGCCACAATTACTTGGTCGTCAGCAAACTGTAGTGTGTATATGGTAAATAGGTCGTTAAGTTGTATTCCCATGCCGTGCACTTTACGTTTCCAGTTTTTTAGAGCTACTGCGATATATATTTTAAAAAGAGTTGGAGAGATACAACATCCCTGTCTTAAGCCTTTTGTTACCAGAAATTCTTTTGAAGGTCGATTTCCAATTTTAATTTTAGATTTTGACCCTTTGTATAGTTCTTTAATCGCTTTTATGTATGTATGATTGATATTAGTTTGCTCTAAAACTGTCCATAATTTTTCTACTGGAACAGTATCATATGCTTTTTGTAGGTCCACAAAGGTAACATGAGTCTCTATATTTCTGGCGCTCCTTTTCTCAATTACTTGTTTAAGACAAAAAACATTATCACTACAAGATCTGCCTGCGCGAAACCCACTTTGCTCTTCTTCTTCTTGTTCATGAAAATCATTCTCTATTAGATCTCTAAGAATCCTACCGTACAATCTACTTAGAGTACTGGTTACTGAAATTCCTCTGTAATTGTTGCAATCCAGCTTGTTTCCTTTTTTATGTATTGAGGATATGAATGCAATTTTCCAATCATTAGGTACTGGATGTCCGTTTATGCATTGATTAATTTCACTTGTTGTTTATAGTTTAGGTCCTTGCATTATTTGCAATTTGGTATTTGATAATTATATTGGCAAATCGCCCATTTTGCGATCAGAAATTTTAGCACACGAAAAGGTGATCTCATGCTTTCAGACGTTGATTCTTTACGTCTAATTTGAGTTATCATACCTTTGACGGTGGGAAAGAAGAATTTAGAGATCAGTTGGATGACTTGGTCGAGTTAATACCTGAGTGTTCCTTGTTCTGGTATTGAGACACCGCGGCCCGCATAGGTAGAAGTTTTCCAAAAATTTATGTGTGGCTTCGGTGGTAGAATGTTTGCCTAAATAGCAAAAAATCTCGGGTTCAATCCCCGACCGAAGCAGAAAACTTTTTTCTTATTTTTCTTTCTTTAATTTCACTTGTTGTTTATAGTTTTAGGTCCTTGCATTATTTGCAATTTGGTATTTGATAAAAAAAATTGTCCGGTTTTTTTTGGCCCATCCGGTATAACAAACAATAATTGAATCGGTGATGAAGGGTCCAAGCGCAGAAATACACATTTTACAGGAAACGTAAAAATTTATTATTTCAAAACGGAAGAAAAATTTTGCATTGTTGTGCACAGGAAACTTATTCCATATGCTAGTTGGAGTTGTTTTTATAGAGAAATAAGATTTATTATCTAACCGGGAATGTGACTTTTTGCCAAAAAAAAAATACGATTTTGGACTCTTCTTTGACTCAGTTGGACCCTTCTTTCACGCACCGATTCAATTTAATTTTTTAGAATAGATATAAAGGACTTGAAATTGTTTTTTGTGAAAAATGCACAAAAGCTAAAACCTAAAATTTTGAATCACTGTATCTTAGAAACCATAGGTCGGACGACGATGGGACAATTTTTCATTAGGGCATCAACCAAAAGCCACCGCCCATGAGTTACGGGCGGGATCCTTTAATTCCCTGGTTTAAAAATGTATTTATTTAACAATGATACTCTTTTAGCTGGAGCCCATCTCGTATCAATTACTGATGATCAATGCAAGGGCCGAAGTAGATTGGCCAATTGTAATTTGGAACTAAGCTATGCCTCTGGAGCCATAGCAATGGTGGCCGGAATTTTACTTTTTATCGATGGACTTCATACCTGTGAGGTTTTTTAACCTACATAACTTGTTATAAAAAAATAATTAATTATGAATTACTGTGATATTTTGTGATTTTAAACAATAAATTTGTCTTTGCCAAACATTTGTTTGTCAAATTTACTTTAAAAGCGTTAGTTTCCACTCGCTGCGCTGTAGATAGACAATAATATATTAAGCAACAAGTTTTGAAAACAACTCCTTACTAAAAAAAAAATTTAATAAAAAAAACACCCAACTGCTTAATTTACTTGTAACTACTTTTTGCAGTTGGGTACAAAATTGATAGGTATACCTATAATAATTTACGGCATGCTTCAACTTTTAATTTTGATGCCCAAAGCGCACTTGTATTTTCATGAATTAGGTTATTGGGTAATTTTGTACCCAACAAAGACTAGTAGTTACAAGTAAATTTAGCAGTTGGGTGTTTTTTTAAATTTATTTATTGTTTTATTTTCTTAGGTTAAGTTAGGTTTAATTCTTATTCAGCCTTAAAAAGCACTGTGCGTTTACCGCATTATTAGCATAACCCAAAAAGTACGTGTAGATTTTCTACGGACGCGAACAGTATTACTTTCCATTAAGTAAAGGTAAGGAAGGAGAGAGGAAGGGGGGAACTAGTAAAATGGTGTCAAAGAAAATCTTAAAGCGTGTGCAGAAATTTTTTTTGAAATCGCACTATATTTGGGAAAGGTATAGCTACAACTATTACTAATAAGAAGAATGAGGAGTAGACAGGGAGAGGGAGGGGGAAACTAGTAAAATGATGTTGGAAAAAAAGTCTTAAAGCGTGTGCAGAAACAACTTTTGAAATCGCTTGTTATTTATGAAAGTGATAGCTACAATTATTACTTATAAGGATGGAGGGGAGGAGAGAGGGAGAGACAGGGGGAAGAACTACTAAAATGGTGTTGGAAAAAAATCTGCAGCAGGGAGGACTATAAAGTAACTACAGCAAATTAGAGGACTCTCATTAAAATCGACTGAAATTTAGATAATTTTTATGCCTTAAAGCCTACATCATTTGACAAAATGGCGTCTTTTGACCGCCATGTTGACTCTTGTTCAAAAAAATATAGCCTATAGCACCTTCAGGATCAGTAGCAATTCAACGACAACTTTTTTGTCAAAATCGGTTCAGCCGTTTAGCCTCTAGCGTGACACAAACATACATATTTAGATACTTATATGTCCCAATCGAAAAACATTACCCTTCCTTTCGCCGTGCTGCAGTTGGTTAAAAACAAAAACATTTTAATAACGCCAAAATAATGTTTCATTTAGAAACAACGTTAGGTTGGATGTTAGTTCCAACCTCATATTCATAGTGAAAAAGAAGCTTAATAACCCGTTTTCTGACGTTAGAAAAATAATCTTATATTTTTCTAACATTGAAATTAAAATGTTTTTCCAACATCAAAAAACGAATGTTTTTTTTTAAATGTTTTGCGAACGAAAAAAAAAGTTTTTTTAACACTGAAATAATATATATATATTTTAAAATAACTCCAAAGATAAGGTAACTAATAAATTTCTTCTATTTTGGAAGCGCAGAGCAGAAAGATTACGTTGAGGTTTTCCTGAACTTGACACTCAGTAAGGGAAATTAGGCTCCGTAGCTTCTAAAACAGTAAACAATAATTTTGTAATAAGTGCCTCGCTACGAGGCCATACGAATGCCTCGTCCGAATTTATGCTCGGATGGTGTCGCATGCCGCGGAACCATGTGTATTGCTGTTAGCCACGCTTTTAAAGCACGTACATATACGTATGTACGTTCGGCCTCGCAGCGAGGCTTGAGAATTCTGCCTTAAATGAATGTACGTATATGCACGTGCCTTGAAGGCATGGCCAACAGCACCACGCATGAACCCGAGGCATGCGACGCCATCCGATTAAAGTGCGAACTTCAAACGAGCATTCAGTTGAATACTGTTGGACTCAAGGTGCGTATTCCCTTGAGTATGAACGCAATCGAGACATTTGTTTGGTCTCGCCGCGAGGCATGCGAATTCTGCCTCAAATGAATACAAGGCTTAAGGTCCGACCGCTAATCGTTCGCGGCGAATTGTCACATTCCCTGTCTGATTACCTATAACGTTAGATATGCGATATTCCAACCTTATTAATAAATATATTTTTCGTAATTCTTTTTTACATGAAATTTTAGTTAGGATTTCACAATTTTTTAATGTCAAAAGTTGACTTAATTTAAACACATTTGTGTTGAAAAAAAAAACATTTATTTAACGTTTTTCATGATTTTTTGCTTAGTGGGTCCTTGCAGATGATCGAGACAAATTGGTGGATTGGATTGGTGCTAAAGTCAACAAGTGGAGCGAGTGAGCAAAGAGGTTTTTGCTATACTTTTTATGACAATAAATAAGAAACACTAATCGTACCTTTTTCTTAATTACGCGGAGAAAAATCCCGCTGTTAAAAATTTACAAAAGCTTTGCACCGATAATTAAGCAAAACAACAATTTTTGAACAAATTTTTACTGAGGTATGACATTTTTTCCATAGTTTTAGTGTAAAAAAGTCTGCGTTAACTCCTCCCCGTTTTTTTTATCTAGCGCTATTAGTCCAGGAGCTATGCCCCATTAAAATGGGCTTATATTAGAAGAAATAATGTCTTGTAAATTCAGCCCTGTGGCATTATTTTTGGTTTTTTATACTAGATAAAAGAAATGTGGCAAATTGCAAATAGTGATTTAATTTAAGAATTGTTTTAATGGCATATTCTAATTAGGTGCGAAAATATATGTAGAAGATTATAATCAAAATGTTCCCGATATCCTGTAATTAGTAACTAAATTTTAAATTTTAAAATATTTTTTAAATACTGTTTGACCTTGAATGACATTGACAAAAAATAAATTGCTGTATATAGTCCTGTCATTTCAAACAGCCACACAAAAAATTGGCACGCGCCACTCTAATCATAATAACCATTTAGGGGTTTCCAAGAGTCAAAAATTGAAAACTTATTTTCAAATTTTGGGAAGAATTTCTGTGTTTTAAGCACGGCTAGGTATACTTCATTCTTTAAAGTTTAAGCTTCGAACGTACCTTATTCCATTCTATAAGTATCTAATCCCTTCTCGAAATATAACAAAGGCTTTCGAAAGGTACCACCTGCATTCTTTAATACAGGGTCAAACTCATTTTAAAATTGTTAGCGGTTACTGTTTTAATATTAGGGATTTGAATTATTATTGTGAATAATAACAATTATAAACCTGTACATTTTAGTTTTATAAGTGAGGACCTAATAAATGATATTAATAATGACGTTTTGGCGGCCATTTGAAACACCACAAACAAATTTTTGGAGACCATTTGTGGACCAAGGAGGAGAAGAAGTGGTGGTACCATTAGTGTCTACGGAATTTAAACTTTTTTTATAAATTTTTTATATGGTGACTTAAACAAAAAGGTACCACTACAAACTTTTTTATAAAGAACAAGTAAAGTTAAAGGACAAAAAATTATAAAAAAGAGTTTTCTGTGTTTTGGCCAGGAATCAAACCTGGAACCTCGTGCTTTGTACTTAAACGCTCTCCCAATTGACCCACCAAAACGACATATGTATAATTTGGTAAAACGTTAACGACATATATGTGTCGTTAGTGTCACAGTATAGTATTTTTTTAAATAATTTTTCGTTCTTGGTGATTTTTAGTCCTTAGTCTTTAGTCGTATACAAGGTTTGTCAAAATATATAAATTTTGCTTAAAAGTAAAATACCTTTATTTTCGTCAATTCGAAAATAGTTGTAAATAAAAGTTACTCAGAACTAAAAACTATGTTTAAATATGCAATTATATCAATTTATAATGAAAAATTATGTTTAGTTAATTTTGACTAGTTTTTCTACATTATACAGTGAAAAGGTTATATTGCCCTTTCTTATGTGTTTTATATAATCTAACGCATTTTTACGGTTACAATAATCCCTTTGACTAAGTTACGTCTAACTACAGTTTTTACATTGTCATTATTGAAATATGTACAGGGTGGGGCATTTTCGTTGGTTTTATAGGGTACAGGCTAAACGGTAAGAGATACAAAAAAACTGACATACGTGTCCCGTCCTCTTTTTTAGTGTCTTTTTTAATGGCGTCATCAAATCTAGGCTAACTAGATTGGTTTAGCAGGTACAGGGTGATTCTCAAAAATTGCCGATTTTTATTATCTTTTATTACTAATTTATTTATGGAGATAGAAAAATTCTTCAAATACAGAGAGAGTACCAAATATTGGCATCTATAACGCCACTCGTTCGGTTACAAGTCGAGTAGAAAAATGCATTGAGCAAAATGGGAGACAGTTTGAGCACCTTTTGTAACTAATTTTTATAATAACTATTCAGTTTTTATTACAAATTTATGTTGTTTTTTGTTGTTGTTGTTGTTATAGTTTAGTAATATGTTAATATTCTCGTTAAGTAGGTTCTGAATATACCTATTATAAAATAAAAAAATATTAAATCAATTCATAGCCAACTACAAAAAAAAAATATTTTTCCGTATTTTACCGATTTAGGACAAAGAAAAGTATTAAGTGTTACATACCATTGTAATCACAAGAAAAAAAGCAATTATCTGAGATACTTACATACTGGGTGTTCCATTTAACAAAATGTTATTTTTGATAATATCTTGAAAACTAAAACATTTTTAATTTTTCTGGTTACGCCACTGGATTCTATGCACTAAATCATAAAACTTTTGTATTTGAAGTTTTTTTCTATCTCCATAAATAACCGAGTAATAAGAGATAATATAAATCGCCAATTTTTGAGAATCTCCCTATATCTGCTAAACCAATATAGTTAGCGTAGATTTGATTGCGCCATTAAAAAAAAAACTGAAAAAGAGGACGGGACCCGCATGTCAGTTTTTTTGTATCTCTTACCGTTTAGCCTGTACCCTATAAAACCAACGAAAATGCCCCACCCTGTACATATTATGAAAAAAACTTAAATATTTTCTTTTTAATGGAAATGGTGGTAATAGCATATTTAAACAAGGCTTTTTCTTTGTTTTGATTGACTTTTCTTTATAACAATTTTTGATATTGTCAAAAATTTACTCTTGGTCAAAATTTATATTTTTTGACAAACCTCGTATGCGACTGAAAAAATTTGACATCTGACGATTGTATTTTAAATTTTAAAAGATGCAGAACTTTTTATAAAGAATAAATTTATTTCCTAAATTAAAAATTTTAATTTTTCCATATGGTTCCAACTTAGCTAGACAACATGTATATAACCTGTTATAACAATTTATCCTATACCTAATGTTACATTTAAATAAAATGTATAGTACCTATCTATTAATGATTATTATGCGTATTAAGCACCAACTTTTATTAAGCGTTTTATTTTACTTGACTATATACTATAAAAAGTTTCCAGTCCGGCCCATATTCTCTTTTATTTGTTTAGGATTCCTTAATGGGTTTCATACATTGACTTCTATACCCTACGGATAGACCCGGCATCGGCCTAAATTGCCATTATATCAAGCTTTTATCGCAATTGACCAAATACAAGTAACAATTTAATGAGCAAGACAGGGATGAAAATAGAATTTCGGTTTGGTAAGTACGGACACATGCAACATCGCAAAAATATTCTATTTGCTTGTCTTGGTTAAAAAAGGGCAGTGGCGGCGCAAAATAAAAATTTTGAATTCTACTAGCATTTTTTAATCAACAATTTTCTGTTTGAATAATAAATAATTCATGAATACTTACTTGTGTATACTGTGTTTACAAAATTCTCTTCAGTAAAAAAAGAGTAAAAAGAATTTGTTAGCATGCTAAGTGCAGTTCATTGTATTCATGCAGGATGTATTAAAATTATTGTTTTCATCTTAGAACTTTACAAATGTTGTACCTTCCAGGTAAAATATTTTCTTTCTTTGAACCAGGGTCTTCTTCAATTCTTCGCTTCTTGGGTGGACTACAAGTTATGCTCGCGTCAGATGAAATTTCGGAACTAAAAATATCAATTCGGAATGGGATAACTGGGCGCCGGGCCAATTCAGCGCCGGACTATTTTTTTATGTTATAAATATGTTATATATACAAAAAATCTATTAAGTGTTGAAATTTGGTAGGTGTAGTGTTCTGGTAACCTGGAAAAAATATCATTTACGTTTTTTTTTCAAGAATGGCGGATCCAAAATGGTGGATTTCTTTATTTTTAAACCGATTTGTCTTAAACTTGGAAGTTTGCAGTGTGTAACATTTATTTTCTAGACTATTTAAGCTCAGACAGCTAAAAAATATTTCTTCAATTTGTAATCTGTAAAACAATTTTCGCGCATTAATTTTGTTTTATATTTTCCGAGGAAAAATGCCGTTTTGACATATCAATGTCATTAAAGCCTCTCAAAACTTTTGTTGCAAAAAGACTAAATAAAATAACATTCCGAATAAGTCAATCCACGTGCGTTTTTAAAAAAACGTGGTTGGGTTTCATTCGGTTATTTCCGTTAGTTCTCGATTTTTAGCCGAGCTCTAGCCTATAAATCAGCAATTCATTTGCCCATACGGGAATTCAAGATTTGTTACTCGTTCGAGCACAATGTATAGGTGGTATGCGGTGTGTGTAGATGTCGACCGGGTTCTGGTAAGAATGGAATTTATAAAAGAAACCTCGTTTTTGCCTTGTCAAAGTTTTTATAATTCTATTTGATTTGAATTTATTTTGAACCGTGCAAATTACTTGTTTGTCCTTTCCCGATCCCATGCTTTCCCATTAGTATCTTACATGTTTTCTGGTATTTATTAATTTTCTTTCGCAAGAAAATTAAGAAATAAATCGGATTTATTAGTTGTGGGCTGCAGGTTCGTCTCCAAGTAATAATCATCCCGGATTTGGCACACCAGTTTCCCTTTTCCTGGTTTTTTATTATTTTTGTTCCCTTTCGAGGAAGCGAAAATGATAACAAAGCTATAGATTATATTTTGTGGGCTGGTTAGGTTCGTCACCAACTCATAATTGTAGCGCTTTGTCAAACCATCCTTCCCGTTTCTCCCGTTTCCCGGTTTTATTAATATTTTTGTTCTCTTTCGAGAACGCAAAAATGATAACGAAGCTATAGATTATGTTTTGTGGGCTGGTTAGGTTCGTCACCTACTCATAATTGTAGCGCTTTGTCAAACTATCCTTCCCGTTTCTCCCCTTCCCCGGTTTTTATTATTATTTTTGTTCTCTTTCGAGAAAGCAAAAATAATAACGATGCTATAGATTATGTTTTGTGGGCTGGTTAGGTTCGTCACCAACTCATAATTGTAGCGCTTGGTCAAACCATCTGCAGCACTCCGATGGCTCAGATTGGGTTTTGGTAGATACAGTGAATTATAATAAACATTGGCACAAAAAATTCATTGAACTAGAGAAAGTAAATAATTTAAAAATTGTAGGGTAAATTTGAAAGAGAAAGAAAATGGTGATATAGCCTCACGGAGAGGGACTGTGTACAAGGTGTACACCTTTCCATAAGAGCTATGTGGCTTGAAGTTCCAACAGGATGATGTCAACGGTTCCAATGATAAAAAATGACCTGGTGTCAAAACAGAAATGTCATTTGGATCCGAGGAAATTTCAGTTAGCGGTCGAGAGTTCATAATAGCTTCAATCTGACAGGTGACTGTATATAACTCTTCATATGTTAAAATTTGTGAACCAATGGTTCGAAATAAATGTTTTTGACAGTTTTAATCCCTGACTCCCAAAGACCTCCAAAATTGGGACTATGACTTGGAATAAAATGCCATTTAATTGGACGAGAAGAATCAATCTGTAACAACTGTCTATTTGCCGAAACTAGGTTAGTTCCATTATCAGAATACATATCAGTTACGTAATTTCTACGAGCCACAAACCTACGCATTGCTGCGATAAAAGCATCGGCTGTCAAATCACTGACTATATCGATATGTACCGCTTTCGTTCTCATACAAACGAATAAGCAAATATATGATTTTAAAGTACGTGGTGCATCGCGGGTTCGGTGGGGCCACCTAAATCTACTCCATGCAGAAATGCTCTAAGTTGACAAACTCGTTGATGTGTTGAAGTGAACCCATTGGGGGTTGTACCGATTTAGGGGATAATTTAAAACAGGGGATGCATTTTGCTAAAACTTGACGAATTTTGTGTTTTGCCGCAATTATCCAATAATTTTGGCTTAGTAAAAAATGTACTGTTCTTAATCCAGCATGTAAAAATTTTAAATGAAAATGTTCGATAATTAAATAAGTAATTCTACTTTCGGGTAATTAAATTCTTTGTCATAAGAGAGAGAAGAATTGTGCAATCTTCCACCGACGCGTAATAAATTTTGGTCATCTAAGAATAGATTTAATTTTTGTATCGGTTTAGATAATTTTATATTATATTTAAGCGAATTTATTTCTTCCGAAAAATAGATCGATTGTTCGTTTTTTATTAATAAATAAAGTTCGGTTTGAATTTCTTGAAACGTTAAAAAAGTTTCAAAAATTATACTTTTACTTAGAAATTTTTTATTTATAAAACGTAAAATATACGCTAAAATTCTACAAAGTTTAGTAAAAGAGGAGTTTTTATTAATAAGCGAAATTAAAAAATTTAAGTTTGGGGTTTGCGTAGTAATTAAAGTTAAGTTTTTATTAGCTTTTTCTTCATTTAAAGTTTCAGAAGTGTCTTTTATTTCCAAGGTTATATATATATATATATATATATATATATATATATATATATATATATATATATATATATATAATTGGGGACCTTGAAAATAAACTATGATTTATAAGTTCACTAGGATAGAGCCCTCTTGAAGCTAAATCAGCGGGATTCTGAGAAGTGGAAATATAATGCCAATTTTTAGGAGAGATTTTTTCATGATATTGCGTGACTCTATTTTGTACATACGTTTTCCACCTAGACGGATGTCCATTTTTAATCCACGATAAGGCTACTTGAGCATCACTCCATGCGAATATTTGGTGAATTTTAAGTCTGTTTTCAAAACTATGAAGAATAAATTGAATTAAATCAGCTAATATATTACAAGCGGCTAACTCGAGTCGTGCGATACTTGGAAATTATATAGGGGCGACTTTAGTTTTTGAGCATAAAATTTTTTTATTTTTATAAATTACGCGTAAATAAACTATAGCTGCGTACGCTTTATTTGAAGCGTCTGAAAAACCGATTAATACGTATTGAGCGTTTCCAGCGTTCTTTTAAAAGTGGTAATTCTAACCTATAGCATTCCCAGAGGCTACTTATCGCTATGGGAGCATCTTCGTCCCAGTCCAATCCAGATTTCCAAAATTCCTGGATTAGGCATTTAATTAAAATAGTAACTGGCGACAACCAACCAAGGGGATCATAAATTTTAAAAATTTCTGAAAGGATATTGCGTTTCGTGCAGCTACGATTTAGAGGCTCTACTGAGTATGAAAAATAGTCTGAACAGGGTTGCCATCTAAGTCCTAAAATTTTTTCTAGTTTCTTCTATATCAAGAGAAAGAGCTTTAGGGTTAATATCGGATTCTGGCAAGTGCTCTAAAACAGTTTTATTGTTGCTAGCCCATTTATGTAATTTAATTCCTGCGGATCTTAATAAAAGTGATAACTCCTTTTGGAGAGATATAGCTTCTTTAACGGAGCTACAACCTGTGACAAAATCGTCAACAAAATTATCTGTCATAAGAACTTTAGCGGCGCGGGGAAAATTATGCTTTTCGTCCTCAGCTAGCTGCTGTAAGACTCTTGAAGCTAAAAAAGGAGCGGGGGTAGTACCATAACGGTTTTTAAATTATATTCTTTTATAGGTTCGGTAGGACTAAACCTCGATAAGATTTTTTGATAATTTTGATGATGCGGGGCTAATAAAATGCCGCGAAACATTTTAGAAATATTGCAACAAAGAGCGACTTCATTTAATCTAAAATTTAATAAAATAGAACAAATGTCCTTTTGTAATTTGGGACCGGCGTAAAGCGTGTCATTTAAGGAAATTCTTCCAGTATTTGTTTGCGATACTGCGCTTGCGTTAAAAACTACTCGGAGTTTTGTGGCTAAACTTTCAGGTCTTTCAATATGGTGGTGGGGGATATAGTAACTTTTTCCGTAAACTATTCCTCCGGGTTAGAAATTAATTCCATGTGACCTAAGTATTCTTGCATAAAGTCCGAATATTTTTGATAGGTTTCCGGTGTTTTAATTAAGCGGTTTTCGAGAGATAAAAATCTTTTTAATGCAAGTTGGCGACTATTTGGAAAACTTGGTTCACTATTTTCGCAAAAGGGTAAAGTCACGACGTAACGCCCTGTATTATCACGAAAGGTAGTATTTTTAAATATTTTTTCACATGCTTCGCCAGCCGGGGAAAGAATAGGTTTAATTTCCGGTATATTTTCAGTTTCCCAAAATTTCGATAGTGAATCATTAAGTTGATTATTTGAAATTTGGCATAAAAGGGATACCGAAGCGAGGGGCGAGTTTGTGTTACCAATTTGTCCCATTAAAATGTACCCAAAAATTGAGTTTAATGCGATAGGCTCATTTATATTACCTACAATACGACCATCTCTAAGAATATAAGGGAAAATATCGGCTCCAAGTAAAACGTCGACTGCTCCCGGTCTATAGAAATAAGGGTCCGCGAGATTTATATTTTTTATAATTCCCATTTGACTAATATTTATGTCATTTAAGGGAAGCGAAGAGCAAATTTGAGGTAAAATAACTGCACTCTGTACTGATAAGGTTGATTGCATACTGGTCTCACCAATTCCAAAGACTTCAGCTTCAATATTAATGCGGGGTAGGCCTAGTTTGTTGGCACATTTTAAAGATACAAAAGACAGATGCGATGCGGAATCTAAAACTCCACGAAAAGTTTGATAATTACCTCTTATATCTTTTATTTGAAAAAGAGCGGTAGAAAGTACTAGAGTTACTGTTACTCTGAGTAGAGTAGCAAGCACCTTGATTTTGAGTTTGCGAAGGGGATGAGTTACTAATTTCATTTCTTTCCTGCCGAAACGCGTTATTTTGTTGGCTATTTACAGGCAAATCTGCATTATTATTTTCTTGCCGTTGAGACGAGGATTCGTTTACATGGCGCAAGTCAAAAAGAACTGAGCTATGATGCCTTTTTTGGCAACATCGACAATTAAAAGTGCTTTTGCATTGAAAGGTTTTATGACAATTAGAAGTACAGTTTACGCACCATTGTTTTGCTTTTAATAAATTAAATCTTTGTTGAGGCGTTTTATTTAAATAATCAGGACAAAAAGTCAAATTATGAGTATTCGAATTGCAAAAGGAACAATTATTTTGAGAATTCTGCTGCGCGGTAAAAAATGCAGGAGGCGTTTGGCGGGAATTAAAGTTATTTTGCGGTTTTTGAGTTATATGGGGCGGTTTTGTAAATTTGGGCTTCATAGAAAATTGCGTACTGGATGTACTGGCGGCGTTAACTACAAAAAGCGAGCTACAATGTTGATCCAAAAAATTATAGATTGATTTATATGAAGGTATTTCGGTAGGCTTACCATGAAAAACTTTAAATCGCGTTTGAATCGAACTATCAATAGATTTCAACAACTTTTGGGCTAAGACAAAGTCCCAAAAATCTGGTTGCAAACCAACAGTTTTTAAAGATTCAATATTTTTTGTGAATATATCAAGCAAGTCTCGTAGAGCTTCGAAGTCATAAGAGTTTACTTTAGGGCAATTTTTGATAGCATTCCAATAATTTTGGGCTAAAATTCGATCATTTTTATGCCTTTTTACAAGATTATTGAAAACAATAGGATAGTTTGCATCCGAAACTGGTGATTGCGTAACTAATTCCTTTGGAGGACCATCTTAATAAGTAACTAAAAGCGAGTATTTTTGTATATTTGGAATTTGCGGATTATCATGAATCATTGTTTTAAAAAGATCATAAAAGGTAGGGAAATCATTGACATTGCCAGTGAATTTTTCAATGTCAATTTTCGGTAAACTTGGAAAATAATCAGGGGTTTGTAAACCTGGAGAGTAGGGGTTAATAGTAAGTTGGCGACTTCCACCTTGCGAAGGCGGCGCAGTAATTTCTGCTTGAAACAACTTATCATAGATTTCTTTGACTTGAGCAACATTTGTTTGAAATGAATGAAGATGCTCGATACAAGTCTTAACTTGTTCCTGATCCTGGTAAATTTCATTTATTAAAGCGGTGTGCATTTTAAGGTATTCCTCTTGGACGTTGTCAAGCTCTTCGTAGCGAATCTTAAAGTTAAGATGTTTGGTTGCATCAGTTTTAGCCAATTTGGCTACAGTTAAAATTTCATTTAAATTTGAATCTTCGATGTCACGAAAGACTTTAATTTTCTTTACCTTTTCAGACATTATTTTGTAATAAATTAGGCAAAGTAAACAAAATCAAAATAACCGTTTGTAACCGTAGCCTCTTACATATAGGCATGCAAACTACAGCGAAAAGAAAAAACATATAAACATGTAGGTATTTATTTGCGCGTTATAAATTAGGAAATAAAAAACTTATTTTCCGAAATTACCTACACACAGATATATCTTTCAAAAATACAAAGATAAACTTTTTGCATTTACATACACATAGCGACCCAAGACTCCAATCTCGAATATATGTCCTTGCGTTTCTTATAAAATTTGCGAGATGTAGGTATAGGTCTCCTAATACAAATTCATAGGTACCTAATTTTTTACCTATATTATAATTTTAATTTATTAATGGCGTCTCTTTCCTATCTTCACTCTACTAGCGTTTGCTCTCACTCTAGCAAAAATGAATTTTTTGAAATTTCAAAAAAAAATCAAAATGGAAATCAAAATCCGGCAATCGAAGTGATCAATTAAAATATGTAGCACTCCGATGGCTCAGATTGGGTTTTGGTAGATACAGTGGACTATAATAAGCATTGGCGCAAAAAATTCATTTAACTAGAGAAAGTAAATAATTTAAAAATTGTAGGGTAAATTTGAAAGAGAAAGAAAATGGTGATATAGCCTCATGGAGAGGGACTTACCGCTGTTTTGAAGTTTTAAAGTGCAAGGTGTACACCTTTTCATAAGAGCCAGTTGGCTTGAAGTTCCAAAAGGATGATGGCACGATAATTTTAATTATTTGCGGAATTTTAAAGTGAATGTTCACTATTTTTTAAATTTAAATTTTAAGGTTGTCGTTTTCTAGACATGGCGACGCGCAGCACACTTTGTCTGTCACTCCATCCTGCGCCTGCAGTTTTTTCGCACATGCGCACAGCACTTCACCCTCTATAGGAAAACCATATCACTATATTTTAAATTTTATGGAAATGTGAAAAACACGATAGAGGACGCTTGTAGTGCCAAAGTATATAAAAATAAAGAAATAAGAAATAAAATGATAATTCTTAAATTTAGAATAGAAATTAAATTTTTTGCGTTTAATTCTCGCATTTTAATGCAATTTTGCTTTAGGTAAATTTTATAATAACTAATAGTTGTCCCATTTATTTAGGATTAATATAAATTTAAGACTAATAATTTTATGTTCAAGACAAAATTTTAGTCCATGAAAAATAGGAAAAAATAAAAGTAAAATTCAAAAATAAAAGAAAAATAAAGAGGTTTTTTATGGAAACCGAACACCATCCTTCCCGTTTCCCGGTTATTATTATTATTTTTGTTCTCTTTCGAGAAAGCAAAACTGATAACGAAGCTATAGATTATGTTTTGTGGGCTGGTTTGGTTCGTCACCTCATAATCATCCCGGCTTTGTGCAGCCAGCTCTCCCGTTTACATAAAACCTAGTATTTAGTAATTTCTTCCTAATTCTCTTTTTATTTTTCATAATTAACGATTTTTTCTGTCACGACTATTCATCAATTTAAAATTCCCCGTTTGTGTTAAAAGTTGGTAGAGTTTCATTGCCTTCATATGGCTTTTCTTCGTTATTGCCCCTTTACACCCGTGTCCCACCGCGACCTTATAAACTTTAAAGTTGGTATAATTAAATTTTTTTATCCGTTTCTTTTGTAAATAACGTGTTACCTGTTACCGTAAGACATATATGTTCTCACCGTAAATTCAACCTGTAAAAGTGGTACCACACTCCGTTTCTATTTGTAAATATTCTGTTTAATTTTTTTTCCGATTCTTTTGTAAATAACCTGTCACCGAACCGAACCGCGAGACATATATGCCCCGACCAGTCCTGTGACACTTCAAAGTTGGTAAGGTTTCGTTTTCTTCCAGTTAAATACCCGTAAAATTTGTAAAATTATGGTATGTAATTAACTACCAGCTGTTTAAGGAAATCTTTCTGCAAACTTTTTATTTCTGTTTGGAGAAGTCTTTTTGGGGCAAAAAGAAATCAGTGCTCAACTAACACCAATCCCATCTAATCGGACCTAACCAGATTTGTTAAATCCTATTGTTAGAATTCCGAGGTGATAGGGCGTTGAGTTTTAAGTCCTTTTTCATAATTTTCGCTTTTCCAAGTACCTAACTGTCTGTGCTAATATAGAGCAAACAGAGTAAACTGGAGCTTTTATATATAATATATAATAAGGGATTATAGTTTTATTTTATTTATTGAGTTGCATATATTTAGTTATTTTCTTTGAGGGTTTGTACCACTAAATTAAAATGACAAAATACACATAAAATAGTATTTATAGAAATTAAGTTTTTAATGAAATTGTAGTTTACTTACCTGGTTATTCTCCACTGTTTAACAGCATACCCGAGAGGCAAGGGAGACTCTAGGTTTCCTTATTTCCTAGAGTGGCACCCGAGGAAAAATTTCGATGGATTCTATTCCTGGAAATCCCAGGATTGAATCGACCGAAACCCTGGGACGTCAAAAGTAGCGGAAAATTCGTTAGATGACGAAACCCTCTTACAAGTGCTTGAGATCACTTAATACAGTTTTATCCTCAAACTTAAAAAAATTAAAATAGCGGATCCAAAATGGCGGATTTTCTTATTTATGCACCAATATTCATCAAATATAGAACTTGGCAGTCTTTCAACTCGCTGAATATGATTTTTGACTCAAACTCAAAATGGCGGATTTCTTTATTTTTAAACCGATTTGTCTCAAACGTGAAAGTTTGCAGTGCTTGAAAGCACTTAATTTCAAATGGCGGATGGAAAATGGCGGATTTTTTTATTTATGCACCGTTATGTATCAAATATCAAACTCATAAATAATGTGAAATGGCGGATCCAAAATGGTGGACTTTGCTGATTATCATTTTTGAATTAAACTCATAAAAAAATCAAAATGGCGAATCCAACATGACAGACTTTATATTTACTAACCGATTTGTCTTATGCTTAAAATATTACATTTCTTTCTTTAAACTTGACTCATATTTTGTATTAAGCTATAAAAGTCTGCCATTTGCAAGTGTGAGTCCCAAATTGTATTAAGTGATCTCAAGCACTGCAAACTTTCAAGTTTGAGACAAATCCGTTTAAAGATAAAGATATCCACCATTTTGGATCCGCCATTTTGAATTTTTTATGGGTTTGATTCAAAAATTATTATCAGCGACTTGAAACACCGCCAAGTTCCATATTCGATACATATCGATGCATAAATAAGAAAGTCCGCCATTTTGCATCCGCCATTTTAATTTTTTTAAGTTTGAGGGTAAAACTGTATTAAGTGATCCCAAAAACTTCAAACTTTCAAGATTGAGACAAATCGGTTTAAAAATAAAGAAATCCGCCATTTTGGATTCGCCATTCTTGTAATCAAAAACGTAAATTTTATGTTATCAGGTTACCACCCAAGTAACACAAATTGCTAAAAACCAGCTACCAACACACTCTAACAGCAAAACTGAAAGTAAAATAGCTATTACAGCTGTATGCCGTTTCACCGCTAAGCAGCTTCTAAAGTGTTGTCGTTGCTGATTAGGCAATCTTTATTTAGCTCTCACAGTTTCCATGACAGCTCCAAAATATAGCACGTTAACAATAAAGTAATTTTGTCTAGAAATAAATAAGAAACAATGACAACTATTGCAAAATAGCTATTTCCTGTAATGGACAGACTTTTACTCAAATGGCTGACGAAAAACTTGTTATGTTCTACACTACTGTGATATAATCGCGTAAAAAAGGCGGTTCTCATCGTCAAAATGTTTGGCAGGTTAACTTTTCTGATAAAACAGTTCAAGATAGCTTGTCAAAACGCAAGCGCCTCGAAAATTCAATATAATAAACGTTTTTTTTCGGTGTTTGTTTTTAGGTTAGAAATTATTTTATTACCATTATCCTCGAAATACCCTATAAATCAATTCTTAGTCATATTTTATTGAATTTAGCACTTTCTAGAATTTATTTAGACCCGGGATCACCTGAAAATTAATATTTTTTAGTGCATAAATTTAAAGGAAAATAAATAGGAAAACTATCATGGCCGCCTCGGCCGTCTCATTGATTTCAGCAGTTTAACTCTAGACAAGCTGTTTTTTAATACTTAAGCCTAAATAATGTTGATATGTAGCTAACTTGCGTTCTAACAATTGGCCCATTATGTAATACGAAAAGAAAAGAAGAGTCACATATGTTACCTGTCATCTTGGGCGCTGTCACAATAACAAAATAAACAAATATCTCAATTAACAATTGTGCGAACGTTAGAAAATAAAGTTATTACGTGCCCTACCACAGTACCCCACCAGTGGGAAGCAAAAAACATATTATTTTGGCCACCGCCTTCAGAAACCCTTAAGTTGGGTTTATACAGAAACATAGCATAACATAAGACCGAGGGGTGAACAGCTAACCCAAAATGTGTACACCGATTGTGAAAATCCACAATCTTTTGCTAAGATTGTGTAAAGATTGTGAGGGATTGTGGAGGACTGTGCAGCGGCGTAGCGTGGCGCAAGGGGCGTGGGGCCGTCCCATCAAAAATTCTTGCGACCAAAAAAAAAAAAGGTCGTCAAGTCTTATAGTTTCCTTTGCCGCCCTCTTCATTTACCGTTCCCGGCCCTGCTACTTCATAACCGAGGGGTGACCAGCTAACCCCAAAATGTGTATACCGACTGTGAAAATCCACAATCTTTTGCTAAGATTGTGAGGGATTGTGTAAAGATTGTGAGGGATTGTGGTAAGATTGTGAAGGATTGTGGTAAGATTGTGAAGGATTGTGAAGGAAGGAAGACATAGCATGACATAAGATATCATTACAGAAGGAAACCGTAAGGCTGTGTATACAAAAAATATAATAACATGACATAACATACAAGCTTGGCCCAAGTACTTTAAATGAGGCCCCACACATTCTAAGTAATTGGTAATTGCAAGGGGAGAATTCCCAAAGTGGTCGGGGTGCACTTTGCTTGGAATCAGGTGAGTCTAAATAAACTGACTACTAAAGCCTCTTGACTTGAAGTTAAAAAAAAACAGAAACCGAGTGTCATTCAAACCAATGAGATTAAAAAAATATTTTTTGATCTGATGGATTCAAACATTGTGTCCCTGAATGACATAATTTGTCATTAAGAAACACTATTTTTTTTTGAACATTCTGATTTGACTGTTTTTTACTAAACACACTCTTGACTACCAACAATGAAACAATGAATTGCTACCAATTTTCACTTGTGCCAAATAAGAAAAAATTAAAAAAGCATGTTACATTGCCTTGGTTTTTTTAATTTTTAGTTAAAAAAGTTTTATTTACATTTTTTAATTTTAGAAAGCAGTTAAAAGAAATGAAGTACAAAGACCAGAAAGCATTCCAGAATTGGGCTTTTTGCTCACCCCTTGGAAATGCGAGCAAGGAAGCCAAAAAGGGGGTCTGCTTGCAATTGACTCCAACTCATTTTACACAATTTTTTTTTATAATTATTAAAATTAAATTATTTAATGTACAGGAAATTAAACATCTTTGCTTTAATACCACGAATGAATGGTAGTGGCGATTAGCACCCTTAAAGGATCTAACACCTGGCACATAGACATGCGTTTCTGGGTATGTTGTGCACAAATGTACGTATTGTGTATGACTCGGATAACAATTTAAATTCTATCTAGTAAATAGAACCCAGTAGACTTCAAATTATATTCAGGGCCAGAAACTTAGTCATCATGATATACCACATAATGCCATAGTTATAGCCTTAGACCACTGGTGGGTCATATACCTTTTGACATAATCAACAGGGTACGGAGAGCCACAATGTGCTTGCACTAGCTGTTAGTTCCAAATAGGCTCCATATACCCTGTATGTGGTGATTTCCTGAATGGCCAGTTCACAAAATCCATTCAGAGAATCACCAGATTAACCCACCCCCCTCATATCTATATTTTTTTACATACTTGTCAAAGCTTGTCCATTACTAGACTACCCATGGGTCAAGGCTTCTCTAGTTAGCTCTTACGACAGGCCTGGGGGTTACCTTAATGCTATTATGCATATTCATAATCTAAAAAAATCTGATAAGAAAGGGGCCCCTCTTGCCTCTCCAACCCCCATGAATACACCATTGTATCAAATGTGTATTACATTGGTGAGTAGTCCAACAGATGGGTTCCAGAGACACAACAAAAAGGAGGACAATTTAGATTTTTTGAACATGCATTGTATAGACTTAAAAAATTAATTAGGCAGTATATGATTTTCTTTTATAAAAAATGTTTTTTTTCTAACATGCCAAAAGTTTTTTGTACCTCTAAAATTTTCTAAATACCTACTTTAAAATAAATGGAAATTCTTGAGAAACCATATTTATTACACAATAAGTATTACCAAAATAGTTTTTTTACTCAGTTACATAGGTAATACACCAGAATGTGCCTTTGTATTTAAAGTTCTCTAGAAACAGGTGGGGGGAGGTGATAGCCTCCATCCTCTCTGGGATCACCACTGGTAAGGCAGACCTTAGTAGGAATAGGTAGAGGATATTTTTGTTTTTAAGGTAGCTAGGTAAATAAAAAACAAGAAAATTATTTATTTAGTTATTCAACTGATAAACTGGGTTCTTAATGCCCAGGGTGCAATACCGTAGAGGGCCTAATACAATGGGTTAAACAAGTGGGTCCATACCTTATTTGTGAGCCTGGCCTGATTATGTGCTAAGGTAAACCAAGTCTACAGTACTCTACTAGTATTTGTACACTTGCTGTCGGCAGCTCACATAGTGCACAATGGTGACAAAGTTAGTGCTTAATTATATATCATCTTTTAATGCTAAGTGTTATATAAACCAACCCTTGAGTTACACCAAAAAACAGACAGACTGATGAAAAAATTTTGACAGCACTTTTAAGGTTCACTCAGGACTGATAAGTACCAGGCAGGGACCCCTTGATTGGCCCCATTGTGCGCTCCCTGACAAGGCATCGCACCAGGGTTTCAAGGAACCAGTCACTGTTTACCCAACTTTAGTTTCCTCTCAAAGATAAAGGGATACTCTAAAAGATGGGCAAATAAACTATCCTTTATGGCTGTGAGTGGACATTTGTTTAAACAAACACCAAATTGCTTGTTTAAAAAAAAACACAACCACAGTTTAGGTTAGAAAAGAAACCAACAAACAGAAGGCACGGTCGTGACGTCAGGGCTACGTCACAGATTTCCTAGAAATCAGCAGTCAAACGCTGTTTATATCTAAATTTCATCTTTTGCCTGGAAATTTGGAATTTTTGGGTGTTTTCGTCTTGTAAGTGTTTAAATACCTGTTACGTGCTTACTATAAATGTATTAAAAACTAAGTAAAAGAACTGGTGAGGTTTTAATTATAATTTAAATTTTAACAAAGAAAAATTAAACTTAAAAAAAAGTAATTTTAATATTTCTTAAAAATTGAGGAAAATAATATTGCTGTTAATTTATTTTAAATATTTGATTTTATTTTCCTAAAGTTAAAAATAACGAAAATATTCCAAATTCAAAATTAGGCTTAGACTACTTTCTACCAACTAAAATTAAAATACTTACGTAATTTTGAATTTAAAATGTCTTCGTTATTATTTTAAACTTTAGGCAAAAATTTTTTTGAAAAAAATTGTTTAGAGTTAAATGGCCTATCAAAAAAAAAAAATTAAATACAGGGTATATAAATTTTTTTAAATGTTTTTTGAAAAACTCAAAAACTCCAAAAAGCGATGTTTTATTTTATTAAAATTTGAGTATCTTAAACAGCATTAGAAATTCTACTAATTTGCCAATTTAAACTTTTTGCTATCTTTAATAATAAAAAAGATAGCAATGGTGGACACTTAACTTGGAACACTCTGTATAACGCTCAAGCAGGAGTGAAGTAATATTAGCCTTGCGTTACAGTCGATGTGTTTTTTATGATATTTCTTGAAAATGCGTTAAGAAGAGATGATCAAAAATCCTGAATCTTTGCGTTATGTTATTTATGAATGTTCCCTTACTGCCTTATTGACTAGTCATTTTAAAATCCTTTTTAAAAAAATTTTTGATTACATTTTACACAAAAAAATCTAGTTTTAGTTATTTCCTACCCACCAAAAAAAAACCAATAATATGTGGCTAGTTTGATGTAGAGTTCGGCGTAAAAATTTAATTAAATTGAACAAGAGAGTAGCAAAAGTATTTATAATCGTGTCCTGAATCTGATATTTATAAAACTATTGGAATTTTTATCATAAATTTTTAAATTATTTAATTTTTTAATAAATTTTGGTATTTTTCCTGCTTTTAAATAGACCTATCTTTATTTCTCTCATAATGTAACGTATAGATCTTTCTTTGTTGACCGTGGAGCAGGCAAAATGCCGCGTCATTGGCTGAGAGTTACCACACAACCGGGTTCTTTACGAACCTTGGATCAGGCTTGACACATTTTGACAATAAATCCTTCCTTTTTCAACAGTCATAATCGCACTGGTCTTCTGGCCAAGCATTGTTAGGGGCTGTTCAAAAGTTTTGTAATAAACAGCTTAAATTACAAAATTGCTAAATTGCCGCTTTTTGTAGCTAAATAATAGGAATAAGAGCTTAAAATTTATGTTATATAGCTAGCTAAATTTTAGCATGCTTATTAGCAATTATTTAACTTTATAAGAGCAAGTCCTGGGTTATATTACATCAATAGCCATTTTATCCATAAACACCTGCTATCAGAGAGGTTCTATAGCTAAAATAATTTCTAAACCACAGCTAGCTGTTTTACAGCAAAAACTAAGCTCTGACAACACTTTCACAGCAGAGTTTTTGCTTTTAAACTATATTGTCCAGTTTGTGTTACTTGGGCAAAACTCTAGACCTACCAAAATTTCAACACTCGACTTAATGGATTTAACTCGAACAAAACCAAATTTCAAGAATATTACGTAAAGGATTTTTTAAAGATGTTTTTGCATAAATAATATTATATCTATTTTGTTTTTCATCTGCACATTTTATCAAGAAAAAATATTTTAGTCCGGCGCCCAGTTGGCCCGGCGTCCAGTTGGCCCGGCGCCCAGTTGGCCTGCCGCCCCGTTGGCCCGCCGCCCATTTGGTGGCGCCGAGTTGGCGGCGCCCAGTTGTCCTAGACTGCAAAACATTTCAGGACAAATTATTATTAAAAATAATCTTATAAGTGCGGGGAAGTGACACTTTCTGAATCAAAATGTGTGAGGGTAAAATCTTTCTTTTTCTTTCTCGTTTCTTACCAAAAACTATCAGTCAAGATGACTTACCCATGAAATATTGTTTTTTCATCGATTTTTTTTCGTCTTTTGCACAAAAAACAATTGTGCACCATGGCTGAACCTAAATAGTTACTTCTAAACTTGTTTTTCAACGTTTTTAAGATTTCTTTTTGTAATATTCTCGCACGAAATTGAAAAAAATTCATTTCCGTACCTAGACATTGTCTATCAGTTTTCCCTGTATAAAACGACAAGCAGGTTGAATCACTCAAACTACGGCAAGTGAATTAAAATTAGCCAGCTGCTTTTCTGTCGCACTTATGCCGTCAGTGTGAAAGAGATAAAAGTACCCATATATTATCTAGGGTATTATTAGCAATCAAAATTAGCCTATCTTTGTCCGTTTCACATGTTACATAATGTCTATCTCTGTTTTTATTGTAAAAGAAATACCTGCCCCTAGAAACCGAATTCGATAGGATCAATAAAAAATGCCTTGTCTTTCCGTCTCTAAGGCCCTTTCAGGGCCTTATACAACTCAATGGTTTCACACTTCAAATTTTATTATGGTTTTTATGGTGGCTTTTTAAAATGAAAGGACTTTACCTTCTTCTTGGAATATTTATAAAATCGAAAATTAGCGCAAGTAAATACAGTAGATTTAAATGTTATAAACATATTTTTAATTTGAAAACTAATCATATCTTTATATATAAATATTTAAATTATGTATATGGACATTTCCTGACTTTTTTGGATACTAGAATAATTATTTTTAATAAAATTTGACTTAATTTTAATATTACACAAAATTTTCGAAAGGCTTTTTTTTGCCCCCAAATTGAAATTTTAACTTTATTCCTAAATAAAAATGTGTGAATGAACCAATTTTGCCGCTAACATTTTTATTAATATTACTTCTTTGTCTTGTTCATTACAATTTTTTTTAACAAAAAGTTAAATCCAAAGATATATATTTTTAGAAATTGCGAGATATCTTGTCCGCTTAGTTTTGTGTCAATCCTGTCGCCATTTGCTTTAAGTCGCTTGGTCATGTATAGATGGCTTCAATATACTTAAAATAATTAACAACAAATTATTTTGAGGTAAGTCTGTCAAATGAAAACAAAACAAAAGGTTGTTGTTCAGAAATGTATGGTCATTTTTGCTGGCAAAAGTAAAAAAGGGACTGTAAAAAATTAATTATACGTCAATCCTGTCGGTGCAGTACACTTTTTGTGTGAAATTTTATTGGTGTTTAATACAATTTTTATGAAAAGGTAAGTAAAGCCGTTGTTGGAAAAACGTGTTTTATTAAGATACATAGTCTCATTTTACTTAAAGAATTAAAATAACTACAAAACGTCAACCCTGTCCCTGTCAATTCTGTCCCAAGTTTGCCATTTTTTAGTTGGGACATGATTGACAGTGTGGGACAGAATTGACATAAACTAGTAAAATACACGTATTTTTTTGTAGAAAAATGAATGGTTCTTTAAAAAAATATGTGGAAAGGGTCAATGTACAAGAATTTATTTAAACATTGAAGAAAAGAAAGAAAAAATAATTAGAAAAATATTAACAGGAGAAAACAAATCATAAAGATCCGTAATTTTAACAAAACCACACAAATAGTGAGATAAAATAATATCCTGTTTTGGAGATAAAGTTTGCAACATTTATTCTTTTTATGAAGGTATCATGCTAGGAAATTTCAACAAGGTAAGCAGATAGCACTTCCAACTATGGAAAGGAAAATAGGTAATTCTCCAAACCTACCTATGGAATCCCCAAAACCGTTTCTACTTTAACAAAATAACAAATACAGAAAAGAAAGATATGAGCAAAAGAAAAAATGAGAAAGAGATTGGTAAAATAGTTATGTTCCTAACAAGTGCAGAAAACCGATATTTTTGCACTCAGAACCCCCTAAACTCTCTCTACTTTAACGAATAAAACAAAGAAAGAAAGATATGAGCAACAGGAAAAACGAGAAAAAGATTGGCAAAATAGCTATTTTCCTAACAAATTCAGAAAACCGATTTTTCTGCACGCAGTTCTGTCAAGCATTTAGGTGCGGAAAAATAGGTTTTTGCAAGTGTTAGAAACAATTGTTTTTCTACGAGTGTAATGAAAATAAAGTGAAAATAGTTCTTATTTCAATTCTTACATTATATACTTATTTATATTATTATTAATTGTAAACATGTAATGCTTGGCCCTATGCATTAACAACTGATTATTTACACCAAGCGCCATATTTTATAATCAAAATGTATTTTTGTGCGGAAAATTACATTTTTCGCACGCTCGTTGAAAAAAATTATTGTTTCCAATCAATTCCAATTTAGACTGAAAATTAAATTAATTAATAAAAAACTTAAAGAAATTACTTTTTTTGCAGAAAAAGTGTGCAGTATTTTGTAGTTTTAGGTACCATGTAACACGGATTGTTCCACTGCGATTTTGTGGGGCAAATTACTGTCAAGTCATTGACGACAATTTGAACTACACAGTAAAGTTTTTATATAATATTGGCGGAAATAAATTTGACTGGCCCGAAAGGGCAAAGATGACATTGCACAAACTTTGGATGAGCCCTTACAGATATGTGCTTAAACAAATTTATATATTTATTTTAGCAAGTATTTTAAAGTTTAAGCAAAGTTTTTATTCAAGTTAAGTAACTTTGTTGTCACGAAATATGATTACTTTTTAAGGTTTTAACAATGTTTTGTTCAAAAGTTTCTTTAAAAATAAATAAAAATTAGTTTTAAAAGAAGAAGCTACGTTAAATTTAGATTTTGTACCATTTTTGTCAAAATAAGTCAATCCTGTCCCGATTTGTCAATGCTGTCCCACTCTAGTTTTGTTGAAATTACACTATTTTTCATAAGTTCTTTGAATAAATAAGTAGATATTCGGAATGGTTTATGTTTTGTGCATGTCAAGTACCATTTGCAGTATTCATTTTCATAAAGATTTTGACACAGTTGAAAAGAAAACTTTGATTTATTTTAATTTTGAATTTTTTACTGCTTTAAAACTACATAACTTTAGACAAACCGGTATTTTTCTGATTGTTTTGAATTTTTTTTTTGCAAAATTAATAAAAAATATATATTTGACTACTCTAATCCAGATAATATCCAAATATAAAAACAAGAACAGAAAGTTTGGAGACAGGATATACATTATTCCCATGTTTTTTTGTTTCTGCCTCAATTTTGCTTATTTCTGCCAGCCCCACATTTTTGAATATTGCCACCACTGCAAAATAGAATATTCATACTTTTAGTTGGTGTGGTTTTAAAACAGGTGTTCTTTAGGTAAAATTTCAACTTTTTTATTCTTGAATATGTACACTTTTGAGAAAAATGCCCATATTTTTAATATTTAATTTTTATGGGGCATAGCTCCTGGACTAATAGCGCTAGATAAAGAAGAAGCCGGTTAGCCTTAGGGCTCCTTAACCCTACTAAGTATTATTTTTTATAAAGTTATTTAAATGTAAGCGCAGTGAAAATTAAAAAAAAAACACGAAAAAATGCGATTTTTTTAACATAAGATGATTTTATCAGGATCAAACAAGGCCAAGTCTGTACCAATTTTTTTTGTTTTTTGCTGTTTCAGGACGTTAAGAATCTAATGCTTATTGATCAAAATTTATTTTGTGCTAAATTGGAAAAAATACAATATGTTGATATGTTGATATTTTGATAAATTGGTTGCCATCTTGCAAACAAGAACAGGTAAGTAAAATTCTTTTTTTTAAATATTAGACCTGACCTCCTTATTGTTTGTTCCAAATTTGGGAATTTTCACTCTATTGGTATGGGAGTAGCACGCACCAATGTTGGGTTTTAGGAATATGTATGCCATTTTCTATGGGGTATTTTTCAAAATCAAATATATAGCACTGAACGCCGCAAAAACTTTACAGCAAATTTCTACATGTCTTGTTTATGGTATAAAAATGTTTTTGCTTTGCTTTTAATAAACCTCGAATTTTGTTGAATTTTTTAATCAAACTACTCAAACCAAATGACCTTGAACCAAAAGAATTGGGATAAAAGTAAAGCCAAGTTCTCCAATACAAATTTCAAAATAAAAGGTTCTTACTAGTTTGGAAATGTTTTTTTAAACAATTAAATAATTTTAGGGTACTTTAATTTTTTCCATGGTTTGAAGTACAGTAGAATTTTGATGATCTATACATGAGTGAGTGAGTGGCAATTTCGAC
Organism: Aspidapion aeneum; assembly: GCA_963576565.1. NCBI lineage: Eukaryota > Metazoa > Arthropoda > Insecta > Coleoptera > Brentidae > Aspidapion > Aspidapion aeneum. The sequence goes on along the minus strand of OY755041.1, from coordinate 16,717,284 downwards.
GTTTTTTGAAATTTCGTAACTACTTTAATAGTTTTTGGAAGTCCATGAAACTTAAAGAGGTTGTTAACTCTATGAAGATCTACGACTGTGCAAAGTTTGAGATTTGTAGCTCATTCCGAAGTAGAGTTTTAGATAGCTTAAATATGGGCTGAAATGTTTCAAGAAAAGATGGTACAGCAGTTGCGCGGACTTGGCGAGGCACTGCCGGCCGTGCCCTCAGAGACTTTTACACAGTTGCCTACCGAATTTGATTTAAGATTCAATTCAAGATTCAAAAGTAGCTTTGGTGTCTGTAGAACAAGATTAAATTGACAAAGGCATGCTTACCTAACATAATATCTACTTAATCTGCACTATATATGCTAATAATAGTAGAAAATTATAAGTATACCTATTCGTTACAGTAAAGCAAAGTAAAATAATAAAAACAAAGTACAATAATACGAACAAAGTAAATAAATAAAGTACCATAATAAAAACCAAGTAATAAAAGTCACACTAACACATAAAAACTATTTTTTATATTTTAATCTTTTAAAAACACTTTTTTACACGTAAAGCATAAGGTACCATAATAAAAACCAAGTAATAAAAGTCACACTAACACATAAAAAATATTTTTTATCTTTTAAAAACATTTTTTTACACGTTTGTATACAAGGTCCGCTGAAGAGCCCTCTTCAACTCACAATATAGTAGATCCCTCTTAAGATTTTTTTTTCAAGACAATAAAATAATATGACATAATCAAGTAAAATTTGAAAATATCAAATGAATTTTAAAAGTATTCCCATAGTTGGAGCTGGTAATTGCCTTTTTCGTGCCGTGAGCCAATATCTATTTTGTTCTCAAGACAATCATTCTCAAATAAGAATAAATGCTGTTGATTTTGTTAAAACTCACTGGAAAATGTTTGAAAATTTTGTTTCTATCAGCAACAAAAATAATGGGACTGCTACAGAATGTAAGGCGCTTTCTGAATTTTACAAAATAAATTTTTGATTTATATAGTAGACAACGTAAAGAAAGAAGAAGTTATGTTTAAATTTGTTAAACCTTCAATATCATTTTCAACCAACTTTTCAAAAATTATTCATTTAGTTTTTTATGGCAAAGCAGATTCGGGACACTTCACACTACAAGAAAATACTAACCCTTTAAACCTTTGGTGATATATGCCTAAAATATTTTAAAAATTTAAACGGATTAAAAATACATAATAAAAGAGTTCACAACAACGAAAACAAATCTTTATTAGAAACTTTTATTACAAGCAAATTCATAGATTTGAAAACATTGATTAGCCAGACCCCTTCAAGTTCTGTCGATAAGAAGGCAACATATGTCCAAAAATATAAAGAAGTCTCATCTTCAGATAGTACATAATGACGACGCTTTAAATTCATTTTCCATAGATACATTTTTAAGTCATTTTTTAAAATCATCTACACCAATTTTAAAACGAATTCCAAAAGGCGCTCGGCCAAAGATTTTACTTCACTTCTTAAATGTTGTTAAAATCATATAGAAAGCTGGTACCATTTACTTACTTTTCCTATGGTGCCTTGAAGTTTCGAAAAAACAATAGAAAAAATTATACAAAGACCCTAACTTTTATTGTAAAAGAAAACCTTGAAAATTGGAAAAAATCGAAAGAACTCTATAACCTCATTTTTGGAAAGTTTGAAAAAAGAAGAACCAAACAGGAAAAATAAAATTTTCAGGAAAACCTCAACAAATTTCTACCGAACAAGGTGGAAAGTAAAATTTCTGAAAGAGACATTAGGGTCGCAATCCGACTATTAACCTCTGAAGACAAGTTAGCACCAGAATAATGAAACGTTGGAAATATTGAAACAAAAGCATCCAAAATATGATAGGGAGCAAATCTTCGCAAATTTTAATAAAATTAAATGTGACGTTCTTTCCGGGTCCATTCCAGGTAGCACCGCACACCACAGAAGACCACGGTTCGGTCCGCTTTGCGTCAATATGTTATGCCGCACACAATGTTTATGGAGCCTCATTGTGTGCATTCAACAAAAAAGATGGTGGGATTCGTCTAATTTTAGTTGGGCTTTATTTTCGTAGATTAGCTGCAAAGATTATATGCTCTTTAATTTACGAATCAAGTTTTTCGCCCTCGTCAATTGGGATTTGGAACCAAAAGTGGATGTGAAACTATTTCTTATGCAGTTCGTCGTTTTCATTCCATTAAACATTCAAGTGACAAAATTTTAATTAAAATAGATTTTTTAATGCTTTTAATATGGTAAATCGTGAAACCATATTATCAAGATCCAAAGAATAGGTACATTATTGATTATTTTAATTTTATTCTCCAATGTTATAAAAAAAAAACAATTTTATCTTTTGACGACAACTTTATTCTATCACAAAGGGGCGTAAAATAAGGGGATCCCTTGGGTCCAGCTTTATTTTATTTGGCATTACAGCCCATTATCTCAAATGTTAAATCTGAGATTAACCTAGGGTACCTTGATGATGGTGTACTATCTGGTCATCTTGATTTAGTTTAAGCGACTTTGAAAAATTGGAAAAAGCTTGCGCTTAAATTGGTTTTTTCAACAATTTTTAATTCCAAAACAATATTTCAGTTTTCAACTCATATGATCCATTATTACAAAAATTTTTAAAGGAAAATTTATCCTTTTTATACAAATGAAATTGAGTCAAATTTAAATTTTAAAATGAATTTAATTAAAAAAATTGTAGAAAAACTATCCCTACTTAACTCACACGTACCATGTTACTTATTTAGACATTCATTTTCTATTCCTAGAATAACATACCTGTTAAGATGTGAATGAATGAACCTTGTTGGTCGTCTCCGGAAAGTCTTCAAAATTTTGATTTTGAAAATGTTAAGGGAATCTTTACAAAGTATTATAAATTGCAGTATAGGCAATGATACATGAAATCAGTGCTCATTACCTATAAGTTTAGGAGGACTAAGAATCAGAATTTGTACAAGTCTTTGTTTTTCTGCGTTTTACGGTTGCATGAATGACGTTTCACTTTTAATAAAATTAAGTCGTCCTTCATATGTATTATCTGCAGATAACCATATCTACATTGCGGAATTTAATTTATGTAAAAATATAGGAAACTTTTCTCAAATTAATTGCAAACCTCACCAAAAAAATTCAGATTTAACTTTCTGTAAATCTCCTGTTGATAAAATTATATTAAATTCCTAATCAATGTTAATGAAAGCGCGTCTCTTGGCTTTGCAAGAAACGGAAACTTTCACATGGTTAAAATCTTCACCATCATCTACTTTAGGCAATCTTCTTGATGATCCTTCATTTCGAATTTCTGTATCAGCGCGAATTGAAAAACCTGTTGTTGAACCATACGATTGCATTTGCGGCAAAAAAGTTTATAAATATGCTCTGCATGGAATATACTGCAATAAGAATGCAGTTCGTTGAGCAAGACACAGATTACTGAATAATATAATCAAACGTGCACTAAATTCCGTTGAAATTCCAGCTGTACTTGAACCACAGAATATTAGTCGTAGTCACGGGAACCGTGTTGACGGATTAACTTAGTGCCCTGGAAGAAAGGTAAAGCACTCTTGTGGGATGCTACCTGTAGGGATACATAGGCTAAATCATATATTACAACACATTTATAAAAGCTGATTCAGCACCAGTTGGGGAAATGTTAAAACGACAAAAATGTAAAGAGCTTGAAGATAGATTTTATTTTGTGCCATTCTCTGTGGAAACGTTTAGACCGTGGGGGGGGGGGGGGAGGAGAGGAAAATTTTATAAATGAAATTGTCTGTAAATTAAAAATTAATTTTTATATCACAGAAAATAAGTTTGCCCATATAAAGAGGAAATTCTGCAGCAGTTTTGGGGACTATCCCTGTAGACTCCGGTCTGGATGAAATAAATTTATTATAATTTTATTATTTTCTCAAAGAGTGTATTTTAATATGGATTTTTATCTTTATTTTATTTAGTTTTTTACATTGTTACTGTTAATTTTTAATTAAATATTTAAATAAAAAGTTAAATAATTATTTTCAGTAAATAAATTGCATTCTGATTTTATAATAGTGAATCAAAGAGAGAATATTTATTTTCATTTATTAACTGAGAAAAAACTCTTCCAAGGTATAATAACTTTTTGTGGCTAAAAATTCTTTTGCCATCCTTCTGAATTTCTTCATTCTGGTTTTATGGTGGTCGAGTCTATAAAAACTGAACATTTATTTTCATTTATTTACGGAGAAGAAAATTCCCCAAGGTATAATATCTTTTGTGACTAAGAATTCTTATGTAATCCTTCTGAATTTCTTATAGCAATCAATTAATTTCTAATGATCGACCAGTCATGTGAACTTAACTGAACGACTGTAACTGCGTCATCGGGTTTCCATAAAACAAATGCTTAAAGGCAACCCGGTGACGTAGATTTTTTAATATGATTACAGTTGGCCAGTCAGGTTCAATTACCTTTCAAATTCGGTAGGTCACTTGTGTAGAAGTGTAAAGACCTTGACCGCAAGCCATCTCGTGGGAAGTGCAGATTTGAGGAGCGGGTAACGAGGTAATAACCACCCCCCCCCCCCCCCCCCCCCCCCCGTCCCCTTGGAAAAAAGACATGCACTTTTCCTAAAAAATGAAGGGAAAAAAAATGTGCTGCTTGAAAAATCCATTACACCCACTCTTAAGCATTTGCGCCCCCCAGCTTGACAACTCATGGACCCCCACTGCACACGTTACAGTTATTGAAAAATAAAATTATGTTACCAATAACGAAAAAAACAACAAATCTTGCGAACAATTCCTCAAAACGTGGATATTAGTTGCTCGTATACTAGTTTCAGTCTTGTTGAACCTCTTCGGTACGAGCGTAACAAGTGTTGTACGTCGTGACGTCAAATTTCGCATCAAACCTGAGGCTTCCCTGACTGATATTGCAATTCAGCAGTTGGTCTGTTTCAGTAAATGTCCTCATTTTATATTTCCTTTTCAGACATCATCATCCCCATTAATCGTCCCTTAGCACTTGTTACGCTCGTACCGAAGAGGTCCAACAAGACTGAAACTAATATACGAGCTACTAATATCCCCGTTTTAAAGAATTTGTTGTTTTTTCTTTAAGAATATCCTCACAATATTCCTTTCAATTTTTCTCCCGCCTTGACAGGTTTACGAAGACTGTCTCCGTAGTGACTTTAAATTTCGCCTCAAACCTGAGGCTTTCCTGACTGATATTGCAATTTGGCAGTTGGTCTGTTTTCAGTTAATATGCACATTTCATATTTTCTTTTCAGATATCATCATCCCCATTAATCTTGTTACGCTTGTACCGAAGAGGTCCAACAAGACTGAAACTAATATACGAGCTACTAATATCCCCGTTTTAAAGAATTGCCCGCAAACTTTGTTGTTTTTCGTTAAGAATATTCTCACAATATTCCTTTCAATTTTTCTCCGGGCTTGAGGGATTTACTGAGACTGATTATATCTGTCTTCGTAGTGACCTCAAATTTCGCCTCAAACCTGAGGCTTCCCTTACTGATAATGCAATTCGGCAGTTGGTCTGTTTTCAGTAAATGTCAACATTTCATATTTCCCTTTCAGACATCATCATCCCCATTAATCGTTCCTTAACACTTGTTGCGCTCTTACCAAAGAGGTCCAACAAGACTGAAACTAGAATACGAGCTACTAATATCCCCGTTTTGAGGGATTGCCCTCAAGCTTTGTTGTTTTTTCGTTAAGAATGTCCTCACATTCCTTTCAAGTTACCAATAACATTATAAGCGCAGCTATTTTGTGGGTACTTGAAAGAAAATAAGAAGTTTGCACCCAAAATTTTTTTCAAGGTGCTGAAATGAGTAATTCTGATTAGACAGCCTCATTAATGAAATTTTTAATACGTTTAGGTGATGTCTCTATTCCATTTGTTGATGAAAATGTCCCTAAATTTTAGCCAGATCGTACTGTATATATCCTAAACCGCCTCTATTTCTATTTTCCTGAAACACCCTGAAAATTACAAAATTATTTTGTTACCTTTTGCAAAAACTAGTAGGTTTCCTTTTATCAAAATATGCAGTTCCCTTATTTTTGTAAATTCGTTTTAAACTGAAACACCCTATACAAGAGATATTATTGCAAAACCTATGTTATTTTAAAACGAAAAAAAGTAAACTTTAATAAATGGTAATGTTTCTCAAAGGTTTTTCAGCTAGATTATCAAAACGTTCTACAGTGCACTGTAGCAAGAGAGACTCCGAACTCTACTTAACTTAAGAATCTCCCACTATACTTACTTATATATATATATATATATATATATATATATATATATATATATATATATATATATATATATATATATATTTATCGGTTTCACAACGTTCTACGTCTTCCGATACCCAATCTCCACTTGTTTCTGTTTGCCCATAATTCATCATCTAGGCCTCTTTTTCTTATTTCACTGTCTATTCCTTCTCTCCAGCTTCTCCTTGGCCGTCCTCGTTTTCTTCAGCGAGTTGGTTTCCATTCTAGTATTTGTTTAGGTAGTCTTTCGTCATTCATTCTTTGTACATGTCTGTGCCACACCGTTGTTTTGTTCTTATATCATCCACTAATGTACGTTCACCCACTGTCATAATTTCTCTTATTCTTTGATTTGTAGCTCTTTCTCTTTTTGATGTCCCTGCTGCTCTTCTCCAATAGTCCATCTCCGTAGCGGAAAGCATCTTTTCTGTTCTATCCTTGATTGGCCATACTTCTGAGCTGTATGTAATAATACTTTTTACAATGGTGTTATATATTTTCGTTATGTTCTGATATACTTTGGTCCCAAATTATTCCATTTAATAAAGTTACTGCTTTTCTTCCTTGTACGTTTCGATCTTTTATAGCTTTGTCTAGTGTTCCGTCAGCTGTAATTTTTAGACCTAAGTATTTATACTCATCACAGGACTGAATTCGCTGTCCAGTATTTAAAATTAGATCCTGTTTCGTTCCACCGATACACATATACTCTGTCTTATTGAGATTAACCTCTAGTCCCCACTTATTGTACTCTTCTATTAGTTTTCGTGTCATATAATCGAGATCGTCATAATCCTGAGCCACTACTATCTGATCATCGGCAAAACATAAAGTATACAAGGTGGTTTCGTCCAACAGAATTCCCATGTTTTGATATTTTCTCTTCCATACTTTAAGGACTTGTTTCAAGTATATCTTGAAGAGCGTAGGCGACATACAGCAACCTTGTTTAAGACCTTTATTTACTTGAAAGCCTTTGGTTAGTTTTGCTTTTATTTTAACTTTTGCCTTACTATTGCGATATACCTCTTTGATGGCCTTAATTAATTGTACGCTTATGTTTGTGTTTTCCAACGCTTTCCAAAGTAGATTTAGTGGAATATTATCATATGCCTTCTGTAAATCGACGTAAAGCAGATGCAGCTCTTGTCCGTATGCCATTTTCTTTTCAATAACTTGGGTTATACAAAAGAGATGATTTGAAGTCGATCTACCCGCCCTGAAACCGGCTTGTTCCTCTGCCTCCATGTCTTTATATTCGCTCTCCACTTTATTTCTTAATATTTTACCGTATATTCTGCTTAGCGTACTAGTCACAGATATACCTCTATAATTGTCACATATATCTTTCCTTCCTTGTTTGTGTATTGTGGATATATATGACGTTTTCCACTCAGTTGGTACTACAGTTCCATTTAAATATTTTTGGAAAAGATTCCGTAATCTCCAAAACAGTTCTTCAGTGCCATATTTCACCTGGGATATTTCCGGGTCCGGCAGATTTACCTCTTTTTAAGGTTTTGCACACGTTTTTAACCTCAGAGATTGTAAGGGGTACTGGAGATCCCATCGTTCTAATTATATTGTCTCTTTCTCCTTTCTTGAATTCGGCTCTATCTTCAGTTAAAAGTTTTTTAAAATTCTTATCCCATTTTTTGTCTGGTATTGGTGAAATTATATCTCTGCATGTTTCTTTTTTAATCGATCTTATAGTTTTCCAGCTTTCGGTACTTCTCCTACCTCCTAAGTAAGAATCTATTTTCTGACACTTTTGCGTCCACGATTGATTTTTCTTATCACTGATCATTCTTCTCACTTTTGATTGAGCAATTTTGTATTCTTCTCTGCTTCTATCTGTCTTTAAGGATAAGTAGTGATATAATTTCCTTTTTTCCTCTATTTCTCTCTCAATCTCAGCTTCCCACCAGTATGGTTTTCTTCTTTTAGAAGTTTCTTCCACTAATCCTAGTGCTTCTTTTGCAGCTTGATGGATGATTAATGTAATACTTTCGTATTCCTCATCTGGGGTTTCACCTGAACTTATATTAACTTTTTCGTTAAGTCTTTTTTTGTATAAGTTTTTTATGCTCTCATCTTCTAGGCTTAGTAGATTATATTTACAGTGGTCAATTTCTTCAATCACTGTATAATCAAGATTATTAACTTCATATGAAGTTAGCGAAGCACCCTCAAAAACGGTCAAAAATAAGAACGACAAAATTAATTTTTCCACAACTAATTCACGACTAATTAGCGGCAAATTATCCACCATATTCGATTTTGATAAAAGCTATTTTTACGAGGGTGCTTCGCTAACTTCATATGAAGTTAGCGAAGCACCCAAAAAAAGGGTCAAAAATAAGAGCGACAAAATTAATTTTTCCACAACTAATTCACGACTAATTAGCGGCAAATTATCCACCATATTAGATTTTAATAAAAGCCATTTTTACAAGGGTGCTTCGCTAACTTCATATGAAGTTAGCGAAGCACCCTCAAAAACGGTCAAAAATAAGAGCGACAAAATTAATTTTTCCACAACTAATTCACGACTAATTAGCGGCAAATTATCCATCATATTCGATTTTGATAAAAGCCATTTTTACGAGGGTGCTTCGCTAACTTCATATGAAGTTAGCGAAGCACCCTCAAAAACGGTCAAAAATAAGAGCGACAAAATTAATTTTTCCACAACTAATTCACGACTAATTAACGGCAAGTTATCCACCTAGTAGCGGTTCGATTTGCGATGGGTGCCAAAATATGAAGTTAGCGAAGCACCCAAAAAAAGGGTCAAAAATGAGAGCGACGAAATTAATTTTACCACAACTAATTCACGACTAATTAGCGGCAAATTATCCACCATATTCGATTTTGATAAAAACCATTTTTACGAGGGTGCTTCGCTAACTTCATATGAAGTTAATGAAGTTAGCGAAGCACCCTAAAAAACGGTCAAAAATAAGAGCGACAAAATTAATTTTTCCACAACTAATTCACGACTAATTAACGGCAAATTATCCACCTAGTCACGATTCGACCTGCGATGGGTGCTTCGCTAACTTCATGCTCATCTTTTATTGTTATATTCATTTTAATTAACCTTTTATTTGGGTTTAGAGATAGTTAGTCTGATGCCCCCAACCTAGAGGACCAGGTGGTTTTTGATCGAGGTTTTCTTCCCCTAGCCTTTGACGATTCCTACGCCGGTACTACAAGGCAGCATCTTCTTCACCTGTGATCCTAGGCAGGAGCCCTTACAGGGTGCTATCATCCGGGCCAGATGAACCCTGGTTTTTTTTGACAAGGTTGTTACTCCCCCTTCTCCTCTTTTCCCGTTAGTGCAATGGGACCCCAGGCTTAAAACTGGCACAGCGGAGTTATTTACTTACTTACTTACTTTGCTTTATTGTTCCATAAGAAATATGAACAAGAGTTCTAGTTACGAAATTACTATAAATGTAAAGAAAACCCCTGTAGCAAGAGAGACTCCTAACTCACTACAACTATGTTGGTTTAGAACGTTTTTCTACGTTGTCTGACATCACTCTCCACCTCCTTCGATCCTGACAATCATCTTCTGTCAGTTTTTTTTTAATTATTGATCTATTGATCTTTGGATTAACTGTTGCCATTCCAGTTTACGACGCTCTTTTTCTGCGCCCTATTGGTTGACATTCTAGGACCTGCTCTGGTAATCTTTCGTCGTTTATCCCTTGTACATGGCCGTACTATAAAACTTGCCTTTTGCCTTCCCTCGATTCCCATTTCTTGTTTTTTATTTTTTAATGATCTGTTCTAGATGTTCTCATTGATTTTCTTATTGCATTTCTTTGCTCCATAAAATACTGCTAAGACATCCAATAATCTTTTTTGCTTTTACTATTTTTTTCCCAGATCTTTACAGTACGTTCCTGTATGTCTCCAAACGTGACACCCGGGTATACAAACTCATTGCTTGGAGATATTGTTTGTCCATTGTAACTCATTTGATTCGTTTCCAATATATAAGTACTGTGGCTTGTCCACGTTCACTGTTAACCCTCACTTATTGTATTCTTCCGTTAACTGTCTTATCATATACTCCATGTCTTATTTATCATTATCTACAATTACTTGGTCGTCAGCAAACTGTAGTGTCTATATGGTAAATCGGTCGTGAAATTGTATTTACATGCCGTGTACTTTGCGTTTCCAGTTTAGAGCTACTACGATATATAATTTAAAAGGAGTTGGAGAGATACAATATCTATGTCTTAAGCTTTTCGTTGTCAGGAATTCTTTTGAAAGTCGATTTCCAATTTTAATTTTAGATTTTGACCCTTTGTATATTTATATATCGCTTTTATGTATGTATGATTGATATTAGTTTGTTGTAACATAATTCTCTCTCCTTAATTTTCCAGTTCCACAAAGGTAACATGTGTCTCTATATTTCTGGCACTGCTTTTCTCAATTACTTGTTTAAGACAAAAAACATTATCACTACAAGATCTGGCTGAACGAAACCCACTTTGCTCTTCTTCTTCTTGTTTATGAAAATCATTCTCTACTGGATCCCTAAGAATCCTACCGTACAGTCTGATTAGAATACAGGTTACTAAAATCCCTCTATAATTGTTTGCAATCCGGCTGGTTTTCTTTTTTACGTATTTTTCAATCATCAGGTACTGGATGTTCGTTTATGCATTGATTGGTAATATATGTGAGAATTTCTAGTAGTTTCTCTGATCCCTATTTGAGCTTTTCAGCATATATTCGGTTAGCTTCTACGGATCTAAACTTTTAAATAACGTTCTTGATCATTTCTCTATTAAAAATTACTTCATCTTTATGTACTTCTATATCCTTGTAGTGTTCTTTTCATTGTTCTGGTTTGATGATCCGAATGTTTACTTATTGTTTTGTCGGGCTTTTTACCGTAGAAAGGAATTTCCATATTTCAGAACTCTGCTTACCTCCTATGTGTGTATTTATGTCGTGGCATTTGCACTCGAACGCTCTTGTGTATCAAATTTCTTAGCTGCCTTCGGATTTCCCTGTAGATTTCTAGGTCTCTTTGCTCTTTAGTACTGAGCCAGTTCAAGTATGTGCGTTTTTTATCCTTGACCATTTCCTTTATTCCCTCTGTCCGACATATCTTACTGTTATTTCTATTATCTTGGTATCCAACATCGGTACGGGTAGACCTCGTCAGATGTCTATTAGGGGAAATGAATCGACCCCTGCCCTCCGTAGATTCCAGGTACTCTCCGACCCAGAGTGTTAGCACCTGTATAGGGTCCCTTTCCCAGGGTTACGGGAGAAGACCACATCGATATGAAAGGCGGAGAGAATGGACCTCGGTACGGTGATCATAGCGTAGGTGGCAACCCTATCTTTTAGGGATAGTATAAAAGACCACAGCTGTTGCCTCACAGTATGGCGTTGGCTCGTCAAAGGCTAGAGGAGAAAAACCTTGATTAAAAATCCTGGCCCTCCAAGTAGGGAGTTAAGGCATTAGACTGGTTCTCTAATACTTGTAAAACAAAGCAATTACCAAAAAGCCTAAATAAAGCCTCGGAGCAATGGATGGAAACTCTCGAAGACGAAAAAAGGAAAGACAAAGGACTATGAATATAGCTACATGGAACGTACAGGGAGTGAATCAAAAGTTGGACATTATTGCAACTGAAGTGCAGAATTGTAAGATCGAGATTATTGCACTCACAGAGACAAAAAAGAAAGGAACAGGTACGAATAGTGTCGGCAATTTTGTCCATATATTCACTGGAGTCCCAAAAGAAAGCAGAGCAGCCAGAGGGGTATCCTTATTAATAAAGAAAAATCTAAAGAATAAAATTACAGACTACGATTGCATTAGTGAAAACATACTTCGAGTGAACATGAAGATGCTTGGACATAATATAAGCATAATAGCAGTGTACGCACCATCAGATGACGAAAGAGTAGCTACAAAACAAATGTTCTTTGACCAACTGGATGAGACTTTCACCAAAATCAATAATACCAGAGAAAAAATTATGCTTGGCGATTTTAATAGCCGAACTGGTAGACAAACCCAGAGCAAAGTGATAGGACCATTTGGAGAGGAAGTAACAAATGATAATGGCTTAAGACTGATACAATTGTGTTAAACCCACAACCTAAAAATAAATAATGGTGTTTTTATACATAATTCATCGATATACCTGGATTCAGCCAACAAGAAATCTTAAATCAATCATTGATTATGCTATACGTGGACAACACTCGCAATTAAAGTGGTATGATGTGCGAGCACTTCGTGGTGTTACCTGTGGATCTGACCACCATCTGGTAAAATCAAAAATATTATTCCCTTTAAGAAAAAGGACGAAAGTATTGAAAATGAAAACATAGAAAGCATCGAAGACAATCAAAAATACAACTTTAGAAGTCTAGAAATCGAAAGTACTCAAAGATTGTATCAGAACCGACTACAAACATAATAAAAAGCTTGAAGGAAGCAAGCAATGAAGCTGTTGGGTACCAAGATAATAGAAATAACAGGAAGATGTGGTGGACGGACAAAATACAGGAAATGGTCAAAGAGAAAAAACGTACATACTTGAAATGGCTCAGTACTAAGGAGCAAAGAGACCTAGAAATCTACAGGGAAACCAGAAGACAGCTAAGAAAATTGATACGCACAGAAAAAAATTAAATGTTCGAGCGCAAGTGCCACGACATAAATACACACGTAGGAGGTAGGCAGAGTTCTGAAGTATGGAAATTCATTTGTACAGTAAAAAACCCAACAAAAGAAAAGGTAAACATCCAGATAATCAAACCAGAACAATGGAAAGAACACTACAAGGGACTGCTGCAGGAGACAAGATCCGAATATCTGGCAGCCTCTCCGAGGAGAGACATAGAAGTACATGGAGAGGAAGTAATAATCGAAAAAGAAATGATAAATAATAGTATAAAAAAGCTTAAATCCGGAAAAGCTAGCGGACCTGGGGGTATATATGCTGAAATGCTCAATTATGGATTAGAGAAACTACTCGAAAATCTCACATATATTATCAATCAATGCATAAACGGACATGCAGTACCTAATGATTGGGAAATTGCATTCATATCCTCAATACATAAAAAAGGAAACAAGCTGGATTGTAACAATTATAGAGGAATTTCAGTCACCAGCACTCTAGGTAGGTTGTACGGTAGGATTCTTAGAGATCTAATAGAGAATGATATTCATGAACAAGAAGAAGAAGAGCAAAGTGGGTTTCGTGCAGGCAGATCTTGTAGTGATGTTTTTTGTCTTAAACAAGTAATAAAAAGAAGCGCCAGAAATATAGAGACGCATGTTACCATTGTGGACCTACAAAAAGCTTATGATACCGTTCCAGTGGAAAAATTATGGACTGTGTTGGAACAAACTAATATCAATCATACATAAAAGCGATAAAAGAACTATACAAAGGGTCAAAATCTAAAATTAAAATTGGAAATCGACTTTCAAAAGAATTCCTGGTAACAAAAGGCTTAAGACAAGGATGTTGTGTCTCTCCAACTCTTTTTAAAATATATATCGCAGTGGCTCTAAAAAACTGGAAACGTAAAGTGCACGGCATGGGAATACAACTTAACGACCGATTTACTATATACACACTACAGTTTGCTGACGACCAAGTAATTGTAGCTAATGATAAAGAAGACATGGAGTATATGATGAGAAAGTTAACGGAAGAATACCAAAAGTGGGGACTAACAGTGAACGTGGACAAGACACAGTACTTATGTATTGGAAACGAATCCAGTGAGTTAGAACTAGACAATGGACAAACAATATCTCCATGCAATGAGTATGTATACTTGGGTGTCACATTTGATAAGACCGGAACAGACTGTAAAGAATTGGAAAAAAGCAAAAAAGGTTATTGGATGTCTTAACAGTATTTTATGGAGCAGAAAGATAAGAAAGAATGTAAAATTTAACATATATGAAACAATGGTAAAAAGCACGCTGTTGTATGGAATGGAGACTTGTCGCGTAACAGAAAAATACAAAACAAAAATGGAAAGTGTCGAAATGGATGAGAAGATCAATGAGAATATCTAGATTAGATCACATAAGAAATGAGATCATAAAAGAAAGAATGGGAATCGAGGGAAGCATAACGGATGACATCACTAAAAGGCAATTGATATGGTACGGCCATGTACAACGGATGAACGACGAAAGATTACGAAAACAGGTCCTAGAGTGGCAACCAGTATGGCGCAGAAAAAGAGGACGTCCTAAACTAGAATGGCAACAGTCAATCCAAAGATCAATGAGTCAAAAGAATCTGACAGAAGATGATTGTCAGGATCGAAGGAGGTGGAGAATAGGCGTCGGACAACGTAGAAAAACGTTCTAAACCGACATAGTAGTAGTATCCAACATCTTCTTTGCTTGCTTTTTTTAAGTTTTTTACCATGTTTGTATACATCTTTTTAAATGAATGTTGTGTGATTATATTATTATAGTGTTGTATTCCTAACACATAAAAACATTTATTTAAATTTGATAGCTTTATCGCCAAGAATTATTATTTTTCTGTTTTCTTTTCAGAAAAACGTACTACCCGTGCCCTCTATTTATTATATCTGGCACCTCTAAAGCGTACATCGTCATTCGGCAAGCTTTAGTATTATAGTATTCCTGAGCACGAATTCAGTAATCAATATTTTAAAATATGGAAAGGCCTAGAAGAAGGCAAAGCAAAATAATTTGGTATGAATATGTAGATTGTAGATGGAGCCTGTTTAATAACAACTAGTTTTAGGAACGATGATCATGAATATGAGCAAAAATATTTGTTTTTGATATTATGAATTGGTTGTGCCTAACTAAGGGTCGAATTCTAATACAAACTAGGTAACTTGAAAGGGTAACTGCAGGCCACTGAAAGCAAAACTTTGTAATTAAAAGAGTACACAGAAATTAATCTTTTCGATGTAATGCTTTAAATCCCTTAGCAAGCAAAAGTTGTTACGGTGATAAAAAGAATTGTTCACATTGAAAAAGCTTGTTTAGTTCGAAAAAATGCTTTAAAAAGAATAAAGCAAACTAAATAAATACATTAACTTCTCAAAAAAGAACGATAAAAATGCTCACAATTTTGACAGTTTCAAGGAAGAGTAAAAGTTTACATAGAAGCGGGTGGTGTGAGTTGGGATAGGGGGAGACTGTGGACAGTCGTTTTTCTCGCAGCTGCGAAGGGATTTTCGGTAACTCCCACAATAGTTCATATTTTTCGTTGGCGAATTTCGGACTATATATGACAGACAGCGTAAAGACGATAGAATTTTAAATATTCTCGTTTTTTTTGAAAATTTACTGATTTTAACAGTAAAAAGTAAGCTGGTACAGGTTCATAATTTATCGAAGTATTTTTATTTTCACAAGAACTTTTATTTAAAAAAAAGCACCCAACTGCTAAATTTACTTTAAGTACTAGTCGCAGTTGAGTACAAAATTGATAGGTATACCTATAATGTACGACATGCTTTAACTTTTAGTTTTGATGCCCACAGCGCACTTACGAAATTAAACAGTTTTGTATTTTTATGAATCAGGTTATTGGGTAATTTTGTACCCAACTGCGACTAGTAGTTACAAGTAAATTTAGCAGTTGGGTGTTTTTTTTATTAATTTTATTTATTAGTTTCAACTTTTAGGTTTAATTCTTATTCAGCCTTATAAAAAGCACTATGCATTAACAATTCATTTAGCTTTACCCAAAAAGTACGTGTAGATTTTCTACGAACGCGAACAGTGTTGCCCTCAATTGAGTGAAGGTGGGGGAGGAGAGAGAGAGGAGGGAACTAGTAAAATGGTGTCTTATCTTTAAGCTTGTGTCGATTTTTTTTTTTAAATCGCTCTAAATTTGTGAACGTATAGCTGCAACTATTACTAATAAGGTAAGTGGGGAAAAGAGAGGGAGAGAAAGGGGAAAACTAGTAAAATGATGTTGGAAAAAAAGTCTTATTGCGTGTGCAGGAAGAACTTTTGAAATCGCCTTATATTTGTGAAAGTTATAGCTATAACTATTACTTATAAGGATGACGGGGTGGAGAGAGGAAGAGGTGGGCGGTGGGGGGGGGGTGGTTCGGTTCGGTTCGGTTCGGAAGAGGGGGTGTTATAAGTAAAATTGTGTTGGAAAAAAAAATCTGAAAGCGTATGCAGAAACAATTTTAGAAATGGCTCCATATTTGATAAAATTATGCAAATATGGTTTTTGAATAGAGTGGGGCAATGACAGGAGGGGAGATGGGTGGGAGCAGGGAGCACTACAATGTAACTACAGCAAATTGGAGGACATTTGCAATTCGTAAATAAAAAAATTTCAATAAAATCGCCTAAAATTTAGATAATTTGAATGCCTTAAAGCCTACATCATATGAAAATGGCGCCTGACGCCATGTTGAATCCTGTTTAAAAAAATATAGCCTATAGCATCTTTTTATCAAACTCGGTTCAACCGTTTAGCATCTAGCGTGACACAAACATACTTACATACATACAACAATCGAAAAACATTACCCTTCCTTTCGCCGTGCTGCAGTTGCGTAAAAATGTTTACTAACTGTTGAGGCAATTGAACTATTTTTGCACAGAAAAATAATTTTTTGTAATGGCGCCCCACGGTTTTTCAGTTTTCGTAAATACCGTACTCAAACCGAAGTCCGCCCCCCCCCCCCCGAACCGAACCGAACCCCCTCCCCCCCCGAAGCTAACATTTTTTTAGATATTTTCCACATATTTCATGAATACAATCATAAAATAGCATAAAATACGGCGTCATGAGGTCTCGGGCCCCCCCGAAACTGTCTCGGCCCCCCCGAAATTTTTTTCTATATACGCCACTGACTGTATATCGAGTCCCACCCCCCACCTCCTCCCTTCTTCCCTGCCCTGCATACTCTTCTATCTATCTATTTAGCCTTCTTCGATCCATCTTTGGATATAGGCCTCCCCCAATATCTTCCACTCTTCCCTGTCTGTCGCCGTGTTCATCCATCTAGCTCCCGCATGTTTCTTCAAATTGTCCGGTCATCTCATTTGTGGCCTTCCCCTACTTCTTTTATTTTCCCAAGGTCTCAAGTTTACAATACATTTGTACCATCGATCGTCTTTCTGTCGATATTATGACTGGCAAATTTCCATTTTAATTTTGCTACTTCTCCTCTGACATCCCTTACTTTTGTTTCATTTCTCATCCATTCATTCCTTTTTCTATCTGTT
This sequence comes from Aspidapion aeneum, assembly GCA_963576565.1. Taxonomy (NCBI): domain Eukaryota; kingdom Metazoa; phylum Arthropoda; class Insecta; order Coleoptera; family Brentidae; genus Aspidapion; species Aspidapion aeneum. The sequence continues at coordinate 16,699,689 of OY755041.1, read as the reverse complement.
AGCTTTACATGTAACATTTGTTTTTCCATTCATCTTTGGGTTTTTGTTACCTTATCCATGTTTGATTTTGTTTCTGTCCAGGTCTGGAATCCATAGATAAGGACAGGAAGGATACATTGGTTATACACTTTCGTTTTGAATTACTGAGGATATTTTTTATTTTTTAATATGTAGCTTAATTTACCGAATGCTGCCCAGGCCAATCTCACACGTCTCTTGATTTCAGCTGTTTGGTTTTCTTTTTTTAGTTTAATAATTTGTCCCAAGTATTCCTCTACTTGTTCTATTTTATCCTGGTTTATTCTGATCGTGATATTTTCATATGTGTTTGTTATGATTTTAGTTTTAGTGTAGTTCATACTCAAGCCTATATTTTTAGCTGCTGTATCCAATTCTTCCAGCATTTTTATCAGTTCTTCTTTCTTATCTGTTATTAAGGCGATATCATCAGCATATCTTATGTTTTTAAAAACATCTTCTAGGGCCTGGTTAAATAGTTGTATCACGCTGTCTGACACCTCTACCTCTTCTTATGTGGATTGGCTTGGTTCCTTCGTGGATTTTGATTGATATTGTTGCTTCGCTATATATATTGGTATTAAATCTGTGTATCTGTGATCGATTCGGCTATTAATTAAAAATTTAAAAAACTGCCCATTTTACCCCTCAGGGGCGCGGCTAGAAATACTTTTAAAAATTAAAAAAATATACGTTAGCGTTTTTGACCCGTTACACAACTTTTTTTAACTACGACAAATCAATAAAAAAAAAAAAAATTTTTTTGGCCTTTTTTAACTCAACTTAACCTATATATCTTGCAACACTGTGCGCAAATTTCAGCTGTATTGTTTAAAAGGAAGGTGCGCGCGAAAAATTCTTTCAGTCGTGCGTTAAGTGTCGAAGCGGAACATCGCTTTTTATTATAAGGTAAGCCACTTGCACGTACTCATATAATCTATAAAAAAAAATCTAAGATTTTAGGTACTTTATTATATTATTACCTAATATATTTGTATTTTTTACCAAGCCAATGTCCGTAGACAAGTTTTTAACCAAAATTTTCTTCCTTTTTTCGATTATTTTCAATAAAAAGGTGGTGGCGGGGTTTGGAATACAAAAAAGCATTGAGCCGGAAATCCGACAGGAGTGACGGAATTCCCAACAAAAACAATGTCTATTTAAATTAGTTTTTTTTATACCTACATTTATCAAAAAGCAAAACATACATCTAAATCGGAATGAGATTTTATCATATTTTCTAAATCTCAAATTCTATGACAGGCTATTTGTTTTAAATTCAAGGTGTCGGAATTCAGGCTGTGGGGCTATGTCGCTTTCCGATTATTTTATTTTTGTAAAAAATAAGGGTGACGAAGTTCTGGTGGGCAACAATTTTTTTAAACTTCAGTTTTTTCCATATCAACAAACATCTAAAAACAAAAAATCTAAGATGATAAAACCTACATTAAACCAAATTTTTTAAATTTCATATTCCGTCCGTTTTTTATTCTCCACTCATTTAAAATGTGTGAGGGTGTGGGAATTCAAGTTATGACAATGACGGCTTTCAGGTTGTGATTTTTCAAGTTTGCTGGATTATGAAGGAGGCCCTTTTCATATCTTACGAAAAATACCTACCTATCCAGAATTTTCCACCGAACCGAAACCAAATATTCTGTTGTCTGTTAGAAATAAATACCTTACAAGGCTCCACCCCACTAAAAACTATTAATTATTATTTCGAATACCCCAGTTATAGGTTAAACGAATTTTTAGTTATGTTACAGTCAGACAGCTAGACCGACAGATAATCCTAGAACAGTTATACTGACACACAGACATATACTACCACACAATTTGGTAATTAGGTTTTTTTGGGTTATTAAACAACTCATTTGAAGTGCTAATAAAAATACTCTGCCAATATATGGGCCCCTAAGCTCACACTAGGTACTATAGTTATAGTGTACGTGTGAGCTAATGTAACTAAAAACTGAAATATATTTTATTCAACTCCAGACTAAATTACCTTTTTTTGATACCACACAAGCCATGTTTTGACTTAAACTCAAATTTTTGAAATCTAACCCCACCCTTAAAAAAAACAAAAACTTAAATGTATTTTGTTAAACTCCAGACTCAATTACCTTTCGTTTCGTTTGATATCACACACATATTTTCACTTAAACTCTAATTTTTAAAATATACCCCCACCCTTTTTCTAAAATATATTAAAATGTATTTTGTTTAAATGCAGACTCAGTTACCTTTCGTTTGATATCACACACGCCATATTTTCACATAAACTCTAATTTTTGAAATCTACCCCCACCCTTTTATTTGGTTTGTGTTCGGTAAGCAAAGTTAATTAGTATAATAAAAGTTAGTTGTATTTGTTATAGATTGTTTTTAGCATCAATTTTATCATACTCATCTCGACCCAAGACCCAGCCTATGTACCAAATTTCAAATCGGCCAAGCGGTTTTTGAGTTATTCGCGTTGGTCGTTACAGACATACAGACAGACAGACAAACAGACAGGCGGCGCGACAAAAAAGTTTCAAAATCATCTGAAACGCAAAGATATATAAAAATACTCTGCCAATATATGGGCCCCTAAGCTCACACTAGGTACTATAGTTATAGTGTACGTGTGAGCTAATATAACTAAAAACTGAAATATATTTTATTTAACTCCAGACTAAATTACCTTTTGTTTGATACCACACAAGCCATGTTTTGACTTAAACTCAAATTTTTGAAATCTACCCCCACCCTTAAAAAAAACAAAAAACTAAAATGTATTTTGTTAAACTCCGGACTCAATTACCTTTCGTTTGATATCACATACGCCATATTTTCACTTAAACTCTAATTTTTAAAATATACCCCCACCCTTTTTTTTAAAATAAATTAAAATGTATTTTGTTTAACTGCAGACTCAATTACCTTTCGTTTGATATCACATACGCCATATTTTTACATAAACTCTAATTTTTGAAATTTACCCCCACCCTTTTATTTGGTTTCTGTTCGGTGGATTTTGTTCATTTTTAAATGGGACCATCTCGACCCAAGGCCCAGCCTAGGTACCAAATTTCATTAAAATCGGCCAAGCGGTTTTTGAGTTATGCGCGTTGGTCGTTACAGACATACAGACAGACAGACAGACAGACAGACAGACAGACATACAGACAGACAGACAGACAGACAGACAGACAGACGGCGCAACAAAAAAGTTTCAAAATCATCTGAAACGCAAAGATATATAAAAATTTTTGAAATCGGAGCAATTTTTTTTTTTCTCGAAAAAATTAGGATCACCATAGCTCACACTACTATAGTATAGTATATGTGTGAGCTAAAATTCGTTAATTATGTTGACGATTTTACCTCACATATATATTATACTATAGTAGTGTGAGCTATGGTGATCCTAATTTCTTCGAGTAAAAAAAAAGGTGCTCCGATTTCAAAATTTTTTATATATCTTTGCGTTTCAAATGATTTTGATTGATTTCTGTCTGTATGTCTGTCTGTAACGACCAACGCGCATAACTCAAAAACCGCTTGGCCGATTTTAATAAAATTTGGTACCTACGCTGGGTCTTGGGTCGAGATGGTCCCATTTAAAAATGAACAAAATCCACCGAACACAAACCAAATAAAAGGATGGGGGTAGATTTAAAAAATTAGAGTTTTTGTGAAAATATAACGTGTGTGATATTACACGATAGGTAATTGAGTCTGGAGTTAAACAAAATAGATTTTAATTTATTTTAAAAAAAGGGTGGGGGTATATTTCAAAAATTAGAGTTTAAGTGAAAATATGGCGTGTGTGATATCAAACGAAAGGTAATTGAGTCCGGAGTTTAACAAAATACATTTTAGTTTTTGTTTTTTTTAAGGGTGGGGGTAGATTTCAAAAATTTGAGTTAAAGTCAAAACATGGCTTGTGTGGTATGAAACAAAAGGTAATTTAGTCTGGAGTTGAATAAAATGTATTTTAGTTTTTAGTTATATTAGCTCACACGTACAAAATAACTATAGTACCTAGTGTGAGCTTAGGGGCCCATATATTGGCAGAGTATTTTTTTCAGATAACGTCAAAAATGTGTTATTTGGGTGTATTCTGACCTATCTTAGCAATATCGTCTGGATGTCTGACTGTGTGTGTGTATATTATTTCTGTCCGTAACACAATAGCTCCTAAACCGCTAAATCGATTTTCATAAAATTTTCTGGTAAAATAGTGCTCGACACTTACAAGCCGATTAGATTTTGGTTAACATCCAATAATGCTAATGACAATTTTTTGAAAATCTGAGGGCACGGCAGTGCCTCGCCAAGTTCGCGCGCCGTAACCATCTTTTCTTGAAACATTTCAGCCGATATTTGACCTACCTAAAACTCTACTTCCGAATGAGCTACAAACTTTGCACAGTCGTAGATCTCCATGGAGTTAACAACCCCTCCAAGGTTCATGGAATTCCATAAAGTAGTAAAGTAGTTACGAAATTTCAAAAAACGTCGAAATTGTCACTCACTCACTGACTCACTCATGTATAGATCATCAATTTTCTACTGTACTTCCAGACATGCTACAAAGCTGAAATTTGGCAGACTGATAGAAATTATGACCAAATCCCTGGAAAAAGTCGAAAAAGCCCAACATTTTATATTACTCTCCTCCCCTATACATTTAAAGTTATGTAAAAGTAGCATCGCCCACTTCCAGAAATGCTAGAGAGTTGAGCTTTGGCAGACTGATAGGAGCTATGATAAAACTATAGGAAAAAATTAAAACACCCCAAAATTCTAATTTACTTCCCTCCCATATAAATGTAAAGTTAAGTAAAAGTAACATTGCCTCCTGTTGACGTTTTGAGGGGTAGAGCGGCGGGACTGTAAGCGAGCTGGTCGTTTTATAAAATCTGGGTGCAAAAATCCTTAAAAGGACGATGTAAAAATACTAATTTTTCCGAGCCACACAAAGACAATATAGAGGATTGGCACTCACCTTTTCAGTTGTTTCCGTCGTCCAGAGGAGCTCCTCTCGCTGGCCCAGTCGTTGCAGTCGATCCACACTAGAATCACTTGTTTGTGTAATGGTTTAGCTTGATTTTCTAAGAATGTTATTGGATTTTTTGGTTAATAGAATTTATCACCATGCTGCGTGGTGATCTCGATAGAATACGACAGACGAATCTTTTTGGTTACGCCTTTTTGTGCAGATTCATTTTTCGTAGATGGCGCTGGCGTTTTGCTTGTGCCAATCAAAATTAAAATTGTGTGGGTTTTCCGAATACGGGAATTTGGCGCAAAATTTGAATTTAAAATTAAAGTTGCACGAACACCTACTTCCAGACATACTAGAGAGCTGAGCTTTGGAAGACCGATAGTAACTATGATAAAGTTATAGAAAAAAATTAAAACACCCCAAAATTCTAATTTACTTCCTTTCCCTATGAATGTAAAGTTATGTAAAAGTAACACTGCCCACAAACGATAGAGAGCTGAGCATTGGAATGCTGATAGAAATTATGAAAAAACCATGGGAAAAATTTAAAAAGTTGAATATTTTCATTAACTCTCCTCCCCTATAAATGTAAAGTTATGTAAAAGTAACATTACCCACTTTCAGAAACGCTAGAGAGCTGAGCATTGGAACACTGATAGGAACTATGATAAAACTATAGGACAAAATTTAAAAACACGACAATTTTAATTTATTTCCCTCCCCTATACATGTAAAGTTATGTAAAAGTAACATTGTGCACTTTTAGAAACGCTAAAGAGCTGAGCTTTGGAAGGCTGATAGGAACTACGATAAAACCATGGAAAAAAATTAAAAAACCTCAAAAATTTAAGTAAGGCAATGCAAAAGTTTTGAACAATATTCCGCATACTTTACTACTTTAAAAAATACTCTGCCAATATATGGGCCCCTAAGCTCACACTAGGTACTATCGTTATAGTGTACGTGTGAGCTAATATAACTAAAAACTGACATATTTTATTCAACTCCAGACTAAATTACCTTTTGTTTGATACCACACAAGCCATGTTTTGACTTAAACTCAAATTTTTGAAATCTACCCCCACCCTTACAAAAAAACAAAAACTAAAATGTATTTTGTTAAAGTCCGGACTCAATTACCTTTCGTTTGATATCACACACGCCATATTTTCACTTAAACTCTAATTTTTAAAATATACCCCCACCCTTTTTTTTAAATAAATTAAAATGTATTTTGTTTAACTGCAGACTCAATTACCTTTCGTTTAATATCACACACGCCATATTTTCACATAAACTCTAATTTTTGAAATCTACCCCCACCCTTTTATTTGGTTTGTGTTCGGTGGATTTTGTTCATTTTTAAATGGGACCATCTCGAGCCAAGACCCAGCCTAGGTACCAAATTTCATTAAAATCGGCCAAGCGGTTTTTGAGTTATGCGCGTTGGTCGTTACAGACAGACATACAGACACACAGACAGACAGACAGACAGACAGACAGACAGACATACATACAGACAGACAGACAGACAGACAGACAGACAGACGGCGCAACAAAAAAGTTTCAAAATCATCTGAAACGCAAAGATATATAAAAATTTTTGAAATCGGAGCAACTTTTTTTTTCTCGAAAAAATTACGATCACCATAGCTCACACTACTATAGTATAGTATATGTGTGAGCTAATAAGTATTATCCAATTCCTTTAAAAAAGAAGTGAAATCATAACAAAAACATTTCATGTAAAAAAAGCCAAGTACGCGAAAATGACATTCCGTAAAAAGAATTGAGATAAAAGTAAAGCCAAGTTCTCCAATACAAATTTCAAAATGAAAGGTTCTTACTAGTTTGGAAATATTTATCTAAACTTGGCTATTACGGCTGTAAATGACTCTTAGGCACAGTGCTAAATTGAACATAAATAAATTTGGCTGTAATAGCAAAGTTTAAAAAAAAACATTTCTAAACTAGTAAGAACCTTTCATTTTGAAATTTGTATTGGAGAACTTGGCTTTACTTTTATCTCAATTCTTTTTACGGAATGCCATTTTCGCGTACTTGGCTTTTTTTACATGAAATGTTTTTGTTATGATTAATATTTTTTAAAAATGCTAACTTTTTAACGGAGCATCGTATTAGTATGCAGTTTTCAAAATATAGTAGACTACATTTTGCTGAATAATTCAGTTATCAGATCCGTCATGGATCCATTTTTGTTTTTTGAACAAAGCAAGACCCAAATCAAATTCCAAGGGCCATAACGCTGTAAGTACTTGTAGTTTACTAAATTCGAAATAAATACAAATATTGGAAAAAATTTGTGATAAATTTTTTTTGTCAAAATAATAGCTAAGGTTCCTTTCTGGATGTTGCTGGACTTGATAATTTTTATCCAATACAAACACCAATGTCAAATTTCAACAAAATCGTCTAAAAGAGTATTAAGATATTGTGAATTTTTACCTTCCTAGCCCGCGTAGCAATGGCTAGAGAAGGTATGTATTAATTTCGACAAAAAAAATTTTTTTGAGATAACGTCAAAAATGTGTTATTTGGGTTTATTTTGGCTTATCTTAGCAATGTCGTCGTGATGTCTGTCTGTGTGTGTGGTATGGTGTGTATGTCTGTCCTGAACACGATAGCTCCCAAACCGCTTTATCGATCTTCGTGAAATTTTAAGGTAAAATAGTGTTCGACAGTTCGACACTGTGACGAGCTGATAAGATTTTGGTCACAATTCATAAATGCTAATGGCTGTTTTGGACAGTTAAAAAATTTGTAAAAAGCTTACTTTTTAACGAAGCGTCGTATCAATATGCGATTTTCAGAATGTGGTAGAGCACATTTTTTTCAAAAATTTGTGTTATAACCAAAAACTTCACAGGACTTTCGTTTTGGAGATATTTACAAAAAACTGGTTTCAAAGTTGATATAGCATGGAGTGTGCTAATGGGCCAGGAAGGTATCAGATCTGTCATGGATCCATTTATTTTTTTTTCAAATTTGGCACCGTGCACCTTGTGTGTTTTTTGCACCTCCCAAGGTTTAAAATTATATAAAAACACGCTGTTACATATAAGTATATTTTTTTAATTTAAAAATTAACTAAGCTATAAACCATTATATAACAGTTTTGCATCGCATTTACTATAACAGGGATAGCACTAAAAATTATAAATGATGGGGACTCAACAATTATTAGTAGATAAAAATTTAGTTAAAGAATATGTAACCTTAACATGTAACTATCTAACTTGAATCGTAATAAATTTGATATTATCAAGTTATTAATATCTTCCTAGCCTGTGCAGCAATAACTAATTTTTGAAGCGGTTAAAAACGTCCCGTTGTTATCAGAAGAAAAAATGACTGATTTTCAAGTTTGATCAAAATAAGATTTTGGACCCTTACAGTCGTTAAGGGCCGGGGGCCAATTCTAAAGTATTTAAAATTAAGAAGTGGTCGACCGCACACTTTTGGTACAATCTCGATGACATAGAGCAGAGTACGTCAATTATTACCTTCCTAACCCGCGTAGCAATGGCTAGAGCAGAGTATGTCAATTATTACCTTCCTAACCCGCGTAGCAATGGCTAGAGAAGGTATTATTTTCGACGAAAAAAATTTGTTTGAGATAACGCCAAAAATGTGTTATTTGGATGTATTTTGACCTATCCTAGCAATATCGTCGTGATGTCTGTCTGTGTGTGTGTGTGTGTGTGTATATTATTTCTGTCCGTAACACGAGAGCTCCTAAACCGCTGAACCGATTTTCATAAAATTTTCAGGTAACATGGTGTTCAACACTCATACAAGCTGATTAGATTTTGGTCAAAATTAATTAATGCTAAAGACAGTTTTGTGGCAATTAAAAATTTTTAAAAATGCTTACTTTTTAACGAAGCATCGTATCAATACATCGATTTCGAAATATAGTAGAATATATTTTGCTCAATAATTCGTGTTATAACCAAAAACTTCGTAGGAGCTTTAGTTTCTGAGATATTTACAAAAACCTGTTTTCAAGGCTAATATATTATCATAGATTCACTTGAAGTGTGCTAATAGGCTAGCTAAGAAGGTAACAGACAGAGATTTATTTTTTTATCATGAGTTAAAAAAAAAAATTACCTCTAATAAGAGGCTTTACTAACAGCGTTGACATTTTTTTAGCTCACACATATACTATACTATAGTAGTGTGAGCTATGGTGATCCTAATTTTTTCGAGAAAAAAAAAGTTGCTCCGATTTCAAAATTTTTTATATATCTTTGCGTTTCAGATGATTTTGAAACTTTTTTGTTGCGCCGTCTGTCTGTCTGTCTGTCTGTCTGTATGTCTGTCTGTCTGTATGTCTGTCTGTCTGTCTGTCTGTCTGTCTGTCTGTGTGTCTGTATGTCTGTCTGTAACGACCAACGCGCATTACTCAAAAACCGCTTGGCCGATTTTAATGAAATTTGCTACCTGGGCTGGGTCTTGGATCGAGATGGTCCCATTTAAAAATAAACAAAATCCACCCAACACAAACCAAATAAAAGGGTGGGGATAGATTTCAAAAATTAGAGTTTATGTGAAAATATGGCGTGTGTGATATCAAACCAAAGGTAATTGAGTCTGGAGTTAAACAAAATACATTTTAATTTATTTTAAAAAAAGGGTGGGGGTATATTTCAAAAATTAGAGTTTAAGTGAAAATATGGCGTGTGTGATATCAAACGAAAGGTAATTAAGTCCGGAGTTCAACAAAATACATTTTAGTTTTTGTTTTTTTTAAGGGTGGGGGTGTATTTCAAAAATTTGAGTTTAAGTCAAAACATGGCTTTCAGTTTTTAGTTATATTAGCTCACATAACTATAGTACCTAGTGTGAGCTTAGGGGGCCCATATATTGGCAGAGTATTTTATATAGCAGGCCTGTCAGTAATTGTCTGAGCTACCAATTTACTGAGACCTAAATGTGCAGGTGTAATAGTCTAGAAGATATAAGGGATAATCTAAAAACACATTTTTCCCTAACACGCCCCGTAGTTTTTTTTTGACACCTGAAAATTCAGTTGCCATTGTGCGTGTCAACTTTCATTACTCTAGCTTAAACCGTTCAGAATGAAAAAAATATTTTGATATTCTACCTTTTTAGCATTTTTGTGTCTGTTAACAGGTCAGGCATAATTAGTATTTTATATATTAGTTCCCATCAATAAATGTTGACATGTGTTATAAAATCTCTATCAAAAAGCAGAAGAAAGACGCCATGGGCTATTACTATAGATTCCATAATTAATAATAACGTTTATTTTCAATAATTAAATATTTTATACATTTACAATATCAATTTAAAGTATTAAAAATAAAAAAAAAGTTGTAAAAGCAAAACAAGTGCTTGTTAACCTAACCTTGATAATTACAAAGCATTTCAAAATTGTTTGTTTCTTTTTTAGAAAACAAAAGATTATTAGAATCACTTCTTAGAAAAAAAGAATAACTTATGTTACAGGTTACACCACAGAATTCTATGGCGATTTTTTATTAATTATTTTAGCTATTTAGTGCTGATAATTACCCAACTTTATAACAAAATTATCAATGTTTAATTACCTTATGTATTTTAAGTTTATCATGTCGTTACATATACCTCTGTTGTTTTTTATCCAAATGTTAATTTCTCTTTTAAAAATATGAAATTTTAAAATATTTCTCATAGTACTTGGTAAAAAATTAAACATTCTGGGAGCAAAATATTGTACAGTTCGCTGTGTTATTGTTTTTGAGTTGAAAGTGTTTTCGAATTTTTCATAATTTCTTGTTTTATAGTTCCTGTTTTTTTCCTTTAATTCTATTTTACCTTTGTGTTGTTTCCCGAAAATGAATTTTAAAAATCATTTTTGGGGGGCACCAAGATGACACTCAGCTACTCCCCCCCCCCAAAATCCCATATGAAAAATGAGATTTAACAAGGGAAAGATAAAGCACCTTAAGCTACTCCTGGTCCAAATATTATTTCAGATATCTAAATTTCGTTAATAACTCTCTGATTTTATTAATAATATTTTTTATTTGACAATTCCACTTCATATGCCTATCAATAATAACTCCAAGATATTTAATTGAAGTTGCCTCTGGAATGTCTTCATTATTGTTAATTTTTAACGGACCGAAGTTAGGTAGATGGTTTTTATATACCGAAAAAGGCAAGTATTTAGTTTTTTCATAGTTTAAGGTAAGTTTGTTTGCTTGAAACCATAATTTTATTTTTCTGAATTCCTCTTCGGCCAATTTTTTTAGACTTCTCCATGTATCCGCCTGATAAAGAATGGCGGTGTCATCAGCAAAAATTATTATTTTTCCAAGAGTTTTTAAATTTAACAAATCATTTATATATATTGTAAATAATAGGGATCCTAGAACTTTTCCTTGAAGCACTCCGTACATGACTCGTTCATTGTCACTAACTTGATCATCAATTTCTACATATTGAGTTCGATTTTCTAAATAACTTTTTAACATTTCTAGTACTTTTCTTCTCAGACCATACCTTTCCTGTTTCAAAAGCAAAATCTTATGTGAAACCGTGTCAAATGCCTTATTTGTAGTTAAATTAAGAATAGCATCTTACGTCCATTTTCCCTCTCTAAAACCGAATTGATAGTCCGATAAAACTTTAAATTTAATTAAAAAACTCAAAATTTTGCCCTCTAAAACTATCTCAAAAACTTTTGAAAAAACTGACAATAACATAACATAACGGACACTGGTCTATAGTTAATAACGTTGTCCTTTGTTCCTGTTTTGAAAAGAGGTTTTATTTGCCCTATTTTTAGGCATTCTGGAAAGCAGCCGTCACTAAAACACCCATTTATTAAAAAAGTTAAAGGTTCTATTACTTCTTCACTTATTTCTATTATAGTTTCGGTCTTTATGTTGTCCCAACCGGGTGATTTTTTATTTTTCAGTGATCTTATTATATTAAGAATTTCTTTGTTATCTACCGCATGAAAATACATGCTGCTTTCCATCCTTTCGATTTCATCTGCTTGATGATCGGATGAAGGTATTAAATCTGCATACCTTTGACCTAAAGAGCTATAATGACTATTAAATACATCTGCAATTTTTTTTTCTGTTAAAATTTCCCCTTGTTTATCTCTACCAGCATCAATTTTTGTTTTACTTTTATTTTTTCACATATCGAGTTAACTGTTTCCCAAAGCTTTGAAGAAGAATTATTATTTTTTTCGATTTGTTTATTTATGTAGTTTTTCTTTGCAATTTGTATTAAATATTTTAACCTTTATTTGTAACTTTTGTATTTATTTTTTACGCTAAGATTTATTGGGTGCTTAATATAATGATTATATAAACGATGTCATGTCAGCAATCCATTTGTCATCCAATCTTTTTTAAATTTATGTTGTAATTTATAGATTTTTATAATAGATGTTGTGTTTTTGTCAATAAAATACATAATTTTTTGAATAAATAATGTAACTGCAGTATTTTTATTGTTTTCGTTCTAGATACTTTGCCAGGTTTCCTGTCGTAAATCACTTCGTAAATTTGGGTAGTTAATATACTCTTTAACAAAAATTTCTTTTTCTTCCAACTAGGAATAGCAATAGCAATTGGATAATGATCCGACGTGGACAAAAGACTTAATATTATGTTGATTGGCTGGGCATTTTATAAAAAAGTGATCAATGCATGACCCTGTTTTAGGTCTTGTTACTTTATTTATGTATGATATGAAATTCAATGAAACTAGAATATTTTGGTACTCTTCGACAAATTCCGATTCTCCAAATAAATTTATATTGATATCCCCAACCAATATATGAAAATACATTTTTTTTGGTAACTAAATATTAATGTAATTGCTCATTAAAAATACTTTCGTTAACCGAGGGTGATTTAGAAATAGCAGACACGCAAATTTTAAAATGCAAAGTAATTTCCAACAAATTTATATCTCTCAAAGGTACAAGTATGTGTTTATATTTTATATTAGACTTTATGTAGACAATTAAACCATCATTCTTATTTAAGTTTCCTTGATTGTAGAGAATGTCATAATTTTTAAAGACAAATGGGGTTTGTGTAATATTTTCTTGCATGTATGTCTCTGTAAAAACTATTATATCCAACGATATGTTTAGATTACTTAAAAATATACAAAAGTTATCAAAATTTTTGGCAATGCTACTCATATTGCAATGAATAATTTTAAAGTCATTTTTTATTTCAAAATAATGGTCTCTATAAAAGTTTGCCGTGTTACTTACAGTTTTTGATTCTATTTTCTCGTCTTCGTTAGATTACTTTAAAATATACAAAAGTTATCAAAATTTTTGGCAATGCTACTAATATTGCAATGAATAATTTTAAAGTCATTTTTTATTTCAAAATAATGGTCTCTATAAAAGTTTGCCGTGTTACTTACAGTTTTTGATTCTATTTTCTCGTCTTCGTAGTCTCTAATATAAGCATCCATTTTTTAAAGAAAACTGTAACGATAAACTTACAGTTTTTGCAACACAAAACTTATTTTTTTAGGATTTCCTTTTTATTTTAAAGTAAATTTTTATCTACCTGTACATACACACACACGCACTTACACATATAAATATATGTTTTTTATATAAGATGTCTTTTATTAATTTTCTGTGAAGCAAAAAATAAAACTTTTATTTGTTTTTTCCAGACCTTGTGTTAACCTTACTTTCAGTTGAAGTAGAAGAAGTTTTTATTTTGGTGTTCTGAGGTTTACTCTCCGCTACTGTAAACCATTTTGGTGTCGCATTTGTGGTCGCTTCCTTTACTGACTTGTTTTTTCCAACATTGTCTTTCTGATGTGCTAATTTGTCAATTTGATTTATTTGCGGTTTATCAATAGTAAATACTTCCTTCTCTTGATGTTTGGCAGCAGTTGGAGTGAGTGGGTTCGCACTATTTATACGTCTTCTCAATTTAACTACATATACCCCATTTTCAAGTTCTTTGGAAGTGTATCCCTTATAGTTTGCTGCCCTTTATGTAACTGTGTTCTTCTGGTTCCTCCTCCCGAACACTTCGTAAAAACGTTTTTAAAACTTTTGGTTCTTCTTGTTGGCTTTTAGTTAGATCATTTGACACGTATATATTTATTCCTTTCAGATGTTTGAATGTCACTAGTTCGATTTTTATAGGGCAATTTTCACTATTACCCATACAATAAGCGTCATTTACGTGTTTTTCGGAGAAATTTGGTAGTTTAAGGGCACTCCCTATTGTCTCACAAAGGCTGGGAATATTATTGATAGCATCTCTCTTAACCCCAAAGAAAAGAAGGTTATGTTTCTTTGTTTTTAATTCTATATTTTCTAGCGCCTTCTTAAGATCATAATTTTCTTTTTTCAGTTCCTTGATTTTTGTGGTTAATTCGTTCAAGTATCTAGCCTCAATATTTTCTATTGTATATTTCATTTCCTTTTTAACACTTTCCAGTTCTTTTAAAAATTTGGTAAAATTTTGTTCCGCACTCATTCTCGTATATGTACGCCTTTAATTTAACTTTTGTGTTTATCAGCGGTAGACAGGTACGACCTTCCTGATTTAGATAGGTATTTCACATTTATTGTTCTTTAATCTGAGGGTACGGCAGTGCCTCGCCAAGTTCGCGTGCCGTAACCATCTTTTCTTGAAACATTTCAGCCGATATTTGACCTACCTAAAACTCTACTTCGAAATGAGCTACGAATCTCAAACTTTGCGCAGTCGTAGATCTCCATAGAGTTAACAACCCCTCCAAGTTTCATGAAATTCCATAAAGTAGTAAAGTAGTTACGAAATTTCAAAAAACGTCGAAATTGCCACTCACTCACTCACTCATGTATAGATCATCAATATTCTACTGTACTTCCAGACATGCTACAAAGCTGAAATTTGGCAGACTAAGAGAAATTATGACCAGACCCCTGAAAAAAATCAAAAAACCCCAAAATTTTAATTTACTCCCCTCCCCTATACATTTAAAGTTATGTAAAAGTAGCATCGCCCACTTCCGGAAATGTTAGAGAGTTGAGCTTTGGCAGACTGATAGAAACTATGATAAAACTATAGGAAAAAATCAAAAAACGCCAAAATTTTAATTTACTCCCCTCCCCTGTACATTTAAAGTTATGTAAAAGTAGCATTGCCCACTTCCAGAAATGCTAGAGAGTTGAGCTTTGGCAGACTGATAGGAACTATGATAAAACTATAGGAAAAAATTAAAACACCCCAAAATTCTAATTTACTTCAGTTAAGTAAAAGTAACATTGCCTACTTCCAGACATGCTAGAGAGCTGAGCTTTGGAAGACCGATAGTACCTATGATAAAGTTATAGAAAAAACACCCCAAAATTCTAATTTACTTCCTTCCCCTATAAATGTAAAGTTATGTAAAAGTAACATTACCCACTTCCAGAAACGCTAGAGAGCTGAGCATTGGAAGACTGATAGGAACTGTGATAAAACTATAGGACAAAATTTAAAAACACGACATTTTAATTTATTTCCCTCCCTTATACATGTAAAGTTATGTAAAAGTAATATTGTGCACTTTTAGACACGCTAGAGAGCTGAGCTTTGAAAGGCTGATAGGAACTACAATAAAACCATGAAAAAAAATTAAAAAACCTCAAAAATTTAAGTAAGGCATTGCCAAAGTTTTGAACAATATTCCGCATATTTTACTATTTTAAAAATTAAGTATTATCCAATTCCTAATATCCAAAAGCCAAGTACGCGAAAATGGCATTCCCTAAAAAGAATTGAGATAAAAGTAAAGCCAAGTTCTCCAATACAAATTTCAAAATGAAAGGTTCTTACTAGTTTGGAGATATTTTTCTAAACTAGGTTGTTATGATTTAATTATTTTGTTCGTTTTCTAACTTATTTACTGGCCATTTTTACACAACATATTATTTTTCAACACCAATTTTACTACACAGTCACTTTTTAAACATTTAAAAGGATTTAGAAACTTGTTAAAAATCTGATTTTAGAAGGAGCGATGTAAACAACGTCCGCCATACTATATGTCCGTACACAACAATTACTTAGTACAATGATTTTTTGTTTCTGGAACATCGATCATTTACAATTTTTCTCGTTTTGGCCCAAACTATAATACCTAGAGGCTTAACTTTAGTGCCGTAATAAAGCCAATGGAATTCTTTATAAATTCCTTTCCTATCAGGTACAAGGCTTAAAAAATTACCCTACCAGTAAAATTTTAGTTTTTGTAGAAAACTGCACATCTTAGACCACACGTATCTTCGCAACCATGAACCTAGCAAG
Organism: Aspidapion aeneum; assembly: GCA_963576565.1. Classification (NCBI taxonomy): domain Eukaryota; kingdom Metazoa; phylum Arthropoda; class Insecta; order Coleoptera; family Brentidae; genus Aspidapion; species Aspidapion aeneum. Next base: position 16,683,354 of record OY755041.1, on the reverse strand, counting down.
CTAGGGTGGCGCTCAGATTGTAGAGAATGTGGGGGGCTTTATAAAAGTATAGAACGTAAATAAAAAAAAATTCTCAAGGTAGTTTTTTTGAAAAAACTAAAAAAATGCATGATTTTCGAGTTCCTCGGGAGTTTCACATGGATTTTAGAGTTGCAAACTTGGATGTGAACTACCCTTAATAATACTAGCAACATATCAACAAATCGTAGATACATGCGCAATTGCAATGTTTTTATTTTATTGACTGGCCTAAAATGAAAAAGCCCACCATTTTGGATCCGCAATTTTCATTTTTCCAAGGTTTAATTAAAAAATCACATCAGCGACCTTTTACATTTTGACTTTTTGCAAAACTCATAACCAGTAACATTTGATATCCCAAAGTTCTCAATTTAATACTTATCGGTTCATAAAAAAAAATCCGCCATTTTGGTTTAGCCATTTTAGTCTTCTATAACTTTACTTTAAAAATCATAATTAGCGACCTTAAACACTGCAAAGTTCGAAATGTAGTACGTATCCGTTAATAAATAGAAAAGGCTGCCATTTTAGTTCCCCAATTTAATTTTTTATTGGTTTATTTAAAAATCACAAAGTTTTAGACCCTAAGTTTATAAAAAATATCATTTTTAAATGAAAAAGCCCGCCATTTTCAAATCAAAAATTTTATTACGTAACCTTAACACCGTATTCAGATTTAGGAGAAACCGCTGCTTTGTTAATAAAAAACTTCGCCAATTTGAATTCGCAATTTTTAATTTTACAAATATAAAATATGTAGCTCATTGGAAAGAATTTGATAAAGCTCTGTATAAAGCACAAAATAAATGCTAATTTTAATATGGCTGTAAAGCTATTCAAAATTCCTTCAGAAGAGGGTGCCACTCGACCCACATTCCCTATTTAAATTCAAGGGGTTATTAATTTCACCCTGCTTAGCACGCGCGACCTTTAGAAACGTCAAGATTCTTAAAGAGTGTCCTCCTTAAAAATAAATACTCTAAATACCCAAAAAGGCTTCTGTTTCGATGTTTGTGACACACCCTGTATAATAAAGCAAATAAAACTATGTGCTATTCAAGAAAGGGGTAGGGGACAATTCGCCGCGGCTGATTCGCCGCGGGGACGATTTGCCGCTGGCCGATTCGCCGCGAGATTTTTTTTAATGTTATTATTATTGGCAATTGCTTAAACAGTTTTTTATTTAGCTTGACTTCTTATATTTTCTGGAATATATTTGTTGTTGATAACTTTTTTAAACTTTTCCAACTAGGTATTTGGTGTTTTGTGAAACCAACAGAAACAACTACTCCGAGGGAAAATACCCCTACCGGTATTGAATTATACTGATTGCTTGATGCTTTCGTTGGGAACTTGTTAAAACTGTTTGGTTTTCACAATCTCCGACGTCGATCACAAGGATACGAATGATCCCCGTCTGGAACACGTCCTGACAATCAGGAACAAGTGATCCATGGACCTTTTGGGCCATCCTCAGGTGAATGTAGGCGATAGCTCCGTGTAGAGCATAAGTTTTGTGAAACCAACAGAAACAACTATTCCGAGGGAAGAAGACTGGTTATTAAACAATTGAATTTTTTTAGCTCACACATATACTATACTATAGTATTAGCTCACACATATACTATACTATAGTAGTGTGAGCTATGGTGATCCTAATTTTTTCGAGAAAAAAAAAGTTGCTCCGATTTCAAAAATTTTTATATATCTTTGCGTTTCAGATGATTTTGAAACTTTTTTGTTGCGCCGTCTGTCTGTCTGTCTGTCTGTCTGTCTGTCTGTATGTCTGTCTGTCTGTCTGTATGTCTGTCTGTAACGACCAACGCGCATAACTCAAAAACCGCTTGGCCGATTTTATTGAAATTTGGTACGTAGGCTGGGTTTTGGGCCGAGATGGTCCCATTTAAAAATGAACAAAATCCACCGTGCACAAACCAAATAAAAGGGTGGGGGTAGATTTCAAAATTAGGGTTTATGGGAAAATATGGCGTGTGTGACATCAAACGAAAGGTAATTGAGTCTGGAGTTCAACAAAATACATTTTAATCTATTAAAAAAAAAGGGTGGGGGTATATTTTAAAAATTAGAGTTTAAGTGAAAATATGGCGTGTGTGATATCAAACGAAAGGTAATTGAGTCCGGAGTTTAACAAAATACATTTTAGTTTTTGTTTTTTTTAAGGGTGGGGGTAGATTTCAAAAATTTGAGTTTAAGTCAAAACATGGCTTGTGTGGTATCAAACAAAAGGTAATTTAGTCCGGAGTTGAATAAAATATATTTTAGTTTTTAGTTATATTAGCTCACACGTACACTATAACTATAGTACCTAGTGTGAGCTTAGGGGCCCATATATTGGCAGAGTATTTTTTTAGAAAAATAAATTGTCTCATCCCCCAAGTTAATTATAATACTAGTATTAAAGTAACGAATGAAAAATATTGCCCCGACGAGAACGTAGATCGGGTCAAGGTAACTACACGAGTGCTGTAGTAAAAACATACACACTTTACAACAAAAATTACATTGGCTTATAGCTCTCTAAACAAAAAAAATCGAAATTAAATTAATAAAAATGAGTTACGGAATGAGGTTATTACATCACTCGTGTAGTGTAGCTGAATACATAATAAATAAAACTTATTACGTAGCCCAAACAAGGTAAAATGGGATAGGCCTTATCATGTAGGTCGTAGATAATATATGTTAAAAACTGATCGATTATCTTGGAAAGAGACAAAATAGTGAAACAAAATTTCAACCATAAAGTAGCAGCTGAAGAACCACTTTTGCACCTGTTACATGAATATAAAAATAAGATATAAGCAGTGGCGCACCCAGGAATGTGTCTTGGGGGGGGGGCGAGGCTTCTGGGGGGGGTCAAGACGTCATGATGTCGTATTTTATGCTATTTTATCTTTGGATTTATGAAATATGTGGCGAATATCTTAAAAAATCTCAGGCTTGAGGGGGGGGAGGGGTCCCGGTCCCGGTCCCGAGCCCCCCCCCCCCCGGGTGCGCCCATGATATAAGTACAAACTTAACTTAATCTAACGGTTAACTGGAAGTGACTTGCACAGTGGCATACGTAACTAATTTTCAGGAAACCAACAGGAAAAATTTATAAGATGCCTTTTCGCTTGGAATGGGGCACGAAATTGACACTTTTGACATATATCGATCTGTTGTGCGTCATTTTTGTTGTGGTTCTTTGCCTTGTTTGTTTATTTCTCTTCTATTTTCTCTCTATCTAGTTGATAAAAGTAGTAAATAAATAAAATTTAGTATTTTTTATTTGTTTTTAGATGTTTGATGTGTTTTTTCTCTAACTGTAAAAAATTTCTCAATATCGCTGCCTTGCTTTGATAGTGACATAACTGGAAATGATAATTTTCAGGAAACGCTTTTTAAAAATAATGGCAAAAGCAAATATTTATATATTTTTGTTGCTTTAATTAAATCAATCAATCAATAAGAAAAATTTTGTGGTAAAAATATATACAATACGATCACTATCAAAGCAAAGCAACGATATATTTGTTCTCGGTCTAGGACAATTGGGCGCCGCCAAATCGGCGCCGCCAACTGGGCGCCGGGCCAACTGGGCGCCGGGCCAACTCGGCGCCGCCAACTGGGCGCCGGCCAACTCGGCGCCGGACTAAAAATTTTTTTTGATTAAATGTGTAGATGAAAAATAAAATATTTTATTTATATAAAAACATCTTTAAAAAATCCTTTACTAACTATCTATCAAATCTTGTGAAGCATTTTTAACACACTTATCATTATCCGATTTGGATGAAATTTGGTACACACGTAGTGTTCCCATGACAATACAACATTAAGAAAAAAATATCCTACCACCCCTACCCCCACCCCTTCTATAGAAAAATGTGTTTTTGACACACTTCCCGTTATCCGATTTGGATAAAATTTGGTATACACATAGTGGTCCGATGATAATACAACAATAAGAAAAAAAATATCCTCCCACTCCTACCCCCACCCCCTTCCATAGAAAAATTTGTTTTTGACACACATCCCGTTATCCGATTTAGATGAAATTTGGTATACATATAGTGATCCGATGACAATACAATATTAAGAAAAAAAATATCCTCCCACCTCTACCCCCACCCCCTTTAATAGAAAAATTAGTTTTTGACACACTTCCCATTATCCGATTTGATTGAAATTTGGTTTTTACATAGTGGTCCGATGACAATACAACAATAAAAAAAAATATTCTAACACCCCTACCCCCACCCCCATCCATAGAAAAATTTGTTTTTGACACACATCCCGTTATCCGATTTGGATGAAATTTGGTATACATATAGTGATCCGATGACAATACAATATTAAGAAAAAAAATATCCTCCCACCTCTACCCCCACCCCCTTTAATAGAAAAATGAGTTTTTGACACACTTCCCATTATCCGATTTGGATGAAATTTGGTATTCACATAGTGGTCCGATGACAATACAACATTAAAAAAAAATATCCTCCCACCCCTACCCCCACCCCCATCCAGAGAAAATGCGTTTTTGACACCCTTCCCATTATCCGATTTGGATGAAATTTGGTATACACATAGTGGTCCGATGACAATACAACAATAAAAAAAAATCTTCTCCCATCCCTACCCCCACCCCCTTCCATAGAAAAATTTGTTTTTGACACACATCCCGTTATCCGATTTGGATGAAATTTGGTATACATATAGTGATCCGATGACAATACAATATTAAGAAAAAAAATATCCTCCCACTTCTACCCCCACCTCCTTTCATAGAAAAATGAGTTTTTGACACACTTCCCATTATCCGATTTGGATGAAATTTGTTATTCACATAGTGGTCCGATGATACTACAACATAAAAAAAAATATCCTCTCACCCCTACCCCCACCCCCTTCCATAGAAAATGCCCCAACAAACAATTAAAGTTGTAACGACGAAACCCCAACTAGAAAGAATTTCTTAAAAGTAACCGCAACGTACTCCCGCTACGTCTCAGTATACCATACAGCGACGTTATAATTCCCTAAGTGGGGAACCAATTTCTGGTTATAACTACTTGGCCAAGTGTTTAAAGTCACTGTAGTAATAACTACACTACTACGTCGTAGCCAGGTATCTACTACGTCGTAGAGGCTGTTTTTTTTCCGTAATGGCATAAAAGTTGCGATGTAGTTGCAAATAATATAATCGTTTCTTTTTGGTAGAATTGTTACACAATATGGTGGACACAACAGTAAACAGACTCGCTTAGTTTTTTTGTTTGGTTATGGTTATAATATGAACTATGTTATCCAAAAGTGTGAGAATTTACGAGCAGAGGATCAAAATTCGAGTGCGACGCAAAGTTTTTTGTATAACATGCATTATATATATTGCAAAAAACCGGTGCGCCCGTAAAATTGAGCCGTTTTCTGGTAGCTGATGGAATTTTTGTGTTGTGATTTTGGAGGTTATGTTTTCATAATCGACAGTTAACTCCAACAAATGGTGCTTAAGAAGAGCATTTTTGGTAAGCTTCAACTAATTTGTTTATAAAATAGTGTGGCTCTTTAATATGAGCTCATAAAACGACAACAAAAATATTAAATTTTCTTTCTTACATAAAAACATGGCGTCCCAAACTATATTCCCTGATAGTCGAAAAGGTTACTTGAAAGTAGTTGCGGCTTTAAAGTTGATCCAAAAAGTTATTTTGTCTACATTGTTACATCAGATGTTACTATGATGACACAAACTTTTGTGGTAAAAATTAAAGTTATAATGTAGTTGTCGGATACACTTGTTTGGGACTCCAATGAAGCTTAACTTTCTAGTGGTAATTAAGTAGGATATAAAAGTCAGGGCGACTACGAAATAACGACTAAAAAGAAAGTAAAACTTTAGCAACGTCCTATTGTGGTAGAGAAGACTATCAGAATCGACTATCAAGAAACAATCCTATGAAGTAGTTTAGAGGGTCGTTTTTACGAAACATCTACTATTTCCTGATACTAAATAGTTGTTAGAACTAAAAAGTAACAAATTTTGGTTGGGATCACCACATTTCTACTATAAGAAAGTAGCAAAGCCTTTAGAACATGTAGCCGCTACTATAAATGTTAGTTGGGGCGTTTTTGACACCCTTCCCATTATCCGATTTGGATGAAATTTGGTATACATATAGTGGTCCGATGACAATACCACATTGAAGAAAAAATCCTACTACTCCTACCCCCACCCTCATCTATAGAAAAATGCGTTTTTGATGCACTTCCCATTATCCGATTTGGATGAAATTTGGTATACATATAGTGATCCGATGACAATACAATATTAAGAAAAAATACCCTCCCACCTCTACCCCCACCCCCTGTCATAGAAAAATGAGTTTTTGACACACTTCCCATTATTCGATTTAGATGATTTTTTTAAAGAGTAAAAAATCATGTTCAGCGATGTTAAACACCACAAAGTTCTAAATTTATTATAAATCGATCCCTAAGCACTGCAATCTTTCAAGTTTGAGACAAGTCGGTTAGTAAATAAAAAATCTGCCATTTTTGATCCGCCATTAGGACATTTTTTCATTATTGTTGTATTGTTATCGGACCACTATATTTATACCAAATTTCATCCAAATCGGATAATGGGAAGTGTGTCAAAAACGCATTTTTCTATAGATGAGGGTGGGGGTAGGAGTTGTAGGATTTTTTTTCAATGTTGCATTGTCATTGGACCACTATATGTATACCAAATTTCATCCAAATCGGATAATGGGAAGGGTGTTAAAAACGCATTTTCTATGGAAGGGGGTGGGGGTAGAGGTGGGAGGATATTTTTTTAAATGTTGTATTGTCATCGGACCACTACGTGAATACCAAATTTCATCCAAATCGGATAATGAAAAGTGTGTCAAAAACTCATTTTTCTATGAAAGGGGGTGGGGGTAGAGGTGGGAGGATATTTTTTTCTTAATATTGTATTGTCATCGGATCACTATATGTATACCAAATTTCATCCAAATCGGATAACGGGATGTGTGTCAAAAAAAAAAAAATTCTATGGAAGGGGGTGGGGGTAGGGGTGGGAGGATATTTTTTCTTATTGTTGTATTATCATCGGACCACTATGTGTATACCAAATTTTATCCAAATCGGATAACGGGAAGTGTGTCAAAAACACATTTTTCTATAGAAGGGGTGGGGGTAGGGGTGGGAGGATATTTTTTTCTTATTGTTGTATTATCATCGGACCACTATCTGTATACCAAATTTTATCCAAATCGGATAACGGGAAGTGTGTCAAAAACACATTCTTCTATAGAAGGGGTGGGGGTAGGGGTTGTTTGGATATTTTTTTCTTAATGTTGTACTGTCATGGGACCACTACGTTTGTACCAAATTTCATCCAAATCGGATAATGGGAAGTGTGTCAAAAACGCTTCACAAGATTTGATAGATAGTTAGTTTGACAGAACATCTGAAGGTAAATAAAAGCTTGTAAAAAATTGCGTAGGATTTTTTAAAGATGTTTTTATATAAATAATATATTTTATTTTTCATCTACACATTTTGTAAAAAAAAATTTTTTTAGTCCGGCGCCGAGTTGGTTGGCGCCGGCGCCCAGTTGGCCATACTATTCTATTTTTCAAGTAAAATAATAAAATTAGCGTTTCAATAAACACTTTTAGTGGTTTTTCGCTAGAGGAAGAACTAAAAATTAAAAAATTAGGCCGGTTACTACCTGATTTACAATTAAAAAACAAACGTGGAAGTGGACAAAAATCGCGTTGTCGTAAATTTAATAAAACAATTTGTGATAAAAATAATGTTTATTTTTTAAACTTTTTTGTAAATAGGGTACCTGTGAAGTAATTATTTAAATTAATTCAGCTAAATTTTTGATAAATTTTCAGTCATTTCATGATGTAACTTGGGTAGGTCTGGGTTAGTTTCTTTAAAAAACTAGGGTTAGAAACCCTAAAAATAAAAAGCATAACACGGTCCCTAGAATTCGAGGGACCGTGAACATTCGTCGGTATACAAGAAAAATACACCAAGTAATTTTTTTTAGTTTTTGAAATATTTGCATATTAATAAAGAAAAATATTAAGTCTTTACCTTAGTAAAACCAGCCGTGAGCAAGCCTAGTCATTAAAACCAAATTTAAAAAATATATTAAGTCACAGAGTTCACAAAATCTATAAAACATAATTAAAATTAAAAAAAACTTTTTTTTACTTACTTGCATACGTTCTCTAATATACAATACATCAATCAAATTTAGGAGTTTCTCACTCAAACCAATGTCTCAAAATGTTGTTTCTAATTTCAGATAATCTTCGATTTTCTCAAAACAAACTTTTTTGACTTAGTGGATTTTGCCAGTATACCGACGATATAATACAAAAGTATGCCCTCTTGGTTTTGAGCCACTAAAAAAATTTATCGAGGCAAGTTTTTTAACGAGTTTTGAGTAAAAATTTTTTGAGTGGCTATCAAAATTCTGGCACTACGATGTTGAATGGGCACGAGCCGCCACTGCACAAGGAAAAAATCTAGTTTTTTTTTGTCTAGTTTTATCGATATTAACTTTTATATTTTTAACCATGCCTAGATTTACCGGACGGCAAAGTAAAAAAAGGTATTTTACCTTCGATTTTTGCTGCACGTGCCAAAACTATAAACAAATATGAGCTAAAACCAGTGGCGTATATAAGGGGGGGGGGCTGAAGGAGGATTTTTAGATATTTTACACATATTTCAGGACTACATAAATTTTCATGTACACCACTGGCTAAAACAATAGAAAAAATAATAATACTTAATAGTTAATAGTGTTAAGAAAAAAGTTGTTTTATTGTAGGATATACATATAATTTTCTACTGTTTTAGCTCACATTATTTATTGTTTTGGTATGCGCACCAAAAATTGGATGTAAAATACTTTTTTTATGCTGCCGTCTCGTCTGGTAAAACAAAGGAGGGCTAAAAATATAAAAGTTAGTATTTTTAAAACTAGATATAGAAAAAACTACCCTTTTTTCCTAATATAACATTAAGTTAAGAAAATAAGCAGGTATAGCTAAATCAAAATTCACCGAGCCATTTTTCAGAAATAACATAAAAATCATTTAAGGGCAAAAAGAAAAAAAAAATTTTTTTTAGTAGACTCTTTGACTGAACCAAAAGCTATATACCCCAGTCATAATATACATTTCAATTAACCATAATTCGCATAGAGCTGAAAATTGGTACAGGTCTTAAATACACTATTATAAATGATATCTAAAAAATCCCCACCGCTCCCACGTCTGCTAAAAAAATTATCCAAGGTCAAAAGTCAAAAATATGTTTTTTTGCTTTTTTCTCCTAAACGGTAAGCGCTATCGCTAAAGTACCCTAAACAAATGTTGTAGACCCTTAAATTTTCTACAATAATGGTTATTATACCTTTTTCTTCCGAACCACCATTCCTGAGATATAATAATATGCACCACCTGTGAGGTAGTGTTTTTTTTAACGTGGTTTCCCCTGTAGGCCTAGTCCACGATCTATTGTGGTTAAGTTTTATCACAAATTATAGTTTTAATTTTAAAAAACGGTGCTCTTGGTAATGCTTATAGTTTAACGGATTATTGTTGATTTTGGGAGAATTTTAATTTGAGTCGGCATCTTCAAATAATACTTCAACAGTAATGTCTTCCTCGCTTTCTTCTTTGTCATCTTCTTGCGGAATATCTGAAAATCCATCTATGACAGATGCATCAGTTGTCTCCTCCTCAAAATCCTCATCTGTATTTAAGTTAATATTGGAGCAAGACTGACCTTGACAATTAGTACATACTGGTGTACAAAACAATCCGACTCTTTTACAACCACAGTTTGCGCTACAACCCTTTTTGCAATTGCAAAAAATTGTGTTAAGTAGTTTTTCTGGAGCAGGTGGAAGTAAAGTTTTAATCGGCTCCAAAGTATTATCTATAAATTTCCAACCCCACTCTTCTAGGTTCAGTTGATTGCCTAGCCACAATTGAACTTGATAGTATACACAATACATGTTTTGACAGGCAGAAGCAGATGTTGGAGGAAGACAAGAAAGTTATATCATTTTATTGTTCCGAGTATGTTTAACAAAACTTAAATATCTATACTTGTCTATAGAATCAATTTTTTTGGAGCCCCATATATAGCAAGAAGCAAGCGAATTGCACTTGTGATGATGCCTTGTGGAGAAGAGTCAATCTTTTTGAATACGTCTGCGCAATCAATTAAATCATTACGTGTTTCAAACATTTTAAATACTGCTTTTTTGCCCCTTTTAAAAAATGCAGAGGTAGTGTCGCAGTCAGTTATTGCGTGTAGAAGTAAGACATGAGATTGACATTCTGGAAATGTACATAAACTATCTGAGGAATATATTTTACTTTGTACTTGAGCTTTCCCAGGTTTCAAAAAGTAAATAATCTTACTAAATAGAGTTCGTGCAGTCAGTAGTATTAACAAGTCAACATCTTCACCAACAACGATTGTTGTATTTGCTCTATTGGATTGTTCTATGGCTGTTTCAATTATGGGGACATCAGCGTCATTATCTGCTTGTTTCACTAAAATGTTCGCAGTTGTAAACTTTTCAGATAACATTGAAATGAAGCAAGACTTATTGTGCATATTTGCAAGAAATTGTTGTTGGTTTTTTGGAGCTGTCATAAATTCATCAAAAACGACATCAGAAGATACGGATGCTTTTGTAGTCCGACGACTATAGTTACGCTATGACCAAAATGTCTCTGTACATACTGAACGTATTTATCGAAAATAACGTTAAATGTCTCTTCTTTATCCCACACAACGCGGTGTAATAGATATCCTACATCAATGATGTAGTTAGCATTTGTGACTGACTTCTGTGTTTTACGCATTCTAATTGTATCGAATAGGGATAACGGGTAGGGGGCTAATTCATATTCGAAGAATTTTTCACGTTCATCGTCAAAGGCCTTAGTGACACTCATACGTTGAAATAATAATACAGGGTCTATAGGTACCGTCTTATCATGAACTTTTATGGTGCTATTCATAGTTAGAAGAGGAAGTACTTTGTCAGCGCGTTTTAATTTAATATTATTAAATGTTTCTCCTGCGATTTTAGTCATAGAAGCAATTCCAACCTCACGTTACAATATTTTTATTAAATTGAGCCTTCTATGATGTATACCGGCCGAGTATGTGTGCATATTAGTATTTTCGATGTTTAAAATCGCCATGTCTCAGGAATGGTGGTTCGTAAGAAAAAGGTATAGGAACCATTATTGTAGAAAATTTATGGGTCTACAACATTTGTTTAAGGTACTTTTGTGATAGCGCTTACTGAGAAAAAAGCAAAAAAAAACATATTTTTGACTTTTGACCTTGAATAATTTTTTTAGCAGACGTGGGAGCGGTGGAGATTTTTCAGATATCATTTATAATAGTGTATTTAAGACCTGTACCAATTTTCAGCTCTATGCGAATTATTGTTATTTAACCCCCTTTTTTTTTGTTTATTATGACTGGGGTAATACCATTTATTTATGTCTTTAAAATATTCGTAATGTGTTTTGACACAAAATATTTAGTAAATTCATTTTTGTCTCTCAAATAATGATTTAAAACCTCTGAAATAAATATTATTAATTGAATCCGCAATTAAAAAATAATATCTATAAATGCGGGGACAATCAATAAATAATAATAATTATATTTTTCTTTAAATATGGAAACAAGCTATTAATTTGTGGCAAAATACAACGAGCTAGTTTTAAAATTTGGTAGTAGTGCAGATATAAAAATGTTGGTTTTTTACTACCCCCCGTATATTTTCTAATGAATTATCAAGAATTACATTATTAGTGACGTAATTTTTTCTGGTTAAGATATGAGTATGAATTCTTAGACTATACACAAAAACGATTATTTAACTAATTTTGACTGTATGTATCTCGGAAACTGTACGTAGAAAAACTTAACTTTACGTATTCTTTTTTAGTGACAAACCCTACTATAACATTCTAAAATTATAGCCAATTCAAATTTTACCGATACAAAAAATTCCCATATAAATTTAAATTACATGAAAAATGAGATAAAAAAACTTACCGAAACAATGGTGGGTGTGCTTTCGGGCTGTTCGGCCGTCGTCGTTGGAAACGACAACGACGACGGCCGAACAGCCTGAAAGCACACCCACCATTGGACGATGGCCGCGAAAGCCTTTTACAATTTACCGAAACAATTTTATTTTAGTATTTTCTAAACAAGCAGCTACTTGGTGTTATTCCCTTTGCACGCAGGATCACTTTGTGGATTGTTCATAACAAGATAAATACATTAAAAAAAAGCATTTCTTTTTTTACAACCGCACAACCAGTTTTGAGCACCGTATAATTTTTTATTAAATTGTCTATTATATGTTTTTATGTCCCTAAAGATTTTATTTGTAATCGAAGTTTCGAATTTGCACAGTTAATTATGTAATCGACGGTATTTATTTCCATTTTATAAACAAACGATAAAAAAACAAACATTGACATGCGCCCGGAAAGACTTTTCTACTGACAAACCCCAAATCAAAACAAATTCTAATGTCTTCACTAAGTATAGAACCGGCAACACTAGAAAGGGCAACGAACGTTTAGGCACGATGATGATGGCCGACGTCAACTAAAACAAACATTTTTCCCGCCCCTGCGCGAGAACAGCCACCCATACACCGCTGCAAAACGGGTGAAATTGAAACCTTGCACCGCGCGGCGCTGCCGGCTTGTAATTATTTACGTTCAAAAAGTTCACCCAATTAATCGCTCGTTGTTAACCACAAATAATAAAAAGAACTAGACAATCATGTCGCAAGGGAAGATTTAACTTTTTTTTAATAAATCAATTAAAAATACTGTTTGTTGTTAAGTTTTGGGAGGGCACTACCCCGTTGCCCTCCCTGTAGCAGCCGAGACTGTTCTATAGTATTTTTGACATTTTGAGCTTTTATGTTTTTGCTTTTCTATTTTTGATTTTGGGTGTGTGTACATTAGCATGTAGCTCCAAATTTGTAAATTGTTTCACTTGTACTTAAGTACATATAGTATAAAATTTGCAAATAAAAATACATGTATAGGTATCTATCTCTCTATTAAAGCTAAACTTATACTCGTACATTACATAATAGAGAGATAAAATAAGATAAAAGCAAATGGATTAATGTCTGTATTGGACCATATTGCTGCATTTTTAAGTTTATTCCTATACCCTGTTTCCACTAATGTATGCCCACCCCGATTCAAAAAACGCATCACGTGACGCTGCATTTAAAACCGGTGCAAATCCATGGCCCATCACGTGATCATTTTTTGAAACGGGGCGGCATGCATTGGTGGAAACAGGGTATTAAACTACTTCAATTATTTTTTTGTTAGAGGTCATATCTTTACGAGGAAACAAACAAACTTTTTAAACTTGGGCATTTTAATGAAGAAACATCAACTAGGTACATTAACAAGAAGTAATTAGTACTAGTTTCTGGTACATCAAACTGTGATCCTGGAATTACTGATTTAAAAAAACCCTGTGCGGAGCAAGAGGCTTCATTGCTGACATGAAAGTGTTTAGAAATATACGTATTGTGTAGCATATTTTTTACCTTCCTAGCCCACACAGGAATGGCTAGAGAAAGTATTGTTTTCGATTAATTTTTTTTTTGAGATATCGCCGAAAATGTGGTATTTGGGTGTATTTTGAACTATCCTAGCAGTATAACTTTTTAACGAAGCGTCGCATAAATATGCGATTTTCGGAATATTATTGGGCATATTTTTTTAAAAAATTTGTGTTATAACCAAAAACTTGGTAGGAGCTTTCGTTTCAGAGATATTTACAAAAACTGTTTTTAAGGTTCATATAGCATGGAGTTTAGTTGGAGTGTGCTAATGGGTTAGGAAGATATCGGATCCGTCATGGATCCATTTATTTTAAATATAAAAGTCTTTATAAAGTAGGTTTCAATCATTTCATTTTATTTTATTTTGATATTACTCTATACCTTACTTCTTGATTAGTTCTGATTCCAAAAATACTGTAGATTAACAAAAGGATTCTTCAGGGACCGCCAAATAAAAATTAAAAAAACAGTGTTCGAAAAACATTCACCTTTTATTTTGCATTTTTAAATAAATATAAAAAGGTTTAAAACTTTATTTTTTTTTATTTAATCGGTTTAGAACGTTTTTCTACGTTGTCCGACGAGATTTTTTTCACTCATTGATCTTTGGATTGACTGTTGCCATTCTAGTTTAGGACGCCCTCTTTTTCTGCGCCCTATTAGTTGCCATTCTAGGACCTGCTTTGGTAATCTTTCATCGTTCATCCGTTGTACATGGCCGTACCATATCAGTTGTCTTTTAGTGATGTCATCCGTTATGCTCCCTTCGATTCCCATTCTTTCTTTTATGATCTCATTTCTTATGTGATCTGTTCTAGATATTCTCATTGATCTTCTTATTGCATCCATTTCGACACATTCCATTCTTATTTTGTATTTTTCTGTTACGCAACAAGTCTCTATTCCATACAACAGCGTGCTTTTCACCATTGTTTCATATATGTTAAATTTTACATTCTTTTTTATCTCTCTGCTATTAAGACATCCAATAACCTTTTTTGCTTTTACTATTCTTTTTTCCAGTTCTTTACAGTCTGTTCCTGTCTTATCAAATGTGACACCCAAGTATACATACTCATTGCATGGAGATATTACTTGTCCATTGTCTAGTTCTAACTCACTGGATTCGTTTCCAATACATAAGTACTGTGTCTTGTCCACGTTCACTGTTAATCCCCACTTTTGGTATTCTTCCATTAACTTTCTCATCATATACTCCATGTCCTCTTTATCATTAGCTACAATTACTTGGTCGTCAGCAAACTGTAGTGTGTATATGGTAAATCGGTCGTTAAGTTGTATTCCCATGCCGTGTACTTTCCGTTTCCAGTTTTTTAGAGCTACTGCGATATATATTTTAAAAAGAGTTGGAGAAATACAACATCCCTGTCTTAAGCCTTTTGTTACCAGGAATTCTTTTGAAAGTCGATTTCCAATTTTAATTTAGATTTTGACCCTTTGTATAGTTCTTTTATCGCTTTTATGTATGTATGATTGATATTAGTCTGCTCTAGCACTGTCCATAGTTTTTCTACTGGAACGGTATCATATGCTTTTTGTAGGTCCACAAAGGTAACATGAGTCTCTATATTTCTGGCGCTCCTTTTCTCAATTACTTGTTTAAGACAAAAAACATTATCACTACAAGATCTGCCTGCACGAAACCCACTTTGCTCTTCTTCTTCTTGTTCATGAAAATCCTTCTCTATTAGATCTCTAAGAATCCTACCGTACAATCTACTGAGAGTACTAGTTACTGAAATTCCTCTGTAATTGTTGCAATCTAGCTTGTTTCCTTTTTTATGTATTGAGGATATGAATGCAATTTTTCAATCATCAGGTACTGGATGTCGGTTTATGCATTGATTGATAATATATGTGAGATTTTCGATTAGTTTCTCTGATCCATATTTGAGCATTTCAGCATATATTCCTCCAGGTCCGCCAGCTTTTCCGGATTTAAGCTTTTTAATACTATTTTTTATCATTTTTTTTCGATGATTACTTCCTCTCCGTGTACTTCTATGTCTCTCCTCGGAGAGGCTGCCAGATATTCGGGTCTCGTTTCCTGCAGCAGTCCCTTGTAGTGTTCTGTCCATTTTTCTGGTTTGATGATCTGGATGTTTACTTTTTCTTTTGTTGGGTTTTTTACTGTAGAAATGAATTTCCATACTTCAGAACTCTGCCTACCTCCTACGTGTGTATTGATATCGTGGCATTTGCGCTCGAACAGTTCATTTTTTTCTGTGCGTATCAAATTTCTCAGCTGGTTTCCCTGTAGATTTCTAGGTCTCTTTGTTCTTTAGTACTGAGCCATTTCAAGTATGTGCGTTTTTTCTCTTTGACCATTTCCTGTTCCTGCTATTTCTATTATCTTGGTATCCAACAGCTTCGATGCTTGCTTCCTTCAAGCTTTTTATTATGTTTGTATATATCTCTTCAAATGAGTGTTCTGTGTTTAATAATTTTTTATCTAATCGGTTCTGATACAATCTTTGAGTACTTTCGATTTCTAGACTTCTGTATTTTTGATTGTCTTCGATGCATTCTAGGTTTTCATTTTCTTCAATACTTTAAAACTTTATACATAAATAAAGAAAAAATAATATTTATTTCAGTTTTGCTTGGTAAACTCCCATTGCAAAATATCATCTCAGCCTCATGTCATACAATAAAGTAAAATACAGAATAAAAACGTTATTCTTTTCAGAAAAATCAACCAAAATAAAAAAAAAAAACATTTCAAACTAATTCGAAATTTTGAGGTTAAGACAGGGTTAAATACGCTAACTTGCCGTGAGAGCGCGGGTAAACTTTTTCCTTCTTGGACGGATAAACACTTGTCACAATTTTTGACACAGGGCAACGGGGCAGTGCCCTCCCAAACCTAGACAACAAACAGTATTTTTAATTGATTTATTTTAAAAAAGTTATATTTTCCCTTACATGATTGTCTAGTTCTTTTTATAATCTGTAATTAGTTTAAAGCAAATAATTACAAGCCGGCAGCGCCGCGCGGGGCAAGGTTTCACTTTCACCCGTTTTTCAGCCGGGTATGGGTGGATGTTTCCAAGCGGGGGCGGGGGAATGTGTGTTTTAGTTAAACTCGGCCATCATCATCGTGCGGAAACGTCCTTTGCTCTTCCACACGTTGCCGGTTCTATTCTTAGTGAAGACGTATAAGTTTGTTTTGATTTGGGGTATGTCAGTATTAACAAGCATTGCCCGTCGCGTGTCGTTATTTTTGTTATCGTTTGTTTATAAAATGGAAATAAATACCGTTCATTACATAATTAAATGTGCAAATTTAAATACATTGACATATGAACTTCGATTACAAAGAAAATCTTTAGGGTCACATAGACCGGACCTAACAATCCTAAAAATTAACCAAAATTTAAGTGCAAGTAATAAAAAATTATACGATGCTGAAAACTGGTTGTGCGGTTGTGAAAAACGAAATACTTTTTTCGCTTTATTTGTCATTATGAACAATCCACAAAGTGATCCTGCGTGGGTGACAAAAGGAATGTTTGATATCAAGCACTTGAACAGTGCACAGGGAAAAGTTAAAGACACAAAGTAAGTGCTACTTATTTAAATAACCACATAGAATTTTCTATGCTAGGCAAGACTGATATTAGGTGCCAATTGAATAGTGTCTATAGGCAAAACATTACCGAACATAATGAAAATGTGGCAAAAAATAGGCATATACTTAGTAGGTTAATAGACTGTTTAAAATAGTGTGGGATTTTTGAGGTTGCTCTACGGGGCCATGATGAGTCTGAAACTCGTGGTAATCCAAGCACTTTGCGCATGTAAGAGAAGGGATAATAGACTTTATCTATAAACAAATAAACTAAAAACCACACCAAGTAGCTGCTTGTTTGTAAAATGCTAAAATAAAATTGTTTCGGTAAGTTATTTATCTCCTTTCTCATGTAATATAAATTTCTGCTCATGGGGAAATCCTAGATTGATAAACCGGTTAGGGCCGCTACTCCACCTGAAAAATAGAATTGAATCTACGAAACTAGACTAGACCTTGACTAAAATGACGGTGCCCAGACTGGTCAGGTATTCGACCACTCGAATAAACTACTGGCTGCATGTAAAAGGGCCATAAGATCCTTTTTTTATTAGAAATAATTGACAAAATATAAAGCAGGATTTATTAAGTTTCGTAAAGACAAAAGAAATAAGACTCAAGCAAAAATAAACTATCCTTCAAATATGCTAATGGTTATAGTTGACAGTAAAAATATAAACAATTTTTTCCCTTACTTTACGACAGGGGCGGCTAGTGCATAAGTGCTGCAGAGCTGCAGAAGCCCCAAAATTTTCATATTATTTGACTATTTTTCAGCCGCTGCTATTTTTCTAATATAATTATTTTATTTCTAAAATTATTGGAATAGCAGTATATATTCGGTCCGGTGTTGGTATATTAGGCGTTCAAATCGCGGACGTGTGTTGAGCATGACGCGCGCCGTCGCCGAAGGCCGCATTTCACAGTCGGTCAAATGAAGTTATTGGCATTGTTGCGCTGCTAAATTGCAACACAACGTAGCTGGGCGGCTAACGAGATCTGTGCTCGGCTAGAAACCCCTTCCTTCGCCCCGCACCGCACTTGCTCAAAAGAGAGAGGTTTAGATAGCGAAATCTAGACAAAAATAGAGCTGCAAAACTTGCAGTTCCAGTACAATTTCGGGCGGGCGGGCTCAGCGTTGCGTGTTTGCGGGCGCATTTATTTATTTAGAAGACGCCAAACGCATGAGCGGGAGGTTATGGTCGTGTTTGTTGTTTGTTCTTGTATAATTGTGTCACAATTAATGTGGTGGATAATTTAATTAATGTAAAAAAAAATTCTCTCTTTACTTATGAAGAAAAACTAAAACTGAAAGAAGAAGGACGGCCATTGCCCAATATTTTAATAGAAAAATGTGGTTCAAGCCGGGGAAAATCGTATAAAAGGATTTTTACAAGAGAAATTTATGCCAGAAACCACTGGATATGCGGATGCCATAACAATAATTCTCTTTTAATTATTATTATTTAATTAAATCTTTTGTAAAACGCTATTTTTTCCTAGGCATTGCAATTTTTGCCAAACCAAACTTTGCAGTTTTTTACTTTTTATAATAGACACGTGATCTGGAGACCGTAAAAAATAGCATTTTTTATACCCTATCAGCAGAACTCACAAACTTTACTGTCACGAGCCGCCATTGCTTTACGAAACTATGAATCGAGCTCTAGCATCTCTCTATTTATGTTTAAATTAAACTAAATATTATACAGAGAAAAAATATTAAACAAGATTTTTAATTGAATCTAGGGGCATAATATATTTTTGGTCTATAGTACATGTTAATCACCAACAAATGTTAACAACATTACTTATTTTGCTAAAACTGAAACTTTGACATCACCTGCTAGTCCTTAAGTCAAACTAAGTTGAACTTAGGACTTAGGTGCCAGGGAAACGTTCTTAAATTACGTAACGCAAAAATTTAGGACTTTTAAAAAACATTGAGTGAAAGTGACCCAAAAAGTATACAGTAAATGTTTGGCTTGGTAGTGGAATTAATTCATGCAAACGCAACCAGAGTTTTCCCATTATTATAAAGTGTTACCCGGGTATGTATAATATGTAATAAAATTGGGTCCGAGTTAAATAAAAATGTATCATATTAGTTTGCAGTGTAGGTTTTATAATGCAGCATGCAAGAAAAACTTTAATTGTAATTGTAGTTTTTATTTCATTTCATATTGTTCTAGCACAAAATAAAACGCCATTTGCTAAAGCAGGTAAATTTCTTTTGTTTTTTATTTTAAAAAAAGTAAAGATAACATTTATATTTAGTGCAAGTATGGAACGGTTATTTTCCAAAAAAGTGCGGAAAGTGGTCCTTTACCTTAATCTAGTTTCCCTAAATACTTTAACAGTTCTTAGGTTTGTAAGAACCGTCAAATTATTTAGGGATACTACCTCAGGGGACTGCAAACAACACGGAGGGCGGGCAAGTCGTTAAGTGCAAAAAAACCCTTTTTTGCACGTGTAAGAGACATAATTTTAAAGCACTGAATGCGGTAAAATGCTCGCAACAACACAAAAATGTGTGCGGTAAAGTGTACTTTATGACAAAACAGCAGGAAAATAACGCTATCTTTTGTGGTGGTATGGGTACGCTGTTCTCTACCGACTACTGACGTAAAAGACACAGAAATGTATACGTTTGGCGATGATACCTTAAGTAAGTTGGAAACAAACCAAAACCAACTCTTCCTTCTCTTTTTAATACTCGTGAGTCAAGCACACACATTTTGTCTGAAGTAAAAATAATTTTTTTTATTTTTATTATAGTGAATATAGCTTATAACGATATCGGATATTACGACATATCAGTTATGGCGACGAGATATTAAGGTCCCGACCGAGTTGTATACCATAACCCATTTTGTTACCTTTTTCCTCTATAAGCGGTCCGTTCAATGTAGTTAAAACCGATATTTACTGTACCCACACACAGCAACTTTTCCATCTTTTTTTATATATTTTGGGCAGTACGTGGTTCTTATAGCCACATTCAGTGGAAAAACTTGTGAATAGATGGCGCACCGCTTCTCAGACAAGCCAATGCCAACTTTGAATTTCTGGAGAGCTCATATTTCACGGATGCAAAATATTTGATTTTGGTTAAAACTGGGCTTACTTGGGTATGCTGTTCTGCACTGGCGACATGAAACACACAGGAGTGTATGTTTAGCGTATATTTATGATAGTCAACTGCAATTTATCGTTAGAATTTGTCTCGATTGGGTTTTTAATCTCCAATAAATTAAGTTCCATAGACTCGAGAGGTTTTCGAGTATACAAAATAACGAAGTGTGAAAAGCACGAAGCTGTGCTTTTTCTGTTATAGACCAACTAATTTTGGATTTAAAAGCTACCATACCAAAAGACAAAACTTACTTTTTTTCAGTTAAAAACTCTGCGGTTTTAAGTTTTGTATCAGTAAATGTAATGCCAAAGCTATTTATGTCATGCCTACATGAGCCATTTGTAGGCACATATATAGGCATCAGATTTTGTCTATAAGATCTAGTTTCTAAAATAGGAATTATCTACTTTTTTTAACCTTTATATATATTTTACGTTATAACTATGACTATTGCCAGTAATAAAACAAAACATATATAATTAAATATGTATTATCAAAAATAGCTTAACATACATTCATACACTATCACCTACAAATTTCCTTTTATACGACTTTCTAGCAAGGCGTTTACTGGTGTAGTCTCGCTGAAGGCTCCAACAGTAGTCGGCCATCTATCCCATCGTCCTTGATATCGATCTTCCATAGTTTTAATATCCTGATGGAATCTTTTTGCCTGTTCTTTACTACAGTCTCCTAAATTTTCTGGAAAGCGATCTAGGTGGCTATGGAGGTAGTAAACTTTTATACTCATGTTACAACCGAGAATGTGAAAATGTAAAAGCTTAGTTTCCACTAATCCTATTTATTGAACTGTGGATATTTAATAATTTGCCTTATTTGAGGACCATCAAATATACCAGCTTTTAGTTTTTCCGTGCTAATCCCAGGAAACTTACGTTACAATTACCCAAAACAATTTCCATTGTGATCTAACGCTTTCACAAACTGCTTTATAAGCCCCAACTTTTTCTCTCATAACTAAAGGTTCATTCACTACGTTTTATTTTCCTTGAACGATAGTATCTCTTAAAGGCCAATTTCTTTTAACCCAGTGCTGATCTTTAGCTCTGCTGTCCTAAAGACATAAAAAACAGGGGTGTTTTGTATATTGATATTATTTTATACTCCTCTTTCATGATAGTAGAATGTCCAATAGGAATTGAGGCATATTTGTGACCGATATGTAAGGACACATTTTAAACTACGTTTTGAACTGTCAATGCAAAAGCGCCTATCGTCTGAGGTGTATTCTGGCAAACCCATTTTTTCTAAGAGTCCTTTTATATCGTTACAGAATACCAGCTTATTTTCCTAAGTGAAATAATGCAGCAGATCCTTTTCTCTCTTACGATAAAAAGTAACTTTAGTGACTGGATAAAGAAGGCTCTTTTAATCTGGATGCAAGTAATTCAGCACACTCCTTTGAGAGGTATAGGTCTTGTTGATTAAAACATCATCATCATCATTTCTTCCGGGATTTTTTGAAGACTGCTGAAGGTTGGAATAGGTATTTCCTTAGAGTGCGGTACAGGTCTTCTTGCAGAACCTAGACCAGGATATGACCATTTATGTTGATTGTTTCTATTTATGCCTTCAATATTAACGAGACAAAAATAACAGTAATTATAATGGTTACGTGGTTCCCTCCAAACCATTGGTACACCAAATTTCAGCCACTTTCTGTTTCTAACTGTACACTGTCGCAAATGTTTAACACATGTTTTACACACCACATGTGGAGCCCAAGATTTATCTTGATCTCCCAAATGAACGCCAAAATAGGCAAGATAAGACTTTTTCACAAATTCAGAAATAGTTTTTCTACTTTCTTTTAAAGTGTATTCGCCACATACATAACAAAAAACATCTGGATGGTTTAAACAGCTACGCCTGCTTGTGGATGCCATTGTTTTAGTTTAAACACTCTAAAATGACGAAAATGTACACAACATTATGACACACTTTTATTTGCAAAAACTACACAATATACTAAGTCGAGAAGGATAAAGGTAGACAAAAGGTAGTATCTTTCCAAAACCAATTAGTCGGGGTTGAGCAGGAATAGAGAGATCGGATCATAGGGAATTCCAAATATAAAATAGCTAATTAAATTAATAGGATTAAGTAATGCGGATTAACCCGGCCTAGGAATATTAGTTTACTGACAATTTCAGGTATATTTGGCTAATTAAAATCTAGTTTTAAATATCAAATTAATATTTTGAATTTTAAAGAGATGTAGATTTATTTATTTTTGCCTTTTATTAAAACTAAATTCAATTAGTATCTATCTCAAAAACTAGAGCTGATAAAAAAGTGTCTTTTGTTTTCTTGTTTTGTTCTAAACCGAGAAATGACATGGCTTATTTTCTCCTCATTCTTAACTTCTCGACGTCGAAACTCCATAAAATTTTGTAATTTTTTTTCTTGGGAGTTCGCTCGTATTTAGTTATGTACACTACGTTGATGCCCACTAGGATTGTCTTCGGGCAAATGACTCCACCTACAATGGAAAAAGCACTGCAGCATATTTCTCAGATGTCACTTTAAGAGTTTCGAGGACTCGTAACTGGGATTTTAATTTATGAAATCACATGAGAGGAGGTCTCGTTTCCTAATTTTTCAAGAGTAGTTTAAGAAGTTATTTTACATAATTATAGTTTTCCTGTTTTATAGCGGGCCTTTGGCCTTGCCACAGCCTTGAAATAATTTTCCTCAAACGATTACACAAATAAGTCAACGAATTTAACTAGGAGTCAATATCGTCAGGAAATCAATCTAAATAAAAAAAATCTAACATCTTTCGATCTCCATTATCCCATTATTTTTAGTTGCGTAAACATTTAAATTACCATATACTATACTAATACAAGGATTTATTTTAGCAGGGGTTTCACAATTGTATCATAAAACCTCTCAACAGTTTACGAACCTTCAAGTGTTTCTGAGCTGTTTCCATATCTAGATCTTGTACATTTTTGTTGTGACATCATCAAAATCTGACGGAATGGCGGACAGGTTCGCGACGTAAACTGCTGTACCATCGTTTCTTGAAACATTTCAGCCCATATTTGACCTACCGTAAACTCATACATCTTGGGACAGTTTTGACATTCAAACACCTGTATCTTTTCAACCACTTTCGACTCACATTCTTTGATAACGCCATTTTTCGGGTCGCTTTGGATACTTTAAGACCACAATACCAAATTTTGCAAAATTTGAAAGTGTGAGTCACTTTTTTCTAAAAAAGTGCATGTCCCAAGTTACCTCACGGGTGCGCCAACTTGGGACACCCATTTTGGTGGTCGTAAAAATCAAGAAAAATGGCTAATATGCATCTTGGGACAAAAATATTGCTTTTAAAAAAATCAGAACCAAATAAAAACTTGGAAAATGTTTATAATAACTGAATTTTTAATTCTTTTACATAGATACTTGAACAACTGCAACAAATCAAGTTCAAAACTAAGTAAACTTTTTTAAATCTTACATATTCATTGTGAGTACCTAGTTAAACTTAAAAAAGACGTAAGTACCATCATTTTGATGAGTACCTGGAACAAGAACCAACGAAAACCAAAAGTTAAACTCGTAATTCTTTGGAATAAAATTAGGTAAAGCACATTTTTTATTGTGGATCCGCAAACTGATATCTTCCTCTCTGATAGGAAGTCACCGTCAAAACACATTCTATTTGGTCTAATGACACCCCGGCAATATCGTCAATGACAGGGAAAACGTAGGTATCATTGGAACCTTTGTAACTTCGCAAGAATTTGCACCTGATGACTTTATGATCTGCTTCCTTGTTGAAGCCTATGAACTTTTTGACTTTTTCTTTTTTTGTACCTTTATCATATACAATTTTGGTAAGCAGAAAATCTCCCTTTGTAACCTCAATGGGTCGTGGTACCCCTGGTTCCTGGATTATGTTATTTTGCTCATCTAGTTCACTCTCAGGCGCCTCTTCCATTTGTGACTCATCCTCAGACGATGATGAACTCAGCATGAAATCTTCTACGCATACACTTTTTCCAGGTGCCACATCTAAGCGTTTCTTAGTTTTTTTTGTGATGTTGCATGAGTCAGTTTTTTTCTTCTGTAGATATTCTCGAAAAGACTGGTTCCACACCTCAGCACCACCTTCTGGATCATTCATCGGTCTTGGTAATCTACTCAGTACTTTCTCAGGATCAAATGGATAGATGCCAGTTTTGCAGAAACCTGCAATGAGATTCTGAGCAGATTTGTTTCTCATATGAGTGTTTGTTTCAACAATCCGGGAAAAGCATCTTTTGAAATGCAGCCACGATGTTCAGACTTCCATTTTTCCAGTATATTTCTCCATACCATTTTCAGAGGTCTAAAATATGCAACATCTAACGGCTGACACAGGTGGGTACTATTGGGTGGTAGTAGCACAAAACGAATATTATGTTGCTCGCACAATTCGACGATGTCAACAGCCTTGTGGCTAGCCAGATTGTCACAGATTACAACATTTGGTCCTGGTCCTAATCGTTGGAAATAGGGGATAACCACGGTTTGAAAATAGTCCTTGAAAATCACGGAATCGAACCACCCGCTCTTTGATCTCTTATATCTGCAATATTTTGGGCCTCCCACTTTCTATGAATCGTATAAGTGTTCCGCCTTATAAACCACATAGGGCGGTAACAAGACACCCGAAGCAGAGCCAGTAAACATCACTGATACACTGGCTTTCGAAGAGTCCATGATCTTCTCTGGGTATTTGGTACCTTTGCGTACCACAACTTTGGTTTTTCCAGGATCATCAGTAATGTTTGTTTCATCGAAAATCAGGATTCTTTCAGGGGGTACACCATCCAAAGATTCCTTCAATTCTGCGAAATACTGATTCATCGTCTCATGGTTCACAGCACCTCTACATCTTTTTATGTTTTCAGCTAGTCTTTCAGAAAGAAGTCGTCTATTTCTTTTCAAGAACATTCGACACCAAGTTTGGCCAGGAAGATTATTCACGAATTGCTTAACTTGAATTCCGCGTCTATCTAAGTAACTCTTGGCCACGAATTGGATGTCCTTTCTGGAAAGAGGAAACCCCCATTTGCCGGCAGTAATAATATTCTGAACCAACATATCTTCATCTTCTCGCGTCAGGACTGTAGGATGACCAACAGGATTCTGATTTCTTCCTCTTACTTTTCTATTTATTGTTGACTTCGGAATATTGTATTGTTCAGCTGCTCCTCTTACGGACATCAATCCAGCGCGAACCGCGTCAACAGCCCTTTGTAGACTGTCATTATCAAAGTTTCTGTAGCGTCTGGCTCCTATTTTCTTTCGGCCACTCATCATGTGGTCCTAAAAGAGCAATCAGGGCATGAACCGTAAAAAAAAGTGAAAAATATTGACATGTTTCACAACTTGGGACGAGGTTGCAACTTGGGACACTACCGTCCCAAGTTGTGAAAGAAGCACGTTTTTTTGGAAAAAATTAAAAAAAAAAAATGAGTAGAAAATCAAAAAACTTATAGCACCACTAAACTAGCAACAAAATGTTTCATCAATAAGCAAAATATGAACTTACCACATGCAATAGTAACAGCCCTGCAGAAGAAGTTTTCCGGTGTAAAAAAATGCCGCCTTTATTGTCGTGAATTCATCTGGCCTCCAGCGACACGTCTGTACGAGAAATCTCAAGCAACTGAAACCGACCGTTGCCGAACACCAATACCTGATCATCGCAACCCGCGCGGGAGCTCCAGCTTCAATGGCAGTGTTGCCAGGTGAGTTCATTTGAACAGGTGCAAATTGTCCCAAGTTACCATACCGTCCCAAGTTGGATGAGTTTACGGTATCTAAAACTCTACTTCGGAATGAGCTACGAAACTCAAACTTTGCACAGTCGTAGATCTTCACAGAGTTAACAACCTCTCCAAGTTTCCCACTAATTCATGTATAAATAATCAAAATTCTACTGTACTCCCAGACCGGCGACAAACCGAACCGAACCGAACCCTTGGAAAAAATCAAAAAACCCCAAAATTCTAATTTACTTCCCTCCCCTATACATGTAAAATTATGTAAAAGTAACATTGCCCACTTCCAGAAGCGCTAGAGAGCTGAGCTTTGAAAGACCGATAGGAACTATGATCAAGCTATAGAAAGAAAAGAAAAAAGATCAAAAATTTTTATTAACCTTCCCTCCCCTATAAATGTAAAATTATGTAAAAATAACATTGCCTACTTTCAGAAACGCTAGAGAGCTAAGCTATGGAAGGCTGATAGGAACTATGATAAAACCATAGGAAAAAATTAAAAAACCTCAAAATTTTTAATAAGGCATTGCAAAAGTTTTGTGCACAGTATTTCGCATATTTTTCTGCTTTAAAACTTAAATATTATCCAAATCCTTTAAAAAAGGAGTTAAATCATAACAAAAATATTTCATGTAAAAAGCCAAGTAAGCGAAAATGGTATTTCGTAAGAAGAATTGAGATAAAAGTAAAGCAAAGTTCTCTTATACAAATTTCAAAATGAAAGGTTCTTACTAGTTTGGAAATGTTTTTCTAAACTTGGCTATTATGGCTGCAAATGACTCTTAGGCACAGTACTAAACTGAACATAAAAAAGTTTAGCTTTAATATCAAGTTTAAAAAACATTTCCAAACTTTCATTTTAAAATTTGTATTTATTAGAGAACTTAGCTTTACTTTTATCTCAATCTTTTTACGAAATACCATTTTCGCGTAGTTGGCTTTTTTACATGAAATATTTTTGTTATGTATATATTTATTACAATATTTTCTAAACGGTGATTATTATTGCCACTGTCGACCGATAAAAAAGTTTTAGTAAACTTTTTTATCTTTCACACGCCCTTCAAATCAAATCAAATCAAATCAAATCAAATCAAAATCAGCTTTATTAGTCAGAATAAAGTAGTACACATTGACAAAGCCTTGCTTATCTAAATCACAAATGTCTAACTAAAAACATTAAAACTATGGAGATACATTAATCCCTATCAAAAACACAACAATAAAAAAAATTAATTAAAAAAACACCCAATTGCTAAATTTACTTGTAACTACTAGTCGCAGTTGGGTACAAAATTGATAGGTATACCTATAATAATGTACGACATCTTTCAACTTTTAGTTTTGATGCCCAAAGCACACTTACGAAATTATACAGTTTCGTATTTTTTTGAATCAGGTTATTGAGTAATTTTGTACCCAACTGCGACTAGTAGTTACGTAGTTTTTTTATTTTTATTTATGTTATTTCCAACTTTTAGGTTTAAATCTTATTCAGCCTTATAAAAAGCACTATGCATTTACCATTCATTTTGCTTTACCCAAAAAGTACGTGTAGATTTTCTACGGATGCGAACAGTGTTACCTTCCATGTGGTGAAGTGGGGAGGAGAGAGGAAGGAGGGTACTAGTAAAATGGTGTCGAAAAAATCTTAAAACGGGTTAAGAAAGAATTCTTGAAATCGCTCGCTCTATATTTATGAAAAGTATAGCTACAACTATTACACATAAGGTGGGTGGGAAGGAGAGAGGGGAGGGAGGAAGAGACTAATAAAATGATGTTAAAAAAAGTCTTAAAGCCTGCGCAGAAGGAACTTTTGAAATCACTTTATATTTGTCAAAGTTATAACTGCAACTATTACTATTAGTAAAATAGTCTTAAAGCGTGTGCAGAAGAATTTTTGAAATCGCTCTATATTTGTGAAAAGTATAGCTACAACTATTACTAATAAGGAGGGTGGGCAGAAGAGAGGGTGAGGGAGGGGGAAACTAGTAAAATGATGTTGAAAAAAAGTCTTAAAACCTGTGCAGAAAGAGCTTTTGAGATCGCTTTATATTTGCTAAAGTTATAACTGCATCTATTACTATTAGTACTAAGGAGGGCGGGGAAGAGAGAGAGAGAGAGGAAGGGGGGGGGACTTAGTAAAATGGTGTTTTAAAAAAATCTGAAAGCGTATGCAGAAAGAATTTTTAAAATCGCCCTATGCTTTATACAATTATGCGAATATGGTTTTCGAATAGGGTGGGGGGAATGACAGGAGGGGAAATGAGTGGGAGCAGGAAGCGCTACAAAGTAACAACAGCAAATTAGAGGACATTTGCAATAGGTGATTAAAGGAATTTCATTAAAATCGACTGAATTATAGATAATTTGTACACAGTTGTTAATTTTTTT
The DNA here is from genome assembly GCA_963576565.1 of Aspidapion aeneum. Classification (NCBI taxonomy): domain Eukaryota; kingdom Metazoa; phylum Arthropoda; class Insecta; order Coleoptera; family Brentidae; genus Aspidapion; species Aspidapion aeneum. The sequence goes on along the minus strand of OY755041.1, from coordinate 16,654,711 downwards.
TGAACAATTGGTTTCCAAAATGGGTAAAAAACCAATTTGTGCAAAAATTTTGCATAGATTTGTGCAATGGAATTTGTTGTAAAATTTTAAACAATTGTGCAAATTTTTTTTTGCACAATACTGTGCAAGATGTTATTGCACAGGCCTGTATAAAAAAAATTCCATATTTTTGCTCAATTTATTGATAAATTTTTAATAAATTTTTAAAAAATTTTGGAAAAATTGCACAATGTGAAAAAGTTTAGTACAATGTTATAAAACATTTTTACACAATAGTCAATAAATGCGCAATTATGTAGTTAAATTTTAAAAGATGTGTGTATTTTTTTGTACATTGTGGTGTTATATTTTGCAGTCAAATTTTTATCTTTACCACAAAAAATATAACTTATCAATATAATATAATATATATTTTATAATAAATAATTTGAATTATATATTTCCTACAATTTTATGTAAAAATAGTTACAAATATTAAATTTTTACATAATATTCGGGAATTTTCTTTAACAATTAAATGAAATGTATCCCTGAATGTGTACAACATATTGTAGATGGGATTTTTTTTAATAGGTTGTTAAAATTGTCACGTTAACTTATAATTTTAACTGCAATTATATATAATTTTGCATTTTGTTTCAATTTTTGTATATATTTTACAAGTAGACAATGTTCAATTTTTATTTGACAAAAAAAATACCAAACTAACAAATAACTTGTTAAAAACCTTGATTTTCGTTTTTCTTATATTATCAGTACAAATAATTTTAACACATTAGTTTTTTAAATTATTTAACCAATAGTATTATAATTAGTGAATTTACCTGAACGTGTAAAATATATCTATTTAAAGATTCTTGTTTGCTGGGCTTCAATAGTTCGGATTTTTCATTGTTGGGAATTGCAGCTAAAAAAAATAGAACTAAGTTTAACGAACATGGAAGGATTTCTATGTAATAGTCAAAATATTCTGACTGATATTTTGATCACCTTTAAATAAAGGTTACAGTTTTGTAAATACCGTGGACTTCTAATTTACAAATTTTTAGTTAATAATAACTAGTGTTGCAAAAATTATCATTTATCTTTGTCTGGTTTATTGAAACCCTTTTAAACCGCTATATCTGATCTTCGGAAAATTGATCAGCCTTTGATTTTAACAGCACCCAAAGTTTAGAACAAACTTCTGCACATTGGTCAAAAGACTGGCTTTGTTTTCAGGATATGCCATTGCAAAGTCGTTCAAGCTAAGAAATAAAAAAAATGTTTTAATGTACAATTTTAGTATTGGCCGTAATAAAAAAGCGTAGTTTGGACCAAAAATAGCTTAAACGATGAGTAATAAGTTGAAATTTTGAAAATAGTTTTATTTGGTCAAGACGCCCAAGTTTTTCTTTGCGAAAATCCTTGAAAGTGATTGCTAAGAGAGTGCGCGGACGCACAAATGTTTCGAGCTTCGGACTGGCTAAGCCAAGCCAATTTTGGTGACAATGTTGTCATTTACTTTCAAAAACATTTTGTAAATCACAGAAAAAAAAAATCGGTTACTTAATCTTTAATGTTACTTTTTTATTTTGTAACTTATAAGATGAAAAAAGTAATCAAAATACTCTTAAATATATTTTACACTTTAAAAAAAATTGTCTTGCACAATAATTGTTGAAAAATTTTAAACTGCTAAAAAATTCGCCTAATTGCATTTAAAACAAAAATGAAACAAAAAAATGCAAGAAAGGGAACTTCAATTCAGGATTTTTGAAATTTTTTAAAAAAGATAACAAAATAGTATGGATTGGGACTGGGATGCATTTTACGCTAGAAAATTAAAAGAAAACATTGTGTGTATTTTTTTTAAATTGTTGGAAAATTTTGCACAATTGTTAAAAAAGGAAGCAAAATGGCGAGATGTACTTGATGCACAGTTGTTTTCAACTTTATTTCTTTTATAGTTTTCTCAGCAAGGTCCAACAAATATACCTTTTATTTAAAATTCAACTAACATCTGGATAGTAGGAACTTCACTACTTACCTATATAGTTCCATTTTCTCTATTAATATTATTCCAAAGAAAATGTATCAACTATACACAAAAGCTTGGGTAGCCCTATGTGTAGTAATTTACTTACCTTGAAATCTCTCTTTGAGGACTGCAAGTAGCCACCCATTCCTCCAGTTTTTCGAGAACTTATTCCACAAAATCCATAGAATCCATGACACACTTAACTTTGACGGAAGAATAATAATATAGCCTTATACGGATCACCTCACTGACCAGGCAAAACCCAAATTTAAACTGAAGGAAGCCCGATGCGACAGGGCGATCGCTTAAAACGACTTTTACCGAATCAATCTGACGACCGTTTTCTACAATTTGGAGTATATTGGCACAAATTTTCATTAAAAAAATTACATTTTTTCTGTGTAAATTTATTACACAATCGGCTTTTCCACAACGCTGTTGAGATTAATTGTACAGTTGTGTAACATTTTTACACAAAGTAAATTACACAATTCAATTGGTAAAATTAACACAGATGTATTCGTTTTTTTTCAACAATTGTTTTAAATTTTTGCACAATTTCAGTTGCACAGCGTATTGAAAATTTTTGCATGGAGATTTTTCTCTGTGTATCATGTAATAAAATGGCTTCTAAAGACCGCCATGCTTTGAGAGAAGATAATATTATCCAGAAAATAAGTTTTGTAGATTATATATATTTTTTTTTTCGTGTAGAGCTCACCTTTAACTCGTTTCACTAATCTGCCAATGTCAAACTGACAGATCATATTTTTAAACATTTTTATTTTCCTTTTAATGTCGCAACAAAATCAACGTCAAAAAATTTAGTATTTCAAACATTTATCTTAGTAAATTGTACGCCACTGAATGAATGATTAAAAAAGTACTGTGAGCAACAGAAATCATTCCATAAACCTCATATATTATATTTGTTTAAATATTCTCGTTAAAACAAAAGCGAAAGTATTTTGCATTTCTAAAAAAAAACATTAAACTCCTAAAAAGCATATAGGTTTGCAGCGTTTTGTGAAAAACTTGAACTTGAACTTGGTTTGCAATAGTGATTTTTATAAGAAAAATTCTGTAATAATTTCTGGTTTGAACTGTAATCTTAAAATTTCGAAGAGTTTATTTAATTCAAAGATATTTTAGATTTTGGCGTTTACGCCTTTTTTATTCCTTCAGCTAGCGCTTACTTACGAGTTTCTAATATGTTTAACTCTGATTTCGTCGGATAATCCCGCTATAAGCCTTTCAGTTTAAACGAATTAAAACAAGGTGACAGTTAAGCCTGAAATATTTTTTATCGGAATTATTTTTTTTTACTTTAAAAGTACAACATTTTAAACTTTTTTTAAAAGTAATCATACAAATAAATATTTTGTATAACTGACGTATTTTTTTTTCTAAAAAAAAAATAACCACAGAAAAACTTTAATTAAACTTCTTTCTATATTATTAACTAATATAATTGTTTAAAACAAAAACATTTTTGCACTAGACCTGCTACTACTTAAAAGCATCGATAATTTTTTTTTATCGTGGGGGGGGGGGGGTGTACTATACCCATTGTAAAAAAATCAAAATTATAAAAATGACTTTTGGTTTGTATATTTTTCTACTTTATACCTCGCAAGCGCGGACCTAACCGTGAATCTAGAGGGTATAATCAGATTTTGAGCTGTCTGTTTATCTTAAATTAGTGAATTAAATTATTGGCGCCGCAGGCAAAATTTTTTGGAATCCGGGGATTGTATATGCAGCAGAAAAGTCATTTATGGACAGCCTCTGCTACTACTACCCTATATCTTCTCTTACTAATACTACTTGAAGACACGGAGTTTCGCTAGCTGCTTGAGTCTAGCTGGGACAAGAGCTTCGCGATATAAGTAAATTTAGACTCAGGCAGTACTCCTGGGATAACGCACGGATATAGAGTATGCAACGGGCCCGCAAAGTTGATCCATATACATGAGAATATTGTTCAGTAATATTTATTAAATTTTTTGCTACTGCTCGCTAAACACCTGGTACTTAAGATTAGATATGACCAGCAAGAGTCTTAGACTAGACAAATCCTAATCGACTTAAAAAAGTTTTATTAACCTCGGTAAAGTAGTTTTGTAATTTTAAAGCGTTTTATTAATCTTTGATTTTTTCGTTGGTTAATAAAAAAAAGGCGTATGTGTCAAAAAAAACATCCAAAGTTTGTTGATGAATTTATGGAATATAAAACGATAATCTTTTTAAAAAAATAAGTTTTTTAGTTTAGGTTTTTATTGTTGTGTTAAAAAAATATAAGTTTTACGAGATGATACAAGCAGATCGGAGAATTATGGATTTATTTTTACATTTAAAGTCTAATCGGGAATGTCGGTTAAACCTTCAAAAAAACGGCGTAACCGATGGATTAAAAAACGAGGAATTTGATCATAAAAACCTATTTTTAAATACTAAAAACCACTAAATATCAAATTAATACCTAAAAATGCTTTAAAATAATTAAAAAGGTACTTACTATGTTGAAAAAATTTATAAGCGCAAGTCGTAACCACCTTTCTCCAATGCAGTTTGTCGCTTACTGCCGATGCAAAAGATTTATTTTGAGCGAGAACTGTCGGTTAGAGATTTCAACGTCGAGTATTTCCCGCTACAATTTTTTCTCGGTAAAATTTCTTCGCACCATAAGTGGTAATTACCGTTATCATTAAAGTGAGGTAAACAAAATATTTTTATTTTCCATTTTATACTACAAAATTTATTACCAAGAAAGAAAAAAGCAAAAACTCTTTTTACAAAACAAGCGGAGCGATAAAACATACGTATAATCATTTTCGTTATCATCATCATTATCAATTTTAATTTAAAGTAATATGCTCATAGAAAACGTATACGGGATGCCATTATGAGTATTTAAAGTAAATTTTGGAAAAAATCCTTGGACACATGTATGCCCGCTGATAGAAAAACGATAACTGCAGTGGACTGTATATATTTTATTAAATGAAAGCGCGAACAAACATAAATATATTGATACGAAATCACGAAATAATTAAGGTCTATAGGTTAATTGCTGTTACCACACAACGGAAATCAGAAACAAAGTAGTCACCAGTTTGCAGCCAATTTCTCCACGTTCCAGGGGCCCCTTTCTGGATCTAATGATGGCACCACGTAGTTGAAGGGCTGAAGTTTCTAGTTCTATGCTTCAGTACACCAAAATCGAGCACTTTCAAGTGTAGATATTTGTAATAGTTGGAGAAAGAAATTAACACGCCATTTTCTCGAGGCGGTAGAAAAGGATCTCTCTGATTCTTGGTGCGCATATCAAAATGCGCGAAAATGTACTCTGTCCGTCATCCAATTGTGTGGTTTTAAAAAGTAAAAACAACCGCGAAATTTAGCGGGAGCTAACATAAAGAAATTTTACCGAGAAAAAATTGTAGCGGGAAATACTCGACGTTGAAATCTCTAACCAAACTGTCGGTTAAAATAAATCTTTCGCATCTGCAGTAAGCGACAAACTGCTTGCTTCAGTACACCAAAATCGAGCACTTTCAAGTGTAGATATTTGTAATAGTTGGAGAAAGAAATTAACACGCCATTTTCTCGAGGCGGTAGAAAAGGATCTCTCTGATTCTTGGTGCGCATATCAAAATGCGCGAAAATGTACTCTGTCCGTCATCCAATTGTGTGGTTTTAAAAAGTAAAAACAACCGCGAAATTTAGCGGGAGCTAACATAAAGAAATTTTACCGAGAAAAAATTGTAGCGGGAAATACTCGACGTTGAAATCTCTAACCAAACTGTCGGTTAAAATAAATCTTTCGCATCTGCAGTAAGCGACAAACTGCATTGGAGAAAGGTGGCTACGACTTGCGCTTATAACTTCTTTATTCTTTATCAAATAACTTTTTGTTTATTTTAAAGCAGTTTTAGGTATTAATTTGTTATTTAGTGGTTTTTAGTATTTAAAAATAGGTTTTTATCATTGAACACAACAATAAAAACCTAGACTAAAAAGCTTATTTTTAAAAAAAGTTTATCGCTTTATATTCCATAAATTTATCAACAAACTTTGGATGTTTTTTTTGTCGCATACGCCTTTTTTTATTAACAAACGAAAAAATCAAAGATTGATAAAACGCTGTAAAACTATAAAACTACTTTACCGATGTTAATAAAACTTTTTAAGTCGATTATGGTTTGTCTAGTCTAAGACCCTTGCTGGTCATATCTGACCTTATGTATCAGGTGTTTAGTAAGCAGAAGCAAAAATTTTTATGAATATTACTGAAAAATATTCTCATGTATATGGACCAACTTTGCGGGCCCGTTGCATACTCTATTTCCGTGGGTTATACCAGGAGGACTGCCTGAGTCTATTCGCAATTTAAGTAAAAAAGTAAGATTGACAGCTTACTATTTTCTTACAAGTAAACTATTACAAATTTATTTAGCAATTTTTTTTTTAATGTTTTTTTTTATATAAAAAATGTATCTATGTAGGTAAACTTTTTCAAGAGATGTGTATTTATGTCTCAAATTTACTGGGTACTTTCTTTTAATTTAAGGTTTCGATACCGCGCTGCGAGCCCCGAACAATGCCGTCCGCATTAGCGAATAGATCGCGTTCGTGGATCGATGCTCGTGGTTCGTTAATGAGTACCCGGATTTACAAGAATAAAACGTTTTTTGCTCCTCCTGTAAAATTAATAATTTTTTTTTGGCAGGTTTAAAGAGCAGGTCAGTGGCTTTAATATAAGGTATTAAAAATAAATATCGCGAAAAATTAAGGAAAATATGGAAGAAAAACAATTTTTTTAAAATATAGCCGCTATTTTGTTTTACAGTGACAGGTGTAATTTCTTTCTACAGATTTGAATAAAGTAGGTCCCACTTAAAGTAAATTTATCAATATTAATTTAATTTCTCTTAAAACAAGAAATTCATTTTGTTTCTTAACTTTGGCAGCCGCCATCTGGGATTAAATGTTAATTGTCAAATTGTAACTTTATAATTTTTTTCAAAATCTGGCTTACTACTGATAAAATCCAAAAATTTTTTTAAAAAATTTAATTTGGTCTACAGGTTGTAAAGGTCTCTTTTATTTTTGATAAATTAAGCGCCATCTTTGTGTCGGCTGGGAAACTTATCATTTCTTGTAAGCACATTTAAAGAGCTGATCAGTAGCTTTCTATCTATCTGTTTAGCCTTCTTCGATCCATCTTTGGACATAGGCCTCCCCCAATATCTTCCACTCTTCTCTGTTTGTCGCCCTGTTCATCCATCTAGTCCCCGCATGTTTCTTCAAATCGTCCGCTCATCTCATTTGAGGTCTTCCCCTACTTCTTTTATTTTCCCAAGGTCTCCAGTCTACAATGCATTTGTTCCAACGATCGTCTTTCTGTTTGATATTATGACCGGCAAATTTCCAATTTAATTTTGCTACCTCTCCTCTGACATCCCTTACTTTTGTTTTATTTCTTATCCATTCATTCTATCTGTTAGCTTTACATGTAACATCTTTGGGCTTTTGTTACCTTATCCATGTTTGGTTTTGTAAGCGTCCAGGTCTGAGATCCATCCATCCATGTAAGCACAGGTGGAATACATTGGTTATACACTTTCGTTTTAAGGTACTGAGGATATTCTTTTATTTTTTATTATCTAGCTTAATTTACCGAATGATGTCCACGCCAATCTTGCTCGTCTTTGATTTCAGCCCTTTGGGTTTTTTTTTAGTTTAATAATTGGTCCCAGATATATATATATATATATATATATATATATATATATATATATTCCTCTACTTGTTCTATTTCTTCCTGGTTAATTTTGATCGTGATATCTTCATCTGTGTTTGTTATGATTTTAGTTTTAGTGTAGTTCATACTCAAGCCTATATTTCTAGCTGCTGTATACAGTTCTGCCAGAATTTTTATGAGTTCTTCTTTCTTATCTGTTATTAAGGCAATATCGTCAGCATATCTTAGGTGGTTCAAGTACTGTCCGCTTACTTTGAGGCCTATTTCCTCCCAATCTAAGTTTTTAAAAACATCTTCTAGGGCCTGGTTAAATAGTTTAGGGGATATTGTGTCACCCTGGCTGACACCTCTTCTTATGCGGATTGGCTTGGTTCCTTCGTGGATTTTGATTGATGTTGTTGCTTCGCTATATATACTGGCTATTAAATCTGTGTATTTGTGATCTATTCGTCTATTAATTAAAGATGCTTTTACTGCCCAGTGCTCAATGCTATCGAAAGCTTTTTCAAAGCCTATAAACGCAATATACAGTGGAATATTGTATTCGTTGGCTCGCTCTTTTAGAATTTTCATGTTTAGTAGGTGATCGACTGTACTGAAACCTTTTCTGAAGCCTGCTTGTTCTTTTGACTGGTATTCGTCAAATTTTGTTGTTAGTTTATCTGTTAATATTTTCGTGAAAAGCTTATAAATTACATTGATAAGTGTTATAGGTCGATAGTTTTTTAGGTCTGCTCTATCGCCTTTCTTGTGTAGAATAATGGTTACTGATTCTTTCCAGTTGTTTGGGATTATTTTTTCTTTTAGAATTTTATTGAGGAGAATGTGTAGGGTATTAACTACAGTTTTACCACTGTACTTAAGCATTTCTGCCGTTACTCCATCTTTCCCAGGTGATTTGTTATTTTTCATTTTCTTTAATGCTCTCTTTGTTTCCGTTTTGCTTATTTCGGGTTGTTGTTCTGAGTTTATGTTCTTTATTTTTCTTTTGAATTTCTTTAGGGTTTCTCGCGATGGTTCCCTTTTTGTTTGGTATAATTCTGTATAGAATAGCTGTGTGATATTTCCAATATCCTCTTTAACGTTAGTTTCTCTGCCGTTCATATCCTTTATTTTAATTATTTCATATCTACCTAGAGTCGGTCTTAGACATTTCATATTCCTGTTATCCTCTATAACTCTTTCAACTTTTATTTCTTGGCTCTTTCTTTTATTTTCTTTTATCATTTTTCTTATAGTTTTATTTATTTCTGTGTATTCTATTGATGTTCTCTTTCCTCCTTTTTCGAGGTTCCGCCTTTTTTCCATGAGTTTCTTTAACTCTTCTGATATCAAATTTTCTCTCTTTTCACCCTTTTGTGCGACATCTTATCCGATTTGGGTCATAGTTCTTATCAGCGTATCATTTACTTAATCTATTTCGCATCTTAAGTTTTGGGTTAGCTGTTCCTTAAACATTTCTTTGTATATAGCTTTATTTTCTGCAAGTTTATTCACGTCAAGTTGTTCATTGTTATTGTTAATTTTTCTTTTCATTTCGAAATTGCTATCAATGCAGATTTTTGTTCTCGCCATCCTGTGATTACTGCCTGTTGTAAAGCTATTTAGGACTGTTACATCTCTAACGATGCTTTTTTCAGTAGTCAGTATGTAATCAATTTCGTTTTTTGTTATTCCGTTAAGGCTGAGCCATGTCCACTTTCATTGTGGGTTCTTTCTATAGAACGAATTCATTCCATACAGGTGTCTTTCCTCTAGATAGTTCATTACGGTTGTGCCCTCGGTTGTGCCCCTATCATTCCTTTCGCCTTATCCAAAATCCCCTATTTTATTTTCCTCTATGTTCATTTTGTTACCTAACTTGGCATTGAAATCTCCCATTACTACTGTAAGATGGGTCTTGTGTTCTTCTATAGCTTTGGATATATCTTCATAAAATGCTTCGATTTTTTCGTCTTCGTACATGAATGTGGGGGCGTATTTGAATAACTTTAAGTGATGTTCTTTTCATTTTTAGTGTAAGATAGGCAACGCGATCTGAGGTTCCTTTAATAGTTTGGACGTGTTTTTTAATGGCTTTATTTATTATGAATCCTACTCCGAAATTGTTGTTATCTTCATTACATTTATGGTATAGTAGATTACCAGAGTTCAGTTTAATCCGGTTTTCTGATTTTCGCCGGGTTTCTGACAAGCCTACAATGTCCCATTTTATTCTTGTCAGCACTTCCTCCAGTTCAACAATTTTTTCGTCGGTGTTCATCGATCTAATATTATAGGTTGCTATTGTTAGTATTACTTCTTTTTGTCTTGTTTTTGAATGTTTCATCAGCGAATTTTTGCCTCCCCCAGATTTCGTGAAGCAGACCATAGAGGTGTGGGATTCGGAGTGTTTCCTTCCCACCTGGGGACCATTCTCTTTCGTTTTTAAATTCGCCATGATTTCTTAATTGGGGGGTAGTTGCATTAAAACACCACGCTTGCCAGGCGTGTTGGTGAGTTTTTATTCAACCGCCCATTCTCGGACAGACGCTGTCTGCAGCCGCTTATTCTGAGTCAGGCGCTGCAGTGTTTATTCTTTTATATTATCCCTAAAAGAGGGGTTGCCACCTACGCTATGTAAGCCGTACCGAGGTCCTTCCTCTTCGCCTTTCATACCGGTGTGGTCTTCTACGGTATCCCTGGCAAAGGGACCCTAAACAGGTGCTAACCTCCGGGTCAAAGAGTACCTGGAATCTGCGGAAGGCAGAGGTCGATTCATTTCCCCTGATACCCTATAAAAAAAAAATGGATAAAAAAGGATAAAAAAAATGAATCCATTTTCTATCCGCTTTTTGAAATCCTTTTTCTGACCTTTGGGGGATAGAAAGTGTTAAGTATTAAAATGGATAACAACTTTTTAATTCATTTCAATACAGATCCTGGCATACAAAATAAATCCATTTTAAAACATTCTATCCTTTTTTATACACTTTTTGGCATTCAAAGTAAATCCATTTCTATACCATTAGGGCTTTTTATTTTTAATCTTCTGCAATCCATATAATGTTTATCCTTTTAAATTAAATCCGAACCGAACCGAACCGAACCTTTGAAGTATATAAAATGAATACATTTTAATACATCAAAAATAATTATATTTTCAATCCTATCTTATCCAAAAAAAGGATTTCAAAAGCGTATACAATTGTCATTAAAAAGAATATAAACATTCCATCCATTTCAATACTCTTTTTGGCATTCAAATGGAATCCATTTCTATGTCATTAAGGGGATTTATTTTTAATCCCCTTTAGTCCATAAAATCTTTAACCTTTTGAATCCCCTTTCAAGAATACAGAATAAATACATTTTAATACCTTCGAGATATACATTTTCAATCCTTTCTTATCCAAAAAAAAGGATTTTGAAAAGCGTATGCAATTAGCATTAAAAAGTATATAAACATTCCATCCATTTCAATACACTTTGTGGCATTCAAAAGGGATCCCTTTCTATCTCATTACGGGTTTTTATTTTTAATCCCCTGCAATCCATAAACTACTTATCCTTTTAAATCCCCTTTTAAGTATGCAGAATGAATACATTTTAATACCTCCTAGATCTACATTTTCAATCCTTTCTTATCCAAAAAAAAAAATTGAAAAGGCGTATTAAATTGGCATTAAAAAGTATACAAACATTTCATCCATTTCAATACCCTTTGTAACATTCAAAAGGAATCCATTTCCATCCCATTAAGGGTTGTTATTTTGAATTCTCTTCAATCCATAAAATAAAAAAAAAATAAAAAAAATCCATAAATTATTTATCCTTTCAAATCCCCTTTTAAGTATGCAGAATGAATACATTTGAATACCTCCTAGATCTACATTTTCAATCCTTTCTTATCCAAAAAAAGGATTTGAAATGGCGTATTAAATTGGCATTAAAAAGTATACAAACATTTCATCCATTTTAATACACTTTGTGACATTCAAAAGGAATCCATTTCTATCCCATTAAGGGTTGTTATTTTAAATTATCTTCAATCCATAAACTATTTATCCTTGTAAGTCCCCTTTTAAGTATACAGAATTAATATTTTTTAGTACCTCCGAAATTCACATTTTCAATTCTTCAATTAAGTTGTCATTAAAAAGTATATAAACATTCCATCCATTTCAATACACTTTGTGTCATTCAAAAAGAATCCATTTCTATACCATTAAGGGTTTTTTTTAATCCCCTTCAATCCATAAAATAATTAGGTATCCTTTTGAAGCCTCTTTCAAGTATACAGAATAAATAAATTTTAATACCTCCGAAATTTACATTTTCAATCGTGTCTTATCCAAAAAAAGGATGTGAAAAGGCGTACTAAACTGGCATTAAGAACTATACAAACCTTTCATCCATTTCAATACACTATGTGACATTTAAAAGGAATCGATTTCTATCCCATTAAGAGTTTAAATACATTTTAATAGCTCCGAAATTTACATTTTCAATCCTGTCTTATCCAAAAAAAGGATTTGAAAAGGCGTATTAAATTGGCATTAAGAAATATACAAAAATTTAATCCATTTCAATACACTTTGTGACATTTAAAAGGAATCCATTTCTATCCCATTAAGAATTTTTATTTTGAATTCTCTCCAATCCATAAATTAAACTTTTTATCCTTTTAACTCCCTTTTTAAGTATACAGAATTAATACATATTAATACCCGAATTTCACATTTTCAATTCTTTCTTATATTATATATGTATTATATTGTCATTAAAAAGTATAAAAATATTCCATCCATCTCAATACACTTTTTGGCATTCAAAAGGAATCCATTTCTATGTCATTAAGGGGTTTTATGTTTAATCCCCTTTAATCCATAAAATCTTTATCCTTTTGAATCCCCTTTCATGTTAACAGAATGAATATATTTCACCCATTTCAATACACTTTGTGGCATTCAAAAAGAATCCCTTTCTATCTCATTAATAGTTTTTATTTTTAATCCAATCCAAAAATGTTTTTATTTATCCTTTTAAATCCCCTTTTAAGTAGGAAGAATGAATACATTTTAATACCTCCGACATTTACATTTTTCCCATATGCACAAAGGATCCGTTCTTAAAACTGAATCATTTTGGGACTCAATCTCTTGTTGTTTTTGTAAAATTTACGGTTTTGTTAACATTACGGCTTATGTGAAATGGGTTTGTTTCTCCTACGGAAGATATCTTGGAATGTTTTGTTAGACAGCCCTATGAGTTCCTAGGTAAACCAAAAAAAAAATAATAACCCCAAATATACCCCATACATACACCTAACCTAGAAAAATGTTTCCATTTATAGATTGGCAATAACTCCAAAAGTCTTTTGTTTTTATTTCTTCTATCCTACCCATGTATACAATTTATACAGGGTGTACCATAACTAGCAGAACACCTCAATATATTAGAAACTAGCAGTTTTTCGAAAAACTGTTAAACATGAGAGTTTTACGGTTAATTTTTAACTGTAAAATTTCACTGGATTAAGTTCAAAGCTTCTCTCAAAACTCTCCTTTTAAACATTTTTCTAACCGCTAAATTCCTATTTATATATAAGTATACATATTATATAGTTTCTTATTTATGTTCTGCTATTTATGGTGCAAACAAATAAGAAAGAAGAGGACAGATTCAAATTAACCAACCTTTAATTCATAATTTTTATTTCACTTAGCTGAAAAACATCCTTAGCAAAACAGCACCATTTGAGTTAATGATGATTTAAAATGCAGATAAAAACACTATCCTTGATTTAAAATCCAAAAACTATCCTTGAACCTGAGCCACAATAGACCCACTAGTCACAGTGGAAGGGCTCCAAGGCCCATTCACATATGAATCATAAATCATCCTTGAACTTCTACCAAATGGAAAAAATGGTCTATAGCGCGTACTGTGAGAGGAACTTCACTGGAACGTCCCTATTAAAACAAGACTTATGACTTGACTTGTTCTAAGCTAATGTTTTAAGCAATAATCACCTACCAAAAGTCTCTAGCTTACCGAGAAGTATAAAAAATATCTGTTGCAAGATTTAAAAAAAAGTTAGGTAAAGATTCAAGTTAAATGAAAACTTTTTGATATAATTTTTCTCAAAATGTATTAAATAAAAAGGTCCACATAAAACTGAGCATAAAACACTTCAAAACTAAAATATTTATCTATTTTTAGAAATATTCAGTACCTGCCAAGGTACCTGATATATTTGATTGAAATATAAATTTTTCTTAAGTATTTTCATGAATTGAATAAAGGCAGTTGAGGTTCAGTTGGAATTTAAGGTTGGAAGTTTAGAATTACAACAACATAAAATACCTGATAGGACCACAGATCACCAAACAAAAGGTCATTTGTTGGATAAGAATAAGTACCCGGTCAAGCAGATTCTCGCTGGTCAATCAAGTTTTTTCAGTCTGCAACCCCTATTTGAGGGGTTAGGGGGGTGAAATTTTTACGGAAGGTTTAGTTTGTGCTCTTTATTATTCCCACCAAGTTTCATCAAAATCAGGCAAGGGGAAGGGCCCGGTCAACAAATTATTGACCGGTCAACATTTTAGAACGTTCCCTTTCATGTTTCGATAAGTTGATCTTTAAACCTGAACTTCTAACCTCAACATCAATTGCTTTATCTCACATTACGGTAAAAGTTTGTTTTGCTGTCACTTTTTACACAATTAGATTGCTTAGGGGAGCGGGAGGGCATGGCCACCATGCTCCCCCCCTTATGTGTTGTAGGTAAATTTTTAACAAAATAAATTACAGGAAAAATATCTCACTTGAAAAAATGAACCAAACAAAAACATGTAGAAAAGTTAAAGATTGAGAGACTGCAAGAAGAGATGGTCTAACTGAAAAGAATAAAATACAACTTAAAAGAAGCATGTGGGATATTCAGGGCTCTCAACAGATAAACAGCAAAATAATATGAAAAATATGAACTTTTTTAATAAAATTATGAAAAACATGAAATTAAGAAAACAAAATATGAAGGAAATATGAATAAAAACTTCAGTTTGTTTTGGGTCGGTTCGGTTCGGTTTGGTTCGGTTCAGTTCATTATTCGACTTGTTATGTCAAACCCAACTGTTTTTTAGGAAAACTCATTTCCAAAAATATGTATTTCTTGATTTTATTTATTAAGAAAAGTATTAGCAAACATTTTGAAGTTGGATTAGACCTGGATCCCCAATCAAACAACTATGGCCAAACAAAAACAAGGAACATTTTTCAAAGCATATTTTACAACAAGGTATAAGGTGTTTCCATATTTTTAAACCAAGCTATACTGCAATTATTCAAAGAAATAGACAAAAAATTATAAATGCAAAAGTTGTAGGCTTTATCCTATAGGGTCGACCGGGGTAAATGTAATCGATTTTGACCATTTTTTGAAATTTCAGATTTAAAATAAAAAATTAGACACCCATGGGACATTATCCTTTGTTCTAGGAACGAAATTAACAAAAAAACAAAAGCGCTTTTAAGAAAAAAAAATTGTTTAAAAAACTGTGATATGTTTAGATTTATTCCAACAAACCGGGGTAAATGTAAACTGGTATTTTAGCTTATCTTTGTCGCACAGATATCTTGCCCTGGCCAGTAGGCAATCTACAATGTTGGATTCTACATCTGCATTAAACGCCATTTTGTGACGAGGACCAGTGGAATCTAGACTTCGACCATTGAGCTGATGCAATATTACAGATATCGGAACATTGTAGGAACTTTGAGCTTCACAATATGTTTTATTCCTGTTTTGCACAGCTATAGCGTTCAGTAAATCCTCCTTTTACTGCATGATGGCCCATTTGTCTTCCGCACATATTTTTAACGCATCTGGAATTAAATTATTAATTATTTTAGCTATGTTTACAATTACCCCATGTGTGTTTACATTTACCTCAAAAGTGTGTTTACATTTGCCCTTGCATTTGCCCCTAGGCAAATGTTGCTGAGGTAAATGTAAACATGATAATAATAAGTTATTTTTTTGATATTATGCAATTAAACATGTTTAAACAAATAAAACAATTCATTGTGTTACTTATAATTACTTTAGTTTAAAACTTACCTTGCCGACAAAAAAAATACTGACAGATTTCAGTGTCTCTGAAAAAATTAAATACAGTTAATTTGCAGAGGTGCACCGGAACTTATCACCACACTAAACCAAACTGATCTGTCAAGAAGCGTGATATTAGAGTTGGCTCCAATATCAAATTTACAGGCAAATTTAAATTTTTTATTAGGACCCTTTACATTCACCCCGGTCGACCCCACCATCAAAAAAAGTTATAAAAAAACACAAACATTGTAAATTTCTTACGAAACATCCTACAAAGTAATATGTTAATGATTTAACTTAAAAAAATAGATATTTTCTTTCTAAACTCAAAAATATATGATAAACTGCCATTTGATAAAGCCACTGTTAAAATATTAGTATCTACAATTTCTAGCGGATTGGGACCTATCTACATTTCTTGAAAATAGGTACCCTATTTTCTATCTTTTGAAATAAGTGCAGTAGACCTTTGTGGAAATCTACTAAAACACTCTCTACATCTCGTAACACAGAAAACTTAAGTATACTCGATGAAATAATTGGTATACTTTAAATACCTATTCTGAGCTCAAACAATAAAAAAAAGTCAACATTATGGGGTAAAAGAATAAAATTCATGAAAAAGCCCTGCTCAATTAGACTTTTCAGAACTAACCAGGGATGACCAAAACAACAAATTAACATAAGAAATGCAACAAACATAAGAATAATAAAACAAAAGGCAAAAAAGCCCTACTTGATTCAGACTTTCTCAGAGGCAACAAACTAATAATAAACTAAAAGGAACTCAAAATTCAAGACCAGGAAAAATATTGAAAATTTCCACACTTATTCTATGACTGAAGTTACTTTATTGGGGAAAATATGAAAAATATGAAGGTTTTTCTAAAAACATGAAGTTTTATGAAGTCTGAAAAAAAATATGAACATTTTCATAAAATATGAAGGTGCTGAGAACCCTGGATATTTGATGATGAAAAAATAAACAAATAATTACTTACTTACAAATTGGAACACCGACACAGATTAGGGTCACTCGACATTTTGTAGCAATTCCTTATTGACTCTTTCCAAATCCCACTTCTAAAGGTGGTCTTTGTAAACCAATAATTAACACTAATATTTTTGTTTAAACTTTACTGATTGACACAAATAATTAAAAATATAAATGCATATGTAAACAAACAACTTTCGAATGTAACTTTGAAGTTGGTATACGAATTATCCGACATTAGATAATGGTCAAGAGAATTTTTTACCGAATTTCTTAAAATATATAAACACAGTCCATGTTTGTGGAATGTAATAAATAAAATGTACACCGATCGTGACAAAAACAATCAGGCATACCACGTGTTACTTAAGAACACTTTTTTGGTTTCCTGAATTTTATTTGACAAACTGAAATAATCACTAAACTCCTTCTTCCATATTGAATTACAAAACTGAAGAGCTCGCATAAAAAATCTGACGATAGTGTAGACACTGGTTTGCCAACAGTTTTGCCTGACCGTTTTGCCTGACCGTTTTGCCTGACAGGTAAAACGACAGGCAAAACGTTATGTGTAGACCCGCCTTTAAAATGCGACCTCCTGTCATTTATAAAATATACTCGACTACGTTCTACGTTATAATTGTGCGTTACAATAAAGGTAATATTTAAGTGTTAAAATTATTTAGAAAAAAAATAAAAATACTAAAAATTATAATTTTTAATAATATATTATGCCTCAATTAGAAATCTGTTTTTTTTTTCAATAAATAATTTTTTTTTAATTAAATATTATGTTAAAATTACTATTTTCTGTATAATTAAAAAGTGATTAAAATGGATTGTTTTATAGCGTATTAGTATATATTCAGATGTATTAAAAATTAATCCTTGTATATTTATTCGGTTGCATTAGGAAAGGAAGGAATTAAAAAGTATTCATTGGTATAAATAATGATTACATAAAAAGGTATTTAATTGGATTGTTTTAAAGAGTATAAATATGTATTCAAACATATAGAAAATAAATACCTGACAAGTGCATTCAATTGTATTGATAAAGGAAGGTATTGAAAAGTATTCCATAAGTATTGTTTTATAGCGTATTAGTATGTATGTATTCAGATGTATTAAAAATGACTCCTTTTATGTTTATTCGGTTGTATTGAGAAAGGAAGGAATTAAAAAGTATTCATTGGTATAAATAATGATTACATAAAAAGGTATTTAATGGGATGGTTTTAAAGAGTATAAATATGTATTCAAATATATAGAAAATGAAAACATGAAAAGTTCATTCAATTGTATTGATAAAGGAAGGTATTGAAAAGTATTCAACGGGATAAATAATGAATTCATAAAAAGTCATTTAAATGGATTGTTCTATAGCATATTAGTATGTATTCAAATGTATTAAAAATGAATCCTTTTATGTTTATTCGGTTGAATTGAGAAAGGAAGGAATTAAAAAGTATTTATTGGTATAAATAATGATTACATAAAAAGGTATTTAATTGGATTGCTTAAAGAGTATAAATATGTATTCAAATATATAGAAAATGAATACTTGAAAAGTTCATTCAATTGTATTGATAAAGGAAGGTATTGAAAAGTATTCAACGGTATAAATAATGAATTCATAAAAAGGCATTTAAATGGATTGTTTTATAGCGTATTAGTATGTATTCAGATGTATTAAAAATGAATCCTTTTATGTTTATTCGGTTGTATTGAGAAAGGAAGGAATTAAAAAGTATTCATTGGTATAAATAATGATTATATAAAAAGGTATTTAATTGGATTGCTTTAAATAGTATAAATATGTATTCAAATAAATAGAAAATGAATACTTAAAAAGTTCATTCAATTGTATTGATAAAGGAAGGTATTGAAAAGTATTCAACGGGATAAATAATGAATTCATAAAAAGTCATTTAAATGGATTGTTCTATAGCGTATTAATAAATATTAATATATGTTTAAACTAAAATGTATTCAAATGTATTAAAAATTAATCCTTGTATGTTTATTCGGTTGCATTGAGAAAGGAGGGAATTAAAAAGTATTCATTGGTATAAATAATGATTACATAAAAGTGTATTTAATTGGATTGCTTTAAAGGGTATAAATATGTATTAAAATATATAGAAAATGAATACTTAAAAAGTTCATTCAATTGTATTGATAAAGGAAGGTATTGAAAAGTATTCAACGGGATAAATAATGAATTCATAAAAAGTCATTTAAATAGATTGTTTTATAGCGTATTAGTATGTATTCAGATGTATTAAAAATGAATCCTTTTATGTTTATTCGGTTGTATTGAGAAAGGAAGGAATTAAAAAGTATTCATTGGTATAAATAATGTTTACACAAAAAGGTATTTAATTGGATTGCTTTAAAGAGTATAAATATGTATTCAAATATATAGAAAATGAATTCTTGAAAAGTTCATTCAATTGTATTGATAAAGGAAGGTGTTGAAAAGTATTCAACGGGATAATAGTCTAAGAGCCCAGTAGGATTTTGGGCTTGAATTGCAAACCGATACTCATATATTTTAATTGATTCGTCATAAGACCATGTCCCAAAAAAATGGAGATACCTGCGAAAATCCTGCATAAACAACCCGCCATCTTTGTTTAAATATGGCGAAAAGGAGTTTGAATCAAATGTACGTAACTTTTTTATTATGACATTGATTTTACCCAAACAAATTGTGATTAGCTTCTACTATAATGGCATCTACAAATCACTATCAATACTTTGTTTTTTATTTGTCCCTATACTATAAATTCTGTAAGTTCCTCAAGTACGCTATTTTTTTTTTTGGGGTTTTTTGATTTTTTCAAGAAAACTACTGGTTTTACAAAAAAAACATAAAATATAAAAAATATGCAGATTGTTAAGATGTATTCATGAAGTGTCTAATATTTGCTGTAGATTAAGCGGTTCTCGAGTTACACTCAAAAAACCACTAAATTGGCCTATACCTACCCCCAAGTACAAAATTTTCATATTTTCACCAAAGTCATGGAAGTTACTAAAAAACTATACAGAACGAAAAAGGATGTCAAGATAAATAAGAAACGGCTATTAGTTTCAAACAGAAACTGATACTGAGGTAGATATCGCCGTTTAAACATGGCCGAAGCGTAATTTACAATTTTATTTTTGAGGGTAATTTTTTTATGTAAAACGCACCCCTACGGGGTTAAAATGTACCTCAGCTAAAAGACAATTTAATTATCTTTAAAAAAGGGTGGTACACTTTTTGTCGTAAAGTTAGTAGTTTTCCTGAAAAAAATAAAAAATATGCGGCATACATAATTCGATGTTTTCGTTCCATAGAAGTACGACAATGGCATGGGTCCATTAAGGGAAAAACTAATTTATGCACAGATAAGCGAACCGGCAGTTACATATTTAAACTTAGCGTCACAAATCTTACAAAAAACGTATTTGATACTTTTCTGTTAAATTGACAGGTGGTCACGTGATTTTGACAACTTCTTAATGGTTTGAGCTAGAGACTTGGTTCTTTTTATGATTTGTAGACAAAATTATCCAATTTTGACGACAAAACATATTTTTAAAAATTTTGAATACGGTGCCGCCTGGCGCCCAAAAAAATTTTATAACTAGTCGAATCCGCATTTCGTTGCATAATTAAAATTTTATACTTTTCCAAATTAACTTTTTGAAATTTTCTGATAAAAATGTTGATATTGGTATTGATTCCCTTTGTTCTTGGGGTAGTATTTCTGAAGTTAAACTTTTATTTAAAACTGGTGTCACCCTCTACAATGGGCCCGATCTGCCACTTTTTATCCCTGATTGTCACTTTTCATCTCCATTTCAATTGGCACTATTTCTAACTTCGTTATCCATAAATTTTTAACACTGAAATAATATACAGGGTGTCCCAGATAAAGTTCGATTTCGAATACTGTGTAACAAATACAATTTTGGTTAAAATGCTACAGATGCTCTATAGGAGTTAAAAATATTTACAGGGGTTTTTGTAATGTCGAGCAATAAATAAATATATAATAATAAAGACAATTTTTAGTTTTTGCTTTTTTTACATTTATCCAAAGTTGTATTTCTTACATAAATCTCCATAAAATAAGTGGGTAAATGTATCTGGAATACATACTATATTTAATAGGCCTAAACTTTTCTTTTAGTTTTAGTACCTGCTTATCTACAGGTAAATATTTGCTTTACTTCACCTAAAAAAGTAAATTCGTAGTATTTTCCCTGATAAATGGATAAAACGAAACAGGCATCGATCATTTCGTTTACGAGTTACATCAGTTTAAAAGGTTTTTTTTCATGTACCCACTTAGAGAGGCAAACAGAAAAAACTTGTACTAACGCTGTTTACCGGTATTATATACCGCTATTTCTATATGACGTTTTTTTGAACCCATTAAAAATTATTATAAAATAAGCCTTGTTAATATGTTTTGGTTTATTGAAAATCCAATCTTGTAGTGTACCCTTTTCAACTGAATTTGCCGCCAACTTTTTGAGGGCTCTTTATTTTTACTGTTTATTAAAACGGCCGGGAATGCAGTCTTGCCCAAGGTCTTTCCTTTCCGGAGCTGGTTACTAAGATTAAAATCCCTTGTTTGTTGTATTAGGGACTTATTGCAATAGTGCCAGGCACTAATTGTGCCGGGCACTATTCTGACAGATTCGCTTCTCTTCCTGGCACTAAAATTAGCCAAGAGAGTAAGAAGGAGATGCCACGAGAGTGAGCGAAAACAAGATATATATATATATATATATACATATATATATATATATATATATATATATATATATATATATATATATATATATATATATACAGGGTGTCCCAAAACTCTGAGTCCACTCAAACATCTTCTGAACTATTGAAGAAAACTGAACCATATTTGGCAGTAATCGTTAACATCAAGAGATCTATTTTATGAAGAGGCGGTTGTGCTGCTCCTGCATTAGGGGGCGACATAGGGGCGATCAAAAATTTTAATTATAAATCCTTATCGATTGATACCTCGTTTTAAAGGTATTTGACAACTAAATACAAATTTTGATATAGCCGTTAATTGTCTACACAATCAAATCTGTCAAAATCTATGGACTGTGAGAACTAATTTTTTCAGTTTTTGTCAAAATTTACCCTATTGAGAGATATCTTGTTTGAAAGATCTTTGAAAAACCATGTACGCCAACTGTCCCTTGCCTATGATAAAAAACGTGTCAAATTCTATCGACTGTAAAACTTATTCTTTTACCATTTTTTACAAATTTTTAAATATAGCTATACCCGCCATCACCCATACGTGGGAATTTTTGACATATATTTTTTTTGTTGGTATTGCCATGTAGTTTAAGGTTTTGGTTGTTTGCCTCTGGTCAATTACAGTATACCCGGGAAAAACATGGAAAAGCACGGAAATATGGATAAAATTACTTATACAGTCTGTGTCTATGAAAGGTCAGTTCAATTAAAAGCCACCTACTTAAGTCCGACATTTTCGAAATACAGGGTGTTTTTTAGAAAACAAAAATTGAATAAATAGCTAAAATATAAATATAACTTTTTTCTTACTGTATTTTTTAAACTTTTTTTGTTAATGTATGCATAAAATAAATCTCTCGATGTCATCACTACCAAATATGGTTCAGTTATCTGCAATAGTTCAGCAGATATTTGGGTAGACCCGGATTTTTAGGATACCCTGTCTATATTTTACAAATATGAAAACATGCCAGTGGTGATTAATTTTGATCGGTCATTTTTGTCCACAAATCAAAAAAAGAACCAAGTCTCTAGCTCAAACCGTTAAGAAGTTGCCAAAATCACGTGACCACCTGTCAATTTAAGAGAAAAGTATCAAATATGTTTTTTGTAAGATTTTTGACGCTGAGTTTAAATATGTAACTGGGATTCGCTTATCTGTGCATAAATTGTTTTTTCCCTTAATGGACCCATGCCATTGTCGTACTTCTATGGAACGAAAACATCGAATTATGTATGCCGCATATTTTTTGTGTTTTTCAGGAAAACTATTAAATTTACGACAAAAAATGTACTATCCTTTTTTGAAGATAATTAAATTGCCTTTTAGCTGGGGTACACTTTGACCCCGTAGGGGTTCGTTTTGCATAAAAAAATTACCCTCAAAAATAAAATTGTAAATTACGCTTCGGCCATGTTTAAGCCGCCATATCTACCTCAGTATCAATTTCTGTTTGAAACTAATAGCCGTTTCTTATTAAGCTTGACATCCTTTTTCGATCTGTATAGTGTTTTAGTAACTTTCATGACTTTGGTGAAAATATGAAAATTTTGTACCTGGGGGTAGGTATAGGCCAATTTAGTGTTTTTTTAAGTGTAACTCGAGAACCGCTTAATCTACAGCAAATATTAGACCCACAATAAATACATCTTAATAATCTGCATATTTTTTATTTTTTATATTTTTTTTGTAAATCCAGTAGATTTCTTTAAAAAATCAAAAAACCTAAAAAAAAACAGCATATTTGAGGAACTTACAGAATTTATAGTATAGAGACAAATAAAAAACAAAGTATTGATAGTGATTTGGAGAGACCATTATAGTAGAAGCTAATCACAATTTGTTTGAGTAACATCGATGTCATAATAAAAAAGTTACGTACATTTGATTTAAACTCCTTTTCGCCATCTTTAAACAAAGATGGCGGGTTGTTTATGCAGGATTTTCGCAGGTATCTCCATTTCTTCTGGAACATGGTCTTATGACGAATCGATTAAAGTATATGAGTGTCGGTTTGCAATTCAAGCCCAAAATGCTACTGGGCTCATAATATAAATAATGAGTTCATAAAAAGTCATTTAAATGGATTGGTCTATAGCGTATTAGTATGTATTCAAATGTATTAAAAATGAATCCTTCTATGTTTTCGGTTGCATTGAGAAAGGAAGGAATTAAAAAGTATTCATTGGTATAAATAATGATTACATAAAACGGTATTTAATTCGATTGCTTTAAAGAGTATAAATATGTATTCAAATATATAGAAAATGAATACCTGAAAAGTTCATTCAATTGTATTGATAACGGAAGGTATTGAAAAGTATTCAACGGGATAAATAATGAATTCATAAAAAATCATTTAAATGGATTGTTTTATAGCGTATTAGTATGTATTCAGATGTATTAAAAATGAATCCTTTTATATTTATTCTGTTGTATTGAGAAAGGAAGGAATTAAAAAGTATTCATTGGTATAAATAATGATTACATAAAAAGGTATTTGATTGGATTGTTTTAAAAAGTATAAATATGTATTCAACTATATAGAAAATGAATACCTGAAAAGTTCATTTAATTGTATTGATAAGGGAAGGTATTGAAAAGTATTCAACGGTATAAATAATGAATTTATAAAAAATAATTTAAATGGATTGTTTTATAGCGTATTAGTATGTATTAAAAATGAATCATTTTTTTTTCAAAGGAAGGAATTAAAAAGTATTGATTGGTATAAATAATGATTACATAAAAAGGTATTTAATTGGATTGCTTAAAAAGAATACTTAAAAAGTTCATTCAATTGTATTGATAAAGGAAGGTATTGAAAAGTATTCAGCGGTATAAATAATGAATTCATAAAAAGTCATTTAAAAGGATAGGTTTCAAAAGATATTGAGAAGTATTTAAATGTATAAAAAATGAATTCAGAATTTGGTATATACATGTAATCAAAACAGTTTTGAATAAAAAAGTATTGGTTGGAATAAATTCTGAATACCTATCCTCTGCTCAGGGAATTGAGCAGGATACATAGTTATTAAAAGGTATAAAAACTGAATACTTTTTAATGCCATTGACTCCATTATTTTTTATAGGGTAGACCTCTAGGTGAAGTCTACCCGTACCCATATCATTAATATGAAATATTAAAAATAAATATCGCATAAAAAATAAATAAATTATTGAAAAAAAAACTATTTCTTAAAAATATAGCCGCCATTTTGTTTTACAGTGACAGGTGATTTTTTTTTAAATTTTTAAATTGAGTAGGTATCACTTAAAATAAATTTATCAAAATTAATTTAATTTCTCTTAAAAGATGAAATAATTTTTTTTCTTAATTTTGGCAGCCGCCATCTTGGATTCTAAGGCCGGAAAATCGGGGATCCTCGAAAGAAAATTTAGCATTTGATGTTGGGTACTACTATGCCAAATATAAAAAAAAAACTATTTTTGCAGGATCCCGCCCGGAGCTTATGAACGGTGGCTTTCGGTTGGATTTCTTTTAAATTTTAGTATGTTGTAGATCTGGATGCCCTGATGAAAAGTTATCATTACCACATCGTCGTCCGACATATGGTTTCAAAGATACAGGGGTTCAAAGTTTCAGTTTGTAGCTTTTGTGCATTTTTCGCAAAAGACTGTTTTAAGTCATTTCTACTTATTCTGAAAAATGACTGTCTGTTACATATCAAACGTTAGGCGACAAGTAGAGCTCAATATATAAATAACAAAAATGGACTTATTAACAGTTTGCTACATTCAGTGGCGTTCCAAACATAAAATTACCTATAAAGAAAAACCAAACGGTGGAATTTTTGTTTCCTCTATGTCTTTCAGAAATCTCCCAAAGGTACCAGAATATGCATAAATTGTAAAAATCGGTTTGTAAAGTTTTTCACAAAACGCTGTAAAACTCTAAGCTTTTTAGGATTTTATTGTTTTTTTTTAGAAATGCAAAATACTTTCGCTTTTTTTAACGATAATATTTAAACAAATATAATTATGAGGTTAATGGAATGATTTTTGTTGCTCACAATACTTTTATAATAACTTACTATCTATGACAATTCATTCAGTGGCTTGCAGTTTACCAGGATAAATGTTCGAAATTTTAATATGATAAACTGCACTTGGCAGAGAATTAATCAGACTTTTGCCTAAATCTTTTTTTTTTCCGATATCTTAAAATCCAAGATGGCGGGCGAAAATAAAATGTACCTTTCAAAGATGCTCGTTTATTCTTATGTTGCGAACATATTTTAATTATTTTTTTTTAAATAATAAAAAAGCTGCGTAATTTCTACGCACAACAAGGTATAAATCAGCATATTCGGTTCAGTGGTTCTAAAAAAATATTTTTGTTTCAACCATTGTGTTGCCAATTGCCAATTATGTCTGTATTTATTTCCTTATAAATTCATTACTACTGTACCGATTTTAATGAAATAAAAATATCCTGATTAAAATTGATAGCCTTTTAAAGATCATGATCAAAGTTTATCGCCATCTCTTAAAATTTAGGTTGGCGGACAGATTCATAGTTGATTCTTCAAAATGGCGTGTTTATTCTTATTTTGCAAAAATATTTTAGTTTTTTTTAATTTATAGAAAAGCATTACTTTTCCCCCATACAACCAGGTATAAATTGATAAAATCGGTAGGGTGGTTCTAAAAAAAAATATATTTTTGTTTGAACCATTATTTTAAAGATTATACGATTGCATTGCCAATCCTGTCTGTATTCATTTCCTTATAAATTCGTTATATTGTGCGTGGCAAGAAAACAGCTTTTTTACTGATTTAAAATAGTAATTAAAACATATTCGCAACACAAGAATAAACGAGCATCTTTGAAGTGTACCTACAATTTAATTTTGCCCGCTATCTTGGATTCTGAGATATCGGACAAAAATATACATTTAATTAAAACTCTGATTAATTATCTGCCAAGCGCAGTTTGTCCCATTCAAATCGATTGAATAGTTCAAAAGTTATAATGGAAAAAAAATGTCCATTTTTTTTTAGCCCATCCGGTGTAACTTTTTGTCATGTAGAGCTCACAGTTAGCTCGTTTCACTAACCTGCCATTATCAAATTGATAGATCATATTGTTAAACTTTTTTATTTTACTTTTCATGTCGCCAAAAAATCAATGTCACAAGAAGTTAGGATTTCAAACATTTATCTTAATGATTAAAAAAGTACATACTGTGAGCAACAAAAATCCTCCGATTAACCTCATAATTATATTTGTTTAAATATTTTCGTTAAAAAAAAGCGAAAGTATTTTTTGCATTTCTAAAAAAAATACATTAAAATCTTAGAGTTTTACAGCGTTTTGTGAAAAACTTTACAAACCGATTCTTACAATTTATACATATTCTGGTTTCTTTGGGAAATTTCTAAAAGATAAGAGAAAACAAAAAAAATCCACCGTTTGTTCTTTTTTTATAATTAATTCTGTAAAGCATTGTCTTCTGAATAAATATTTTTTAATAATTTTTATGTTCGGAACGCCACTGAATGTAGCAAACTGTTAATATGTCCATTTTTTTTATTTGTATATAAAACTCTACTTGTGACCTAACGTATGATGTATAACAAACAATAATATAATTTTTTAGAATAGGTAGAAATGACTTGAAATAGTTTTTTGCAAAAAATGCACAAAAGCTATAAACTGAAACTTTGAACCCCCGTTTCTTAGAAACCATAGGTTGGACGACGATGGGACAATGATAACTTTTCATCACGGCATCAGGGTCTACAACATACTGAAATTTAAGAGAAATCCGACCGAAAGCCACCGCCCATAAGCTCCGGTAATATTGTAATGATCGCATATTTTCACTAGATGTTTTTAGGCCATTTGTGACCCATGGCTTTTTGTTTTTTTGCTTAATATTTTTAATTGGAAGGCAAAGTTCAAACTTTTTTTGCCAGTCCGGCTGGTTACATAAAAGATTAAAATTACGAAAAATCTTTTTTGTAAGCATTTTACCTCGTCGAGTTTTCTTTTTAATCGTCAAATTTATTGGAAAGGAGCAAATTACAGCCTCGTAATCTGACATATCAGCTTGACTATCATTAAACGAGGAAAAAGTATAATCAATGCATGTCGACGAGTGACGTATAATCCTAGTTGGCGTTTTAACATGCATATGCAAGTCATTTGTGCCAAATAGATTTGTAAGAAATTGAACATGCGGACATCCTTCCTCTAGAAAATTTATATTTAAGTCGCCAGTGACAATAATGGAAGCATTAGTATATAAGCCTGACAAAACCGTTTCCAATCTCTGCAGAAAATCATCATTCGCTCTCGGAGTCCTGTAGAAACCTAGTATATTATATAAATTTAAATCATCAGCTTTTTTAATATGTTGATAAAACTTCATTTTCTAGTGTGATATCACCCATATCACATTTAAAATTTAAAATGTGTGTTTTTGATATATTAAAGGACAGAAAATTTGCGTCACATCATTTTTTTATTTTACAAATATCATTCTATATATATATATATATATATATATATATATATATTTATATATATATATATATATATATATATATATATATATTTATATATATATATATATATATATATATATATATATATATATATATATATATATATATATATATATATATATATATAGTATAATTGAAAACTCAAAAATTTTCTCTTCCAAGAGATATTAAATCTTTGTTTGAAACTCGTAGACACTGATTGAGTAGAAATAAAATTTCGGACTTCCATTGTCTTTATTTATTTTAAAACACGACGTTTCGGTTAGTAAGTATCTCTAACCGTTTTGAAGTGTAAACTAAACAATCTAGTCTCTAGGCTACTAGTTATACTACTTGGTGTGCACTCAGGTGTGACGGACCGCCCCCTTTTTTAATCCTAAGGCGCCTGTTTTCCTTAAGGAGTGGTTTCCATATGTTTGGTATATCCGTGCTTGGTTGACTGAAAACTTCTTTATTCTGCATGACAAACGCAGCTTCAATAAACTTTCGTTTTCGCCAATGCGACTCCTTATGCAAAACTTTAGCTTCTGACCACTGAATCCTGTGATCATTTGACCATGCATGATCCGCTAAACCGGATTTTTCAATATCCCCTAAATGGGCACTTTTTAAATGTTCATTTACTCTAACCTGAAGAGGGCGTTTCGTTTCACCTACATATGATTTACCACACTTACACGGGATTTGGTAAATACATTCCTTATTATTTGAGGGATTTTCTGGTTTTGTTTTAGTTACAAAACTTCTTATCGTATTTACTACTACTATGTCGGTTTAGAACATTTTTCTACGTTGCCCGACGCCTATTCTCCACCTCCTTCGATCCTGACAATCATCTTCTGTCAGATTCTTTTGACTCATTGATCTTTGGATTGACTGTTGCCATTCTAGTTTAGAACGTCCTCTTTTTCTGCGCCCCACTGGTTGCCATTCTAGGACCTGTTTTGGTATTCTTTCGTCGTTCATCCGTTGTAGATGGCCGTACCATATCAGTTGCCTTTTAGTGATGTCATCCGTTATGCTTTCCTCGATTCCCATTCTTTCTTTTATGGTCTCATTTCTTATGTGATCTATTCTAGATATTCTCATTGATCTTCTTATTGCATCCATTTCGACACTTTCCATTTTTGTTTTGTATTTTTCTGTTACGCGACCATTGTTTCATATATGTTAAATTTTACATTCTTTCTTATCTCTCTGCACCATAAAATACTGTTAAGACAAAATAACCTTTTTTGCTTTTACTATTCTTTTTCCAATTCTTTACAGTCTGTTCCTGTCTTATCAAATGTGACACCCAAGTATACATACTCATTGCATGGACATATTGTTTGTCCATTGTCTAGTTCTAACTCACTTGATTCGTTTCCAATACATAAGTACTCTGTCTTGTCCACGTTCACTGTTAGTCCCCTTTTTTGGTATTCTTCCGTTAACTTTCTCATCATATACCATGTCTTCTTTATCATTAGCTACAATTACTTGGTCGTCAGCAAAACTGTAGTGTGTATATAGTAAATCGGTCGTTAAGTTGTATTCCCATGCCGTGCACTTTACGTTTCCAGTTTTTTGGAGTCACTGCGATATATATTTTAAAAAGAGTTGGAGAGATACAACATCCCTGTCTTAAGCCTTTTGTTACCAGGAATTCTTTTGAAAGTCGATTTCCAATTTTAATTTTAGATTTTGACCCTTTGTATAGTTCTTTTATCGCTTTTTGTATGTATGATTAATATTAGTTTGTTCCAACACCGTCCATAATTTTTCTACTGGAACGGTATCATATGCTTTTTGTAGGTCCACAAAGGTAACATGAGTCTCTATATATATATATATATATATATATATATATATATATATATATATATATATATATATATTAACGAAACTTACTTTGCTCTTCTTCTTCTTGTTCATGAAAATCATTCTCTATTAGATCTCTAAGAATCCTACCGTACAATCTACTTAGAGTGCTGGTGAATGAAATTCCTCTGTAATTGTTACAATCCAGCTTGTTTCCTTTTTTATGTAATGAGGATATGAATGCAATTTTCCAATCATTAGGTACTGGATGTCCGTTTATGCATTGATTGATAATATATGTGAGATTTTCGAGTAGTTTCTCTGATCCATATTTGAGCATTTCAGCATATATTCCCTCCGGTCTGCTAGCTTTTCCGGATTTAAGCTTTTTTATACTATTCTCTATCATTTCTTTTTCGATGATTACTTCCTCTCCATGTACTTCTATGTCTCTCCTCGGAGAGGCTGCCAGATATTCGGGTCTCGTCTCCTGCAGCAGTCCCTTGTAGTGTTCTGTCCATTGTTCTGGTTTGATGATCTGGATGTTTACTTTTTCTGTTGTTGGGTTTTTTACTGTAGAAATGAATTTCCATACTTCAGAGCTCTGCCTACCTCCTACGTGTGTATTTATATCGTGGCATTTGCGCTCGAAGATTTCACTTTTTTCTGTGCGTATCAAACTTCTTAGCTGTCTTCTGGTTTCCCTGTATATTTCTAGGTCTCTTTGCTCTTTAGTACTGAGCCATTTCAAGTATGTGCGTTTTTTCTCTTTGACCATTTCCTGTATTTTCTCCGTCCACCACAGCTTCCTGTTATTTCTATTATCTTGGTATCCAATAGCTTCGTTGCTTGCTTCCTTCAAGCTTTTTATTATGTTTGTATATATCTCTTCAAATGAGTGATTTGTGTTTATTAATTTTTGATCTAATAGGTTCTGATACAATCTTTGAGTACTTTCGATTTCTAGACTTCTAAAGTTGTATTTTTGATTGTCTTCGATGCACTCTAGGTTTTTATTTTCTCTAATACTTTCGTCGTTATTTGTTTTTCTTAAAGGGAATTATATTTTTGCTTTTACCAGATGGTGGTCAGATCCACAGGTAACACCACGAAGGGCTCGCACATCATACCACTTTAATTGCGAGTGTTGTCCACCTATAGCATAATCAATGATTGATTTAAGATTTCTTGTTGGCTGAATCCAGGTATATCGATAAATATCCTTATGTTTAAAAAACCATTATTTATTTTTAGGTTGTGGGTTTCACACAATTGCATCCGTCCTAAGCCATTATCATTTGTTACTTCCTCTCCAAATGGTCCTATCACTTTGCTTTGGGTTTGTCTACCAGTTCGGCAATTAAAATCGCCAAGCATAATTATTTCTCTGGTATTACCGATTTTGGTGATAGTCTCATCCAGTTGGTCAAAGAACATTTGTTTTGTAGCTACTCTTTCGTCATCTGATGGTGCGTAGACTGCTATTATGCTTATATTATGTCCAAGCATCTTCATGTTCACTCGAAGTATGTTTTCACTAATGCAATCGTAGTCTGTAATTTTATTCTTTAGATTTTTCTTTATTAATAAGGATACCCCTCTGGCGGCTCTGCTTTCTTTTGGGACTCCAGTGAATATATTGACAAAATGTTCCTTTCTTTTTTGTCTCTGTGATTGCAATAATATCGATCTTAGAAATCTGCACTTCAGTTGCAATAATGTCAAACTTTTGATTCAGTCCCTGTACGTTTCATGTAGCTATATTCATAGTCCTTTGTCTTTGCTTTTTTCGTCTTCGAGAGTTTCCATCCATTGCTCCGAGGCTTTGTTTAGGCTTTTTGGTAATTGCTTTGTTTTACAAGTATTAGAGAACCAGTCTAATGCCTCAACCCCCTACTTGGAGGGCCAGGATTTTTAATCAAGGTTTTTCTCCTCTAGCCTTTGACGAGCCAACGCCATACTGTAAGGCAACAGCTGTGGTCTTTTATACTATCCCTAAAAGAAAGGGTTGCCATCTACGCTATGATCACCGTACCGAGGTCCATTCTCTCCGCCTTTCATATCGATGTGGTCTTCTCTCGTAACCCTGGGAAAGGGACCCTATACAGGTGCTAACTCTCCGGGTCGGAGAGTACCTGGAATCTACGGAGGACAGGGGTCAATTCATTTCCTCTGATAGACATCTGACGAGGTCTACCCGTACCCCTTATCGTATTTCCCGATGAAAATACTGTTTTGATACTATAGTGCTTGGCTATTCGTCTTATGTTTTCTGAAATCCCTTACACATATGGAATGTTAATAACACCCAACGGGTTATTACTTTGAGAATTTGCTATATTTGGTTTGTTTTTAATTTTAGAGATCACTGAGTTAATTATTTTCTCAGAATAACCATTTTGGTGTAAGTCCTTTTTAATGTTGTTAATTTCTGTGGTTAATTCTTCATTATTACTACAAATATTTACGGCTCTTAAATACAAACTTCTCATAACTCCTTGTTTTGTAGCAACAGAATGGTTAGACTTCAAATTTAGGTACTGTCCCGTGTGAGTAGGTTTCCTATATACAGTGGTTAGAATGTTTCTGTCTAATCGTTTGACAAGAACATCCAAAAATGGTAAGGCCGAATCTTCTTTAATTTCCATGGTGCATTTGATTATTGGTCGAATACCGTTCAGATGCTGTAGAAAATTCTGTAGTTCGTCATCATTTCCCGGCCATATATTAAAGGTGTCATCCATGTATCGTAGCCATAGTTTTGGATTGACTTTTGCTGTGTTGATCGCATGGTCCTCGAACCACTCCATGTAGATGTTTGCTACCACTAGCGAAAGAGCCGAACCCATTGGAAGTCCACCATTTGGCGCGTAAAACTTATCTTTCACTTGAAAGTAAGAGTTACGGAGACAGAGCTCCAACAGATCCATCACCCCCTCCACCGATAAAGTTGTTCTCTCGTAAAGTGTATCATCCTTTTGTAATTTGTTTTTAATGATACTGAGTGACTCATTTATTGGCACGTTGGTGTACAGACTTTCTACATCAAAACTTACAAATCTATCATCGGGATCTAATTCGATCCCTTTTAAAACCTCGACAAAATGTTCCGAGTTTTTGACAAAAGATTCGGATATACCCTGTAGTAGTTGAATTATATCCAACAAAAACCTCGACATAGTGCTGGTCGGAGAGTCCCTGGAGCTGGTAATTGGTCGCAGTGGTATATCCTTCTTATGGATCTTTGGTAGCCCATAAAAATGGGGTGCCTTACTGTGGTGTGGAGTCTGGCGGGATCTAACAGCGTCCGGGATATTTTATATATATAAATGATGATACACTTTACGAGAGAACAACGTTATCGGTGAAGGGGGTGATGGACCTGTTGGAGCTCTGTCTCCGTAACTCTTACTTTCAAGTGAAAGATAAGTTTTACGCGCAAAATGATTGACTTCCAATGGGTTCGTCTCCTTCGCCAGTGGTAGCAAGCATCTACATGGAGTGGTTCGAGGACCATGCGATCAACACAGCAAGAGTCAAACCAAAACTATGGCTACGATCCATGGATGACACCTTTATTATATGGCCGGGAAATGATGACGAACTACAGAATTTTCTACACCATCTGAACGGTATTCGACCAACAATCAAATGCACCATGAAAATTGAAGAAGATTCGGCCTTACCATTTTTGAATGTTCTTGTCAAACGATTAGACAGAAACATTCAAACCACTGTATATAGGAAACCTACTCACATGGGACAGTACCTAAATTTCAGGTCTAACCATTCTGTTGCTACAAAACAAGGAGTTATAAGAAGTTTGTATTTAAGAGCCGTAAATATTTGTAGTAAAAATGAAGAATTAACCACAGAAATTAACAACATTACAAAGGACTTACAACAAAATGGTTATTTCGAGAAAATAATTAAATCAGTGATCTCTAATATTAAAAACAAACCAAATATAGCAAATTCTCAAAGTAATAATCCGTTGGGTGTTATTAACATTCCATATGTTCAAGGGATTTTAGCAAACATAAGATGAATAGCCAAGCACTATAGTATCAAAACAGTATTTTCATCGGGAAATACGATAAGAAGTTTTAGAACTAAAACAAAACCAGAAAATCCCTCAAATAATAAGGAATGTATTTACCAAATCCTGTGTTAGTGTGGAATACATTGGTTATACTCTTTCGTTTTAAGTTACTGAAACGAAACGCCCTTTTCAGGTTAGAGTAAATGAACATCTAAAAAGTACCCAATTTGGGGATATTGAAAAATCCGGTTTAGCGGATCATGTATGGTCAAATGATCACAGGATTCAGTGGTCAGAAGCTAAAGTTTTGCATAAGGAGTCGCATTGGCGAAAACGGAAGTTTATTGAAGCTGCGTTTATAATGCAGAATAAAGAAGTTTTCAGTGAACCAAGCACGGACATACCAAACATATGGAAACCACTCCTTAAGGAAAACAGGCGCCTTAGGATTAAAAAAGGGGGCGGTACGTCACACCTGAGTGCACACCAAGTAGTATAAGTAGTAGCCTAGAGACTAGATTGTATAGTATACACTTGAAAACGGTTAGAGATACTTACTAACCGAAAGGTCGTCTTTTAAAATAAATAAAGACAATGGAAGTCTGAAATTGTATTTCTACTTTATTAAATCTTGTTATTTCAATAAAACTAAAAGCATCTAAAAACTGTTTTTTTATCAAAATAAATATTCCTCCATGAGCATCACTTTCTCAAGATAATCGTGATACAATAATTGTATAGCCCTCAATATAAATCGGTTCATAAATCTCTAACCAATACTCCACTAGTATCACCACCTTAGGAAATGCTAAGCTATCTAAAAATAAAACTAATTCATCAGTTTTAGATCTTATAAAGCGAATATTCAAAATTCAAAAGTCGATTGCTGTTGCCTTTTTGACAAAAAATCATTTTTTTGTTGCCTTTCTTCCAGAACATTTACTGTTTGCCCATTTGACAAGGTTTTTTCCACCAATTCATGATCTTGAAGAATGCGATCTTCTACTGAAATGGTTTCTACTGGCTCACAGGTTAAGTTTTTTATGTAAATTCCTGATTTTGAAAAATGCAATTTTCTACTGAAAGGTTTTCTACTATTTCGCAAGATGAAACTAAATTTGTGGTTTTTTCAATGTCCAAATTTTTTTAAATGTTAAAAACGTAAAATTTTTACATGTAACTAAATAAATGTTGACCTAACGGGTCTTAAAGCTATAGCACCAAGACCTTAATGGATTAATATTTACTCTGAACCCCCATAAAATATGATATATCCAATCAAAACCGAAATTTCATATACCTATAGTAAGGACAAAAAGTCTCTATTGTCCCAGAGCAAAGAAGAACCTAATTCCCTATGCCCTTGGAAACCACCAAGAGCTTTGCAGGCTCGAACGGGCAGAAGAATATTAGGTTGCTTCATCGGCACTTAACATTTCCAAACCCCTCTGAGGCCACCAAGTACCCTACTGGCCTTTTGCAGGCAAGTCAAAAGGGCGGTCGATCGGACAGCACTCGACATTCTTTAACGCCTTTAGAGACTTATCCGCAGGTACTTTGCTGACTGCGTGATACTGCTAAATGCAGAATGAAATTGCTAAGCAAACGAAAGGACCTGCCGGTTTCAGCTTGACCGTTTGATAGGGTCGGGTCACGACGGTAAAAGCAGTGAAATCTACTAAAACCGTTAGAGACTTGACTGACTCTTCAGTTACTTTTACTGCTTTTACAAAAAAACAACATATCGAGTAATTTAAGTTTTGCAACTATAGTAATATTCAGAAATAAAAAAAGTTTGAGCGGGAAATGTATTTAAAGGAAAGGGTTGGTTTTACACAATATACAAACTATAAAAAAATATAAACACGTCGTTTTAAAAACATCTAAATATTTAAAAAAACGTACGACACCGGACACGAAACTGACCGCTCCTCCCAGGTTTATAGGTCTCCCTTGCTGCTCATTCTGTAATCTGGGTAGACCGGTAAAGTTCAAGTTTCCGGTCGTGTATCGTACATATATTTTTTTAAGTGGATAAAAATAATGCACTTGTAAATATTTTTGGTATCTAGTTTTTTTTAAGTATCAGAAAACCAATGAATTTCGTTATGATTGACTATTCTCTGAGACGGTCAATAATATTGCAAAATATTACGGATTGCGTAATATTGAGCAAAAGATTGAACAAGTTTAAATTTTATTGCGCAATGTTTTCTTACTGAGCCGTATAAAGTTAATATTGTGTAATATTTGTTCCAAGGTAGAAGATGTTCAAGAGGTTATTATTGCCTTTTCTTCAACCAATCTTTTGACTAGCGACGTTTGAGCTGTCAATAATATTACACAATAAATATTGATCGTTTGAATGCAGGGGATCATTCAATAATATTGCGCAATATTATTGTAGTTCTAAGGGCCGCTTAATTTTTAAAGCAATAGAAATGTCATACCTATCAAAATAAACACAATCAAAAAACTGTCAACAGAAGCAACGTCCAACTTGACTGAAACGGGGATACTAAAAACTGATTTTCTGGTCTCTTGGTTAATTTTAGGGATAAAAAAGAACCGGCTTGTAAGGTGACGCTTTCCGTACATACAATTTTAAACAACGTGCCGGCTATCAAAGTCCCTTTGATATTTGATTTGTATTTTTCTTTTTTTTCAGATTGTAGGCTCAATCACACGGAATTCACTCATGAAGAATTCGAATGTAAATCAAGACATCCTATTTATTTTTGGGATAAAACAATTAGAAAGTGTTCTTTTGCTATTTATAAAGTAAGGAAGTAATCAAAAATACTTATTTTGTATGATATAATATCAATGCCTTAAACTTTTTTGGGGGTAATATCACAAGTGCTTCCAATTTTTTCACGGAAACAATTGGAAGCAGCAGTGGTTTTTGGTAAGAATATTTTTTGATTGTGCAAAATAATAATTTTTAATTATTATTGTAATTTAATATATTAAAGAAATAATTT
Source organism: Aspidapion aeneum (assembly GCA_963576565.1). Taxonomy (NCBI): domain Eukaryota; kingdom Metazoa; phylum Arthropoda; class Insecta; order Coleoptera; family Brentidae; genus Aspidapion; species Aspidapion aeneum. The sequence goes on along the minus strand of OY755041.1, from coordinate 16,617,673 downwards.
AGTCAATAATAGCTTATTGGCTATTTCATCCAAACTAAAAAAAATCGTTTTTTTTTTATTTGACAAGTCCAAAAAAATTGATGAGAGAACCTACCATGCAAATTTTTTACTTAAAAACAATTTTTACGTTTAAATATGTTCCTATAATGGATAAAAACTCGGGTTTATATTACGCGACATTAAACTACTAACTAATACGGGAAAAAACACTCCTTAAAATTAAATTTTTAATTTACATATAGTTGAAATTGTATTAAGTGGCACCGCATCATAGCTATGGTAAACCAAATTTTGCGACAAAATCTAAGAGGCCTTAACAAATTAGTGTTTCACTTTGTACATGCAGTGTGCCGCTCGGGGTTTAATGTTCGAAGGATAAAACACTAAGACCTTTTAAAGGAGAGATCAAATAGGTAGTTAGCCAATAAATAAAGAGCCGAAACAAAAAAGAGGATGCAAAATTATATTAAAATATGCGCAAATATTGATTTAGTTGCAAAAACGGTAATTTGTTTCGTAAAAAGCTCCGTCGTAATTTGTTTGACATAAACAGTCAAAACAACAACGAATAGAAAACGTCAAAGCCCGGCTAAATCAATATGTTCGTAATAACCAGATAAGAGTATATATGTTCCTTTCTAATGAAATCGTTTAGAAGAAGACATCAATAAAAAGCAAGTAGAAGAGTAAGCTTATGACAAATTAGTGCAGTGCCTCATTTTGGGAATCAATATCAATAAAAAAATTAAAGGAAGTGCGTGCCACTGTATGTACCCCTCTACTCCCTTCCCGACCATCAAGGTTTTGATGACGCGGTGTCACTTATAATAATTAATACAATATCAACTATAGGTAGTTTGGAAATATCAACTTTTTTAAAAAAATACTTTGGATTTGTTAAGCAAAGCAATAATGGCGTTTGGTTTGGTTTATGGAGTTCTTTAGTTTTATTATTTAGCCAATAGATATAATAATCTAAGATAACTATGGCTTATTTTCAAAACATGTAGAATGCATCCAATTTTTAAAAATTGATAACAAAAGCTTTCAACCCCAAGAATCAAGAAAACAAAATTTTTAAATTTTATAAGAACCGGGCTTTGTTTGGATGTAGATATAGAACCAAGCGCCAAAATTCGCGGCCTATTACAGGAGCACACTCTAATATACGGCTAATATATGAACGCACCTTTTTAGAAGGTCAAACTACGCCTAGCACCGCCTACTTCCATTGGAAATAAGTTCCGTACCTGTGCTGGTTTATCTGTTGTTTTCGATCAAAAACCCATGCGTAATTAATAATTTTATTGTTGTGGTTCCCTGGTATTATTGTTTTTTTTTTAACCTAGAGTTTACAGATTTAGTTTTCGTACAATGAACCGAACCACACCATTTTAGTTTTATTTAGACGTTTTAAACATTATATGTTTTTGTAAAAAGACCATATACATTTTGTAACTCATTCTGTCATATTAGTGGTTTTTATAGGGAACCAAATGCTTTGGTTCGTTTTGAGATAATTTAATAAAATTTGTTTTTGTTCCAAAAAACGGAATCAGACGCCAAATAAATCATAATTTTTGAAAAAATAAAACAAAAAGTTACTAAAATAATGCTTTTTATTTACCTTAAGAGCTCCCTGTAGCATTTTTTTAAAATAGTTATTACAAAGTTATTTTAAAATTATTTCTCAAATTATAGAGTCAAAACTCCGTTTGTTATAAATGGTAAAGGTTCTTTGTTCTTTATCTACATCCTTTTAGATAACAAAATAGGCTTAAAGAATTACGCATAGTCAATAATAGAATTTAAGACAAGGTAAAACAACAACTTGTTAACATTAAAAAATAAATAATAATAAAATATTATTTTTAGGAAAAAAATTATATTTATAAAAAACTAAATTTAAAATATTAAACTACAAAAATATTAAGATTGTTGCAAACCAGTAAAAAAAGTAAACAAGTAATATTTAAATCAAAAATTAAAATAAATCACTAACAATCCAAAGGAAGCCAACAGTCCCAACCCTTAACTCTAATTTTTACTAGAGGACCGTTTTCCGTGGGATTTATCTTATATCGAAGTATAATTTATATTCATTTCACATTAAGACAATTCGTAAGGTGAACCTTGATTTGCATCTTGCGTACGAAACCGCGACCTACAGATATAATTATAAAGAAACAAAAATAATCATAAAATAAATATAATTTACTACTACAGATAAGGTAAAAATCCTACAATAAATAATATTTTGGTTGACAGGTCTTATTATTACCCTCCGAGGTTTTAATTGTTCGGATCGGCCCGTTATGTCTCGTGGGTCTTGGGTAAGTTAATCCTTGACCGAGAAAAATTAGAATGTCGTCGGGTCATCCAAATCTAGAAAAAACAGGAATCTGATGTAACGATATTATTACAAAAACCTCCGGGTATTGAAAAGGGAGTTCATTCAATTCAAAATGTACTTTATTGTCAATAATCAAAAATCATCTGACAAAGCAGGCTAAAGCTAAAGTGATAAAAAAATAAAATATAATAATAATAATACTAGGTTTAAGTTACAAATAAGGTAAATAAATAAATCACTATAGAAAACAATGACACACTAAAATTAAACTATAAAAAAAAATATCACAATTTTTTTAAAATCAAGACCTTTCAAATCCACTATTTCTAGTTTATTAAAACAAGATAACCATATATACATATACAAACATACATATACACACACATACATACATACACACATATATGTTATCCAATAAGGCAATACCTACAATCACAACGACAGAATTTTTTTTAAATAAAACAGCTCAAGAAAACGCAAGCGATAGATTTCGAAAGCAACAATTCAAACCAAATTACTTTAAGTTAGCACTATAATATTCACTTAGTGAATAATATGGCTTGTCAAGCAGAAATTTTTTGACTTGTTTTTTAAATTGTTTGATGGATGTCGCAAGTCTGACTGCCAATGGTAAGTGGTTAAACACCTTTCTACCTTCATAAATTGGGGATTTTTGAACCAGGGTAGTTTTTGGAATAGGCAAAGGCGCCCTTAAATTTAAGTTATGACGCGTGGATGGCTGATCAGTTCTCCGAACATTTCTAATATTTTTGAAAACAAGTGTAGCGGTCTCAAGTATATATATTGATGTTAGTGTTAGGATTCTTTGATTAATAAAATGTGGCTTGCAAGATTCTCTCTGATGGACTCCGGCTATAGCACGGACAGCCTTTTTCTGTAACACAAATAAGATCTGTAACAGATGCTGATGTGCAGAACCCCAAAATGGAATGCCGTATCTCAAATGCGACTCGACCAGGGCAAAGTACACAGATCTGGCTATCTCGGGGCCTAATTCGGTTTTTGCAGATCGAACCGTAAAGCACCCCGATGAAAGTTTTTTACTTAGATTAAATGTATGCTCATTGAATTTTAAATGAACATCAATATGCAAGCCAAGAAACTTAGACACATCTTTGGATTGTAGTGGATCATCTCCCAAGTTAATGTTCTGCGTGTTACATTTGAAGCCCATGATATTTGTTTTGTCAATATTCAAACAAAGTTTATTGGCATTGCACCAGTTTTTAATATTAATAAGGTCTTGGGTAATTTTTTCCTTGATATTTTTATGATGCCACATAACCGAAGTATCATCAGCAAACAACGTGAATTCTCCAGTTATTTTTAGACGGACCAGGTCATTTATGAATAAAAGAAACAGTAGGACACCACAGTCGACTTTTAAAGGAGACGAGCGAGAACCGGCACTAACAACGGACTGGCTTCGACAACTCAGATACGATTCGAACCAATTCAACACCTTACCCCTAAAATCATAACGCTCCAACTTCCTCAGCAGTATCTTGTGATCTACACACTCGAACGCTTTGGATAGATCACAAAACACTGCTTCCACAGCCTCTCCTTTATTACATTCGGTATAAACTCTATCCAGAAAGCCGAAAATAGCATCATGAGTGCCTTTTGAAGACTGGAAGCCATACTGCCTTAAAGTTATATGTTTAAACTTAGTTAAATAGTCCCACATACGTTTTTTTACTAGTTTCTCAATGAGCTTAGACAGTGTCGGCAAAAGGGAAATAGGGCGGAAGTTCGAAGGCAAATCAACAGACCCGCCCTTGTGCAAGGGTATCACAATTAAAGATTTAAGGCATGCCGGAAAATAACCATTATCAAATGAGTTATTAATTGCATTGGTCAGTGAAGTCCAGGCTTCTTTGGAAGATTTAATAAAGTCTCTGCAGATATTTCATCATCTCCAGTAGACTTCTTGTTTTTTATTTCGGTGAGAGTCTCCATTACTGCCCAAGGCTCCACAGGTTTAAAGTAGAATGAGTCTGAGACTGATATATCTGAAAGATAAGATAGGGGGTCTGTCTCCATGGGAAGATCTTGAGTCAAAGTGCTTGCAATGCAACAGTAGAAACTATTTAGAGTGTCAGCATCGATACCAACCTCATTTGTTTTAGATGACTTTCCACGAATTTTATTTATGATTCTCCAGCTATCCTTTTGCTTATTTTTAGAGTTCAGTAGCCTATGGTTGTAGTAGTTTTTCTTTGCCAGATCAACTAACTTTCGGTGCAAATCGCGATACTTGTCACACTTTTCAATAAATTACGCTGATTTAAAAAAATTTCACAAGTAATTTGATGAACGAAGGTTTTTAGAAGAAATTCTTAAACCTACAGTAAGACAGTAATTTGCCTTTTCGGCTTGTTTTTAAACCAACGAAGAGGAAAAGAGCGATAAAAATTGTCAAGCAAAACTCTATGAAATAAGCTGATTGGAGCGGGTGCACGAGCAATGCCATTCCAATTGATATCAACACACCTGTCTTTAAAATCTTTGTAAGATCTACCGCAAAAAACCGTTTTTGACGTCGTGGGGGTTTTTCATTTTTTGGACTCACAACAAGCACAGAACTCACAGCTTCATGGTCAGACAAACCTGAGTGGAGAACAGAACAAAGTGGCGCCATCTATATTGGAACAGACATAATCAATAATAGTGGCAGACGTATCAGTGATTCTTGTTGAAAAATCAACATGCATAAGTAAACTATATGATGTAAGCAGATTAGATAGCATGGTGGTGTTTAATTTATCTCTGTCACTAAAATCTATATTAAAGTCTCCAGCAAGTACCACTTTTGAAGAAGATGGTATTTGACATAACAAATGGTCCAGTTTGTTAAGAAACTCTTTAGGGTTAGATGAAGGAGATCGATAAAGACAAAAAACAAACAGATTAAACTGCTTGCAATAAGCGGCAGAAAATTCAAAGGATTCCTCTTTCCAGAGGTAATCAAATTTATTGATATTCAAAAAGGTAAATGACTGCTTCGAAAGAATTAAGGTTCCACCATGTAAAGAACTTTCCCGGCATGATATGGAAATTGGCTGGTAGTTAGAAAAATTAAAACATTCATCTGGGTGCAGCCAGTGCTCAATTAATAATATCATATCTGGAAAGTTATTAGTTTCTAAAAATTCAAAGAGATCATTACACTTGTTTCTGAGAGACCTAATGTTTTGCAATAAAACAGATAGCACTTTATTGCTTTTTATTTCCCCCTTATAATTTGTGGGCCCGCTAAAGCTAAAAATTTTTGCTGGTTTTCAGCCGACTTACCAGTTTGAACATTAGATGTTATATGTTCGATGAAACTATTCACACAAAAGAGTGTACTACCGAAAATCCTAACCCCATTTTTAAGGTCAAAGAAATTATTAGGTCCGGCAAAGGTTAAGTTTATTTTTTGCGTTTTTTTAATTAGGTACTAAAATGCTCCAAAACATTTTTTCATGTTTTACCAAGCGCAATATATATTCTTTGTATAAATGGATAAAGGCATTTTTTTAATAACGTGAACTGGAACAAATATTAATTTCACTGCTAATTTTTAAATTTTAAACTCCTCTTAAAATCAAAGGGTTTTGAAATTTATTTTCCATATTGTTTTAAACATTACCTTAAGAGTTTAGTTAGTTAGTTACAATATATATATTACAAAAGTTTAATTTTTTTATGCACCTTAAAAATTATTGGCTAAAAGACCCCAAATTGTTTAGAAAATGCCAAATTTTGATTTAGGGTTTCTTACTCCTCTATCATATAACATTTATACAAGATTATTCGTTTCTTTTAAAAAATAGTTAACGCATCTATGCTCTGATAAATTTATTAGATAGTTTTTGGTCATGCCAAAAACGGCCGACTACTAACGCAACTTGACACTGTTGACATTTAAACGTCACATGTAGTTAGCGGCTTCCGTGGAACGCCGCAAACGCACGGACGGTTAACATAGGATTTTTGACATACGTAGAACGTGCGCAATTGTGTTTTAGCGAGCTTCTATTAAATTCCGCGCCATTTGGTGGCGCGGGCTGCACAGGTCACAACAGTCTTGAGCGCACGGTCCCTATATACTGTGTGTTGAGCGGCACCAGGGACAGATGGAAGAACATTAAGCAATCTCTGGCGTAACACATTTTTTCACATAGGGGATAATGGGGTAATAAGAAATAGGAAATATTTTTTTGGTACTCTTGCAGTTTGTCTTTTGTCATTTGAGATATCTGAAAAAACCTTTCAAATTTTCTACTACAAAATTAATAAAGTTTTAGCACTTTTGTTTTTTACAAGCAAACCTGGTCCGTCCTCAGTACATTCATTTCGTGTGGATGTTAGAATTTAGTTATTTTATTTTTACTTTTTGTTGGATAAGATAATTTTTGGCTCACTGTGTAGAATTGGGATTTGTTCAGCTTAGCCTGTAGCTTTCAGAAAAATATAATGAAAAATCAGTGTGAATTAGTATTTCAACGGGATATATCGTTTCAAATCCCTATTCAATCACACGGTGTGCAATCAAGCAAGTTAAATAATTTTAAGTAAATTAGATTTACGAATTTTCGCGAGTATTTTCCCTCGTCCTCCCTTCCTTAAAACCTCTGTAATGGAAACCCCTCAACAGAACTGCTGAAGCCAGGATAAAGGCGGCCGCCTTTCGACCCCGAACCGAACCGAACCGAATGAACCCAGCAACGAACAGTGAGTAGAACAAAAACCATTTATACAGTCCATTTTAAATCTCTCCTGAGTAAATTACTCAACACCCCACCATTTTGGTCCTTTTCGCCAGATCCTTTCTAGCGTTACTCCTACTTTACTACCCTAATCGTCGTTTTTTTTATATAGTAGGTAGACTTTTTGATAAAAATACATGGTGACTTTGATCCGCCTTTCACTAAACTCAAAGTTAGGAGTAAACTAATCGGCATATAGTCATTAATTAACATAAATTTTTAATTATAGGTCGTGCATTTATTTAAATTGAATAGAAATCAATTTCTTCCGTATCGCCTTTTTTTTTGCTTTGCTTCGAAGCAGGCAGTTTAGCAGCCGGTCTCTCGCTTAGTAACGGGAATGGATTCTCATATAGTATAGAACGTATAGTCCTCTCATTTAGCTCTTGCTTCACCGTTGATTTCACACTCGCAATTAGAATTTAGCCACACTCCATATTAGAATTTACTGTATGCATTGCTTTAGTACGCTGACACAGTGGTCAAGCCTTTTAGTAGTAGTATTTCGTCTACTGTGTCCAGCCATTAGAATACACAGTGACACGTATAAATTGAAAATTGTAGTAGCTTTTTTCTGAAACCATAAAATAATTAATTATAGATGCTAATTAGGTAAATAACTGATAAAACTAATTGCGTATTTAGTAGTAGGAGCATTTTTTCTTAAAATTTCCAATTAATTGATCAATTTATTAGTTGAGAAAAAATAGTAGAAAAATTTTGTTTTCAACAAATAGTAGCACTCGTTTACCACGTTTAGACAACTTCATTAAATTGGTAGTTTAAGTAGATTTCTCGCCATTTATTAAGTTTAAAATTTAACTTAGGAAATAAATAATTTTTTTTAATTTTTTAAATTTAAAATATAAAACAGATTTTTTTATAATTTTTAATTTGGTCTAATTATTAAGCTACAATGTCAGATAAAGTTAGAAAAGCAACAAACTTAAGACTGAGTGAAATTAGTCGCATGACTGAAATATACGATTTTGCTATAAAAGCTGAGACTGATAGCAAATATCATGCTTCACTCAAGGATCGCTATCAAGACCTAGAACAAATTAGAGATGATTTCAGTAAACAACATAACATTTTGATAGGTTTATTAGATGAACAGGATGATGTTCAAGCTGAAGATAAAGTTCGAGCAGATTTTGAAAATAAATTCTGGCATATTAAAAGCATATATTTTAGCTTATTTTCTCATACAACTAGTGAAACGCAATCTTCTGTTTCCTTATCAAAGGCACCTCAGTTTACTAACAATCTTAAACCTTTAGATTTACCTATTTTTAGAGGAGATGTAACTTCATTTCCTAGTTTCAAAGATATGTTTGAAGCCCTGGTTCATAACAATCCTCACTTTTCGGATGTAACTAAATTCGAATATTTACTGAAAGCCCTTGAGGAACAGCCAAAACTCCTAGTTCAGCATTTGCCACTAACTCATGCTAATTATTCCATTGCTTATGATACTTTGTGTAAAAGATATTATAGAAAACGAATCATAGCAGCTAGTCATTGGTCAGCTATTGAAAATGCTAAAAAAGTATCTTCAGAAAATCCTCAAGATTTACGTACCCTGTTAGATACCTTTAACGATAATTTAGAGGCCTTGCGCAATTTACAGTTACCTATAGACGCCTGGTCATTTCCATTAGTTCAAATGATTAATAGAAAAATAGATATTTCCTTAGCAACAAAATTTGAGTTACAGCCTTCTGATTCCAATAAAATGCCTGATTATAAAGAGTTAATAGCGTATTTGGAAAAACACTGTGAAGCTTTAGATAATGTAGAATTAACCCGAAAAGAAGAAAAAAAATTCTTTAAAAAATCTATAAATAATAATAGTAGTAGTTTTAAATCAGGTAGCTCCAGACAAACTTCCAATGTTTTTCTAAGTCAACCCAATCAAAATAATAATAAAAATACTTGTGTAGTTTGCAAACAGGGACCTTATCACACTCTTTCTAAATGTCAGTTCTTTCGCTCAAAAACTCCCAATGAACGTTATAAACTTGCCAAGGCAAATTATTTATGTTTAAATTGCCTTTCTAGATCGCATAGTATAAAGGAGTGCCCCTCCACTAATTCTTGTTTTCGTTGCGGTGTTCGTCACCATAGTTTACTTTGTTTCAGTGGAAATGATAGTTCCAATCAAGTTAGCACCTTATATAGTAGTCAGAATAATAGTAGTCAAAATAATAGAAATTTTCAGGCCTGCAGTACTGTTACACACCATAATAGTCAGGGTCCTAAGTACAATCCTGTACACAGTCATAGTCAGGGTCCTAACCCCCATTTTAGTAGCTTTAGTTCCACTCCAAATTATTATAATCAGAGTGTCAATACTCATTGTAGTCCAGTAGCGCATTCTAGTTCTAGTTTCCCGAATTCCATTGGCCACCCCACTAGTTCGGGTGCCAACCACCATGCCAACCATAGTAGTATAGTTTCCAATAATGCTAACTCTGTAGCTCAATTACCTCATATTGATAGTCAAAATTCACAAAGCAACCCCAATGCTTTTGTCGGATTAACTGTAGACAACCCCTTATGTTTAAGTAGTAGCATCGATTCTTCGGGTGTATTATTATCCACCGCAATAGTAGAAATTTTAGATGGCAAAGGCGATTATCAACCTATTAGAATAATCGTAGATTCAGGTTCAACCTCAAATTTCATAACGAAAGCTTGTGTTAAACGTCTTGGTTTACATAGTTACAAATCAGATATCGATGTGCAAGGCATTGGTGAAGCCCCTATGCTTAAAAGTTGTGAGAGCATTTCTTCTACCATTCGTCCTTCAGGAAAATCTAGTCCCCTTTTAGAATTTAGTGCCGTAGTTATCCCTAAAATATGTGGAAATCTTCCACTTTCAACACTTTCCACTACTAATTGGCCTTTCTTAAAAAATTGTCAGCTAGCCGATCCTTATTTTTACAAATCTAGACCGGTTGATATATTAGTAGGAGCTGATATATTTGCAAGAATTCTTAAAGATGGAAAGATTGTTGCTGGTCCTAATGATCCAGTGGCAATTAATAGTATTTTTGGTTATTTGCTTATGGGTAAAACTTGTTCTTCGTCTAAAGTAATTAGTCAATTCATTTCTCAAAGATTTTTGACAATGGACACCCTCGAAGATACCATTCAAAGATTTTGGCTTGTCGAGGAAGTTCCCAAGGTCAATTCAATGTCACCTGAAGATAGTTTAGCTGAAAAAATATTTTCTGAAACCACTTATAGAACAGAGACAGGCAGATTTGTAGTATCTCTACCTTTTAAGTCTAGTGAACCTTCTTTTCCCAACAGTAGAGAGTTAGCACTCAAGCAATTCTTAGCATTAGGACGTAGATTGTTAAAAAATTCTGATCTTTACATGCAATATTCCGATTTTATGAAGGAATACTTATCTTTAGGACATATGAAAATAGTTTCATCTTTGGCCATTCCAGATAAAAGTTATTATATTCCACATCATTGTGTACTAAAGACTTCTAGTGTCACAACTAAACTTCGCGTGGTTTACAATGGCTCTGCTAAAGGTTCTAGTGATCCTTATTCATTAAACTTCCCAAACTTCAAGCTGACACATGTCAATTACTTCTGTTATATAGATTGGAAAAATTCGTATTTACAGCGGATATCTGTAAAATGTTTAGACAAATTCTAGTAACTCCTCCTCATCAGGATTATCAACGCGTTCTTTGGCGTTTTCAGCCTGATGGTCCAATCGAAGACATAGCTCTCTGTACTGTTACTTATGGATTAACATGCAGCCCTTATTTAGCTATCAAATCATTGCTTACTTTAGCTGAACAGGAGAAAGTTAATTACCCTGAAGCTTCAGAACTAATTATCTCGCACTCATATGTAGATGATATAACTGGCATGCATTGTGACCTTGAAGGTGCCAAAAGAATTCAGAAAGACCTAATTTTTCTTCTTGCCAAAGGTGGGTTTCAGTTGCGCAAGTAGTGCAGCAATGACCCAAGACTCTTGACAGACTTTCCTTCTTCTCACCTGTGCAATAAAAATTTATCCTTTGATGCTGATTCCAATAATACTCTTAAAGTTTTAGGACTTGAGTGGAGTCCATCATCAGATTGCTATCAATTTTCGATAAACTCAATTTTGTCACCGTGTACAAAACGTAATTTACTTAGCAACTTAGCTAAGATTTTTGACCCTCTAGGTATCTTAACCCCTGTTACTTTTTTCCTAAAACATTTAATACAGAAGCTTTGGGACTTAACGCTCAATTGGGATGATCCACCCTCGATAGAAATTAGTAGAATATGGGAAAAATTTACAAGTGAAGTTAGTTTGCTATCTTTATGTAAAATAACTCGTAGAGTAGTGCCTGATAGTTACCAATCAATTCAGATTCATGGCTTTTCAGATGCCTCTGAAAAAGGCTATTGTGCTGTTGTTTATTTTAGATTTTCATTAAAAGATGATGAATTTTGTGTCAAATTTGTGACTGCAAAATCCAAAGTAGCCCCTTTAAAAACAATTAGTATACCCCGCCTTGAACTGTGTGGAGCAGTTCTGTTATCAAAATTGTTACATTATGTTCTAGGAATTTATCAGCCCAGGCTAAAAATTAGTGAAATATACGCTTGGTGTGATTCAACTATAGTCCTTTCTTGGATAAAGTCTTCCCCACATAGATTTACCACTTTTGTTAGTAATAGATCAACTTTCATCCAAGAAAAAATCCCTTCCTCGCATTGGCATCATGTCATATCTGAGAACAATCCTGCAGATTTAGGTAGTCGTGGTCTCCTCCCATCTGAGTTGTCAGAAAGCTCAATGTGGTGGTATGGCCCTAGTTTTTTGTCGCAACACACCGACACATGGACAGAAATAAATCTTCCATTGTCTGATGAAGACATTCCTGAACATAGAAAAACATGTCTTCTTGTAGCAGAATTAGAACCCCATTTGTTAGCTCAACTAATAGAAAATATTTCTAGTTTTGATAGATTACGTAGAGTTTTAGCATATATTTTAAGATTTTTGTCGAATTGTAGAAACAAAATCAAAGTAACTGAACCTCTTACTAGTTTAGAGTTACATCAGTCTGTCATGCTCTTAGTAAAGCATATACAAACTTTAGCTTTTTCTCATGAAATTGATAGAATCCAACAGCATCTTTTACCCTCAAAATTATTTAGAAGACTAAGCCCCTTTTTAGATGATGAAAGCATACTTCGCCTTGGTGGCAGATTAAGAAATTCTACTTCGTTGTCCTATCAACAAAAATTTCCTGCTCTATTGCCCAACAATCATCGATTTACGGAACTTTTGGTTAGTTATGTACACTTGAAATATTTCCATGCAGGAATTCAATCAATTCAGTACATAATCGCACAACAATTTTGGATAATTTCCTGCAAAAATGTAATTAGAAAGGTAGTTTCTAAGTGTATTACTTGCTATAAGATACATCCAACCCCTGTTCAAGCTCCCATGGGTGATCTACCCTTACTTCGCGTGAGCCAAGTTAAGCCTTTTCTTCACACAGGTGTTGACTTCGCAGGTCCCTTTAATCTGTTAATGACTCGCTACCGAAGAGCTCGCACGACGAAAGCATACCTTCGTCTTTTCGTTTGTTATGCTACCAAAGCTTTGCATTTAGAGCTAGTTTCAAGCTTGTCTTCCGATGCTTTTCTGGCAGCCTTACGCCGCTTTGTAGGCCATAGAGGCAGACTTGTTTCACTCCACAGTGACTGTGGAACTAATTTTACTGGAGCTTATAGAACTTTATGTAATCCAATGCGTGATGCTTCAAAAGCAGAAACAATTTCGTGGCATTTTAATCCCCCCTCTGCACCCCATTTTGGCGGTCTTTGGGAATCTTCAGTAAAATCCGTTAAAACTTATTTGTTACGTATAGTTGGATCTCAAATCTTAACATACGAGGAGATGTACACCGTGCTTGTACAGATTGAAGCATTTTTAAATAGTAGGCCTTTAACCCCCTTAGTAGTGATCCGAATGACATTTCGGCAATCAGCCCAGGTCATTTTTTGACCTTAGAGTCTCTTAGTGCACTTCCCGAACCCAATTTTAGTGACACCCCCCTTAATAGATTAGATCGCTGGCAATTGCTCCAGAAGTTGCACCAGGATTTTTGGTCTCGGTGGTCTAAAGAGTACTTACATACTCTTCATCAACGTGCTAAATGGCATGATAGTAAAGGTTCACTAAAAATTGGTAACCTTGTGGTTATAAAAGAGTATAACACTCCCTGTATGCAATGGCGACTGGGTCGTATTGAGGCAGTGCATCCAGGTTCGGACGGTGTAGTACGAGTGGCAAGCGTGCGTACCACTAACGGTACTTTAAAGCGACCGGTTGTTAAGCTGTGTCCGCTCCCCATTGAAGACAATGTAGATAGTAGTTAAAATTAAAAGGGGTAAACCCCTTTTGGCCGGCGGGATGTTCCGTCCTCAGTACATTCATTTCGTGTGGATGTTAGAATTTAGTTATTTTATTTTTACTTTTTGTTGGATAAGATAATTTTTGGCTCACTGTGTAGAATTGGGATTTGTTCAGCTTAGCCTGTAGCTTTTAGAAAAATATAATGAAAAATCAGTGTGAATTAGTATTTCAACGGGATATATCTTTTCAAATCCCTATTTAATCACACGGTGTGCAATCAAGCGAAGCACCTTTTAGTTAAATAATTTTAAGTAAATTAGATTTACGAATTTTCGCGAGAGTTTTCCCTCGTCCTCCCTTCCTTAAAACCTCTGTAATGGAAACCCCTCAACAGAACTGCTGAAGCAAGGATAAAGGCGGCCGCCCATCGACCCCACAACCCAGCAACGAACAGTGAGTAGAACAAAAACCATTTATACATTTTAAATCTCTCCTGAGTAAATTACTCAACACCCCACCAAAACCATTTCAAATAATATTTTTTTTTGTCTGAAGGAAACACTTTATTTTCAGTTTTAATACTTAAGTTTGCTGTAAAATGTAAGACTTTCTATGTATTGTTTTAAATTTTGCCTGTCATAAGCAAGTAGTTCAGAATGAAAATGTTTCTTATTACCCTCTCGTTTTGATTATCGTGGGATAATGACAAACATCGCAATGGGGCAATAAAAAATATATAATTTTTTATTGTATATTGATTTGAGTACTTAGTGACGTTGCCTTTATATTTGGCAAAAGTGACCTATGTTAAGCTTTAGAAATGGCAAGTTGCAAAAATATTAAATGGCATCTAGCTCAAATAGTCCACAGCACACCGGTCTATTTTTTAAGTGATTACTAACAGGCTAAATTTTCGTACATATATTATTTGGCGAGACGCCTAAGTTTTTCCCCGCAAAAATACTTAAAAGTGATTCTTAGCGGAGTGTGCAGGCCACTCTGCTAGGAATCACTTTCAAGTAGACATGCTTCGTGCATCGGACTGACTAAACCAAGCATATGATTTGTAGAACAGTATTTCCATTAACTTTTACACATTAAAAAAAAAATGGATACTAATTCTTCAATAGAACGAGCCAACGAATACATTGCGTTTATAGACTTTCGATAACATTGGGCACTGGGCAGTAAAAGCATCTTTAATTAATAGCAGAATACACAGATTTAATAGTCAATATAGCGAAGCAACAACATCAATCAAAATCCACGAGGGAACCAAGCCAATCCGCATAAGAGGGGGTGTCAGCCAGGGTGACACAATATCCCCTAATCTATTTAACCAGGCCCTACAAGATATTTTCAAAAAATTAGATTGGGAAGAAATAGGCATTAAAGTAAACGGACAATACTTGAACCATCTAATATAAAGCCTTAATAACAGATAAGAAAGAAGAACTGATAAAAATGCTGGAATAACGGGATACAGCAGCTAAAAATATTGGTCTGAGTATGAACTACACTAAAACTAAAATCATAACAAACACAGATGTAGATATCACGATCAGAATAAACCAAGAGAAAATAGAACAAGCACAGGAATATATACCTAGGCTGGGACAAATTAATAAACTAAAAAAAGAAAACCAAAACAATTGAAATGAAGAGACGAGTAAGATTGGCCTAGGCAGCACTCGGTAAATTAAGTTAAAAAATAAAAAAATACCCTCAGTAATTTAAAATTTTGAGATAATTTGAGAGTTAATAGCTGCTTGTTTTTTTCTCTTGTCTATAAAATGTATGTGTTTTAATGTAAATGGCAACATTGTGCCCCAAAATCATATGCTTGGCTTAGTTAGTCCGAAGCTCCAAATTTTCTGCACCTGCGCATTCTGTTAGAATAGGCGGCTTGGCCTAATAAAACTATGTACAAGAAATGAGACTGTTAGTAATCAATTAAAAAATAATCCGATATACTGTGGACTATTTGCGTTAGATGCCATTTAATATTTCTGCAGCATGCCATTTTTACTGCTTTACATAAGGCACTTTAGTAAAATTTTAAGGTAACACTACTCAAATCAAAGTGCAACAAAAAAGATTATATATTTCTTATTACCCCATTACGATGTTTCCTGTTACCCCCACGTTAGTCAAAACGAAGGAGTAATACGAAACATTTCCATTCTAAACTTGTTTATAACAAAAAAAACCACAAACAAAGTATTAAAACTGCAAATAAAGTTTTCCTTTAGACAAAAACTCCCCCATCTAATGAACATCACGATTTTAATAGTCTTGCACCCCAAACGACAGATAACCGCACCGTCGCGTCGGCGTCGACCAAAAACCGGTACCAAAAATGCTATTTCGAACTGTCGAATATTGTTAAAGTTGTCGTTGTCGGTGAAGTTATCGGGCCTAAATTTGCCACAACCAAAAACTATCTATTATTTGTTTTTTTTAATGCGTTATATCTCAAAGTGCTGTAAATATTTTTAAAATAAGAAGGAAGCCGAAATCTAAAAATGTAGGGTGTTTCGTATAAAATAAGATCCCTGCTATCAAAATTTGCATTTACCAAAAGAGTTAGATATTTTATAAGCAAATTCTTTAAAAATATTTAAGACCTTAAACGTGTTACTCATATTTTAGTATCTATTCAAAAAAATTCTTAGGTTGGTTGGTAAAAATTTACGGAAAAACTCTGTAGAGAATACTCTTATATCAGCTCTTCCATAGGTCTTAACAGCAGATTCTAATGTATTGTTGCTAAAGGGTTAAAAATAATATTTACTGCAAAAACCAATTTCGCTTTTACTTGGAAGTTAAATAACTATAATTCTATAATAATAAAATTAATTATAATGTTAAAACGGGAGATCGTAACTTACTACCAGCATAAAAATGGTTCATTGTAAAATGTATAGTAAAAGAAATTTCAGCTAAATGTTTTTTTAACAAGTCCAGAATGGTTTTTGAGGGTACCTAATAGTAATTGTCATAATTATGCACATTACATTAATTTTAAGCAAAAATAAACTTAAATCATATTTAAGTAGGCATACCTTTTTTACAGAGCAAGGTCATGGCTAATAAAATGCAACAGGGAGGATTTACAAGAAATTTAAATCGAGACATTTTATAAAAACTACAGAATCTGTAGTATTCATTTTGAGACGGGGTCACATTATTTAGTAACCATATTGTAATCCGGCCCTGAGATAAACTACTAACGACCAGCCATCGTTGATTTCACCCAAATTAAAGAGTGCCAGCTGGCCTTTTTTTATCTACTTCTTTGGTTATACGTGGTAAAATTAAGAAATCAGGACAGCCAAAGTCGGAGACGATATTTATTTCATATAGTAGAGAACCAAATTTATATTTTTAGGGATGCGGCAAATCAAAAAACAACTTTAAATCAGAAACAGAATGCGAAGATATTGCACACCGAACATGCAATAAATTATCACAAGCGGATTTAGGTCAAGGTAATTTATTAATTTATTATACAGCAAGTGACCAGCTTTTGTCCTTCATGGCACGAAAGTATCCAAATCTGTAATTTGTCGAGGTACAGAAGCAATTTTAAGTTATAGTTGAGAGGCCTATGGTATCCCGTCGAATAGGTGTGGAAATTTTTTTTAAGCTACGCTAAATCGATTGGTTATAGAAGACACAGTTCTAAGCCACCGGGTGTTTGCCTCCAATTTAAGTAGTAGAGCCGGTGTGATGTCATAAATTAAAACAGGCGGCTTTTTTGATGTTCTTTCCCAAATTTTGGGTTATAACTTTTGCGAAATTCGTTTTATAGGAAAGCTGCAAAGACGTTTTTTGTTTGTAATGAACAATTAAGATAGTAAAGAGCCTAGCTTTGTATCTTAAAAACTAACAATGACATTAATTTCTTTTTAAATACTAAAAAAAAATAAGAAGCAAGATAAGCCCAAATCGAATGGTTATGGACCACTCAATTTTAAGTCACCGCGTGTTTGCCTAAAATTTGAGTAAGAGCGCCTGTGTGACGTCATAAATGCAAGATTTCGATTTTTTTCTATGTTTTTTAAAAACTTTTGCCTTTAACATTTGCCACATCATCTTTACACAAAAAATGTTTGGTATATGATTTCTTTGCAATAGACCAACAATTTAACTGCCGTTAATGAGCTTTGGATATCACAAACTAAAAGAGATACTGTTATTATTTTTTTAAAAATTATTAAAATTCAAGATTGATTAAAAAGTTTACAATTGAACAATGTTTGTATTTAAGACTACCATCGGTGGATTGGTGATGGATCACTTAATTTTAAAGCGCTGGAGGTCATAAATACAAAATTGCGGCATTTTCCATTTTTTTACAGAAAACTGTAAATATTTTGAAAAAATTAGCATTATATCTTAAAAACTAATAATTATTTTCAAAAAAAAAAAAGTAATATTTTTTGCTAATTTTTTTTTTATATATTTCTTAGTTTTTAAGATATAAAGCCAGCTTCTTCACTTTAGTTGGTTCGGTTCGGCTCGGTTCGGCTCGGTTCGGCTCGGTTCGGCTTTTTAATTAGTGATTTCTTGTAAAAAAAATGAATTTATAGTTTTTTTTACTCAAATTTAATGCAAAAACCCGCCGACTTAAAATAAACTGATCCATAAGCAATCAACTTGGTGTAGTCTAAAACTTTCTACTTCAATTCTTTTTTTGGTTAAAACATAAAGCTAATTTCTTCAGTATAATAATTACGGTTCTCTTATAAATAACAAATGTATTAAAAGTTTTTCTGTAAAGCAAATTTAGCGAAAGTTATAAGCCAAAGTTTGTCAAAAAAACATCTGGGATTTATGACGTCACACAGGCCCTCGTACTACAATTGGAGGGTAGACTTAGAATAGTGTGGTGTCTGCTTTTTTCCAGTGTTGCAAGTTATTCTGAGATGTATTACTCCCCTTCCCATGCCTTTTTAAATTTTTTGGTTGAATTTCTATTACATTTAAAATGTGGATTTGTTTTGCCTTTTTTATAAAGCTTATATGCAATGCAACATTTTGTATTGTACGAACTTCAAGGTGACCCCCTCCTATATATAGGGAGTATACGTTTCGTATTGCCTACAAGATTTTTAAGAAAATTTTTCACAATTCAATTGCTAAATTAACGCCCTTTGCTTTCTATCTATTTAGCCTTCTTCGATCTATCTTTGGATATAGGCCTGTTAGCTCCCGCTAAATTTCGCGGTTGTTTATATATATTTTTAAAAACACACAATTGTATGAAGGACAAAGCGCATTTCGCGTATTTGGACATGCGCACCAACAACCAGTGAGATCCTTGTCGACCGCCTCGAGAAAATGGCGTGTTAATTTCGTTCTCCAACTATTTCAATATCTACACCTGAAAGTGCTCGATTTTTGTGTACTGAAGCATAGAACTAGAAACTTCAGCTCTTCAGCTACGTGGTGACATCATTAGATCCAATCAGGGGCCCCTCAAAAGCGGAGAAAGTGGATGCAAAGTGGTGAGTGCATTTGTCTCTGATTACCGTTGTGTGGCACAAATAATTCTTATTTATTATTTCTTAATTCATATCAATATATTTATGTTTGCTCGCGCTTTCATTAATTAACTTATACAGTCCATTGCATTTATCGTTTTTCTAAACGCGGCATAACATAAGTGCTTCTTCGACCGAGTTAATTATTTAAAATAATAAATCCATACGACGGTATTAATAAACGCCGAAAACAAGGCTTGAATTTTTTCGCATCGTATTGAAACCAGAGAAAGTCCGCGTGGTATAAACAAGCACGTGTGTAGCGCGTGGTCATTCAGTAAACAAAGCGAAGGAACCACAAAACAAAACAAACAAAAACATTTCTCATTTATGTGTTAGGGTGTTTCATATCATTTCGATATTTAAAACAATTTTCATCAATTGCGATAAATTAGTGCATATTTTCGACAATTCGTCATTTTTCTATTTCAGAAGCATTAATTTAGCGTTAATTGTATATTTACCGACAATTTCGTCATTTCAAAGGTAAAATCATATCTGTCAAAAAAGCCGCGCAAAAACGCAAGGGTTTTTTATCTGCGATCACCGAGTGTTATGTGTTGTCACAGACCGCGGAAAAGGATGAAAAAGCGAGAAACGAGTTTCAAGTGAGGTATTCCGATTTGGATGAAACCTTCGATAAATGCATGCTGGCACATAATAACGTCATTATGTTGATAGACGACTCGGACGACGAGGAGTTTAAAACACAGGATGCGATCCTTTCAGAAGCTCGTAAATATTTTTATGCGTGTAAGGGGGTTTACTCTAAAATATTTCCGGTTGAGGCCCCAACCCTTTCGGGATCATATGTTCGACAAAACGAATTTGAAACTCCAAAACTCAAAGAGTTAGGTATTCCCATATTCCGAGGTGATAAAAAATTATGGCCAAGCTTTTTCGATCTTTTTAATAACATTATAGATCAAAATCAAAGTCTAAGTAACGTCCGAAAACTTCAATATTTATTTTCATATCTCGAGAATGAGCCTTTAAAATTGATATCAGGGATTAGCTTATCTAAACAAAATTGTAAAATTGCTTATGACAAATTAGTCAATAGATATCAAAACAAGCGAGATCTCGCAAATGATGCTTTAAGCTCAATTATGAACTCCACCTTAAAAAACGAGTCAGCTAAAGAATTGCGTAATTTAATTGACACCTTTTCTGAATCCCTAGAAATTTTAAAATCACTTTGACTTTGACGTTGACAGTTGGGACTTTATTATTTTTTTCATTTTGTTAGAAAAATTGGATATTCCGACGCGTTCAAATTTCGAAATGAGTCACGCCAATACTAATACCGAAATTCCCACTTTTGAGTCACTTTTTCAATTTCTAGAAAAAAGATGTAAAGTTTTGGAATCACTTCCTCAATCAACAGCACCCAAAAAGGTGCCTATCTATCAAAAATCAAATTCTATGCAAAATCAGTCTGGGCAAAAGCCTACCTATCAAAATTCAAATTCTATGCGAAATCAGTTTGGGCAAAAGCCTACCTATAAATCATCCAATTCGCCTTTTATAGGACTGGCTGGCACCTCAACTAATTCAAGTACGGGAATAAAATGTTTCCGGTGTAATCAAGGTCACGTGCTTTCGAAATGTCAAACATTTCTTGATCTCTCACCTATAGATCGCCTATCTTTCGTCAAGCAGAAAAAATTATGTCTAGCGTGTTTCATCCCTTGCATGGTGTAGATACGTGCAAATCAAAATATTCATGCAGGACTTGCAATAGTAAAAGGCACCACACTTTAACTCATATCTTAGAAACTAATCAAGAGTCTGGAAGCCAAGATACTAGTCCTGTCATTCACACACCACCTGTCAATAATCTTCATGTGTCATTGAATGCCTGTCTTCTTTTACTTCCAAAGGGCTCGTTCAATGTCACATTAAGCCCCAAGGACAAGTCACTCCTTTACTTAATTTCGAAGCAATTGTTGTTCCACAACTATGTTCCAATATGCCTACATTCTCTTTGAACGATAATCAGTGGAAACACTTGGAAAACCTTAAACTTGCCGACCCATCTTATTTCAAATCTAGACCTGTGGACCTGGTTATTGGTTGCGAGCTATTCGCACAGATATTCAAGGAGGGCAGGGTTCTTGGACAGGTAGGGCAGCCTTCAGCCCTTGAAACTATCTTTGGCTGGGTCGTCATGGGAAAGGTTGACGAAGTAGGTAGTCTTACGGAACGAACCAGTTGTTTTTTAACGAGTCATTCAACTCCTTTAGAGGTCATTCTCCCTAGGTTTTGGGAAATCGAACATTTGCCTAAAAAACAAATCTTATCAAAGGAAGAAAAACAGGCAGAATCAATTTTTAATGCTAGTGTAGTACGGCAACCGAGCGGTAGATTCATGGTAGATCTTCCGTTTAAAGATAAAATAAACCCTGACCTAGGAAATACTTATCCGCAAGCTTATCGTAGATTTTTACTTCTAGAAAATAGATTAATCAAAAATCCTGATCTGTACACTGCCTATTCAAGTTTCATGCAAGACTATATCGATTCTAATCATATGAGTTTAGTTTTATCTAGTCAACCAAAGGTCGACGTATCGTGTTTTTTAGCACATCATTGCGTACTAAAGCCGGAAAGCTTAAGTACAAAATTAAGGGTAGTCTGGGATTGTTCGGCAGTCACCCCAAAAAATATTAGTCTCAATGACACATTGTTATCTGGACCGAAACTTCAAAAGGGTATTGCTTCTTTACTCCTTACGTTTCGTCTTAATCCTATTGCCTACATTGCTGATATCAAACAGATGTTCCGTCAAGTCCTTATCAATCCTTATCACCGTCCTTATCAAAGGATATTGTGGAGGTTTTCTCCACATGACCCACTTTCAGTGTGGGAGCTCTCTACTGTCACTTTTGGCATGACATGCTCACCTTTTCTAGCCATGCGTACCTTAAATGAGCTGGCAGAGAGAGAAAAGGAACGTTTTCCTATGGCTAGTACTGTTCTAAAAACGTCAATCTATATCGACGATATCTTGGGAACTAGCCCTTCGCTTTCTGAAGCTCTCTCCCTTCAAACAGAGTCCGATCGTCAGATGCCTCTCTCTTTCGACAAGGAGGAACCCCACTTTATCAAAGTCTTAGGACTTCAATGGCATCCAAAAAACGACATTTTTTCTTATCAATGCCGAATGAAGGACAAACCCCCAACCAAACGTTCTATTTTATCTATCATAGGGACAATCTTCGATCCCTTAGGTTTTCTTTGTCCCTTGTTGCTACAAGCAAAATTTATTTTGCAACAGTTGTGGATATCGAAAATAGGCTGGGACGAAGAACCAGATTCTTCTATCATCGACTCTTGGAACAAACTTCGTTCTGAATTCCCGCTTCTTTCCAATTTTCAATTATCCCGACAAATCAAACTGTCAAAAACCAATACCTGTCAAATCATCGGCTTCTGTGACGCTTCAATTCGAGGCTACGCAGGCGTCGTATATTTTCGTGTAGAAGAGGAAAACAATATATCTGTTTCTCTCATATCTGCAAAATCTAGGGTCGCGCCTATAAAGTCACAAACTTTGGCTAGGCTAGAACTCCTAGGCGCATTTCTTTTAAGCGAATTAATTGACTTCGTTTTATCTAGCTATGAAGGAAAAATAACTTTTACAAATATCGTTACTTTCTGCGATTCGCAAGTCGTATTGCACTGGCATTCATCCCCTCCTAATCGCTGGCAAACCTTTGTTGGAAATCGAGTCAGTAGAATCCAAGAAATCATTCCCTCAAACTCATGGCGCTACATTCCTTCTGCTTTAAATGCAGCCGATATTGCATCACGAGGGGCCACCCCTTCACAGCTCATGTCACATGACATGTGGTGGAACGCACCGTCGTTTTTGTGGTCTCCCGAAAACGAATGGACCGATTTTCATAAATCAAAAATGCCGATTGATTTCGGAGATATTAATCTGGAGGAAAAGCCAAAGGTCTGTCTGATGTCAACTTCTTAGATCAGCTTCTTATCAAATATTCATCTATATCAAAAATTCAACGTATCATTTGTTATGTCCTGCGAATAGTTAACCTTTTTCAAACCCATTCCTATCAAAAACCCACTAAGCCGCCGGACCAAAAAGTTATTTTTGAGAATATTGTTTTTCCTACCAAATCAAACGCGTTCAAGGTTCTTATTTTTTTGAGCTTTTTTCCGCGTTATCTAAGGATAAACTAATACCGAAACCTTTGCGAAAACTTTCACCTTTTTTTGATGAGAATAATATCATTAGAGTCGGTGACAGATTACAAAAATCTGACCTTTTGTCTTATTCTGCAAAACACCCCGTCTTACTTTCGAGTGACCATCGTTTAACTACTCTTCTTATCGAGTCCGCTCATCGACAATATCTTCATCCTGGGTTTAAAACATTACATAATCTGCTTTTACAGCAATTTTGGATATTATCTGCCAGACGGGCAATTCAAAGAACCATATCCAAGTGCTTGCAATGTTTTAGAATCAACCCTAAACCCTATAGACCGCCCATAATGAGTTCACTTCCCGCTCATCGAATCAATCAACTTAAACCTTTTTCGAGTGTAGCTATCGACTTTTGTGGACCTTTTTTTGTGCTTCCTCATCGTTACCGTGGTTGTAAAGCTTTCAAATCGTATGTCTGTGTGTTTGTCTGTACGGCCACACATTGCGTGCATTTGGAATTAACCATGGAACTGTCCACCGAAGGGTTCGTAGGTGCATTCCATCGATTCATTTCCAGACGCGGAAGCGTGACGCAATGCTGGTCAGATCAAGGCAGTAATTTTATAGGGTTTCGTAACCAATTACTGGATTACGCAAGAAGTGCTGCCACCAGACTTTCTATTCGTTGGCATCTGGGACCTCCTCTCAGTCCACATTTCAATGGCCTGGCAGAAGCTGGCGTCAAAAGTTTTAAAACTCACTTTGTACGAGTTGTCGGCGACCAGAAGTTGTCTATCATGGAGATGTCCACCCTTACCTGTCGCATAGAAGCCGTACTTAATAGTCGCCCTTTATCTCCTGCCTCTTCAGATCCACACGATCTTCAACCTCTTACCCCTGGGCATTTTTTGACACTTGAACCCCTTAATTCAGAAATTCCGGAGTCAGATTTGTCCGAGGTTCCCCTAAATCGGCTCTCGAGATGGCAACTAATCCAAAAACTACATAATGATTTTTGGAAACGGTATTCTATAGAGTATTTGCATACGCTACAACAGCGACACAAGTGGACTGATTCGTCCCCAAATATCAAATTAAATGATTTGGTTATCATAACAAGTGATCACATTCAATCGCCTTTGAAATGGCCGGTCGGTCGGGTCATCGAACTGCATCCCGGCGGGGACGGTCAGGTGCGTGTTGCGACGGTACAAACGGTTACCGGTGTTTATAAGCGGCCAGTTGTAAAACTGTGCCTCTTGCCAAATTAAAAGTAATTTTTATTTTTCTACCTTTTACCGGGTATTACAATAGGTTTTCTTTATTTTTATTTTTTTGAATTTTTGTTTGTTTTGCCTTTTTTCGGGATTTTGTTATCTCTAAATAAACTTACGATACTTATCTGTTTTCATTCATTTATATTTATCGGTCGATTCTTTTTCTTATATCTATATCTGTCCGGTTGAGATTCTAAAATTGTGTGTTTTGGAGGGCAGTTATGTTAGCTCCCGCTAAATTTCGCGGTTGTTTATATATATTTTTAAAAACACACAATTGTATGAAGGACAAAGCGCATTTCGCATATTTGGACATGCGCACCAACAACCAGTGAGATCCTTGTCTACCGCCTCGAGAAAATGGCGTGTTAATTTCGTTCTCCAACTATTTCAATATCTACACCTGAAAGTGCTCGATTTTTGTGTACTGAAGCATAGAACTAGAAACTTCAGCCATTCAGCTACGTGGTGACATCATTAGATCCCATCAGGGGCCTCTCAGAAGCGGAGAAAGTGGATGCAAAGTGGTGAGTGCATTTGTCTCTGATTACCGTTGGGTGGCACAAATATTTTACCTATGGACGTTTGATTATTTCTTAATTCATATCAATATATTGTTACAAATTTAAGTTATTTAAATTTTATAATTGGAATTTATTTAGGTTTAGTGTAGTATTAGGTCGATTTATCTTAAGGTTGTATTCTTAGTCTAGGTTTTAGTTGCGTTGTCTGTGGCTTGCGGTCGCGGTAGTGCGGGAACTTTCCGGACGTCGAAGGCTGCCGGAAAGTTCGAGAGAGATGGACGATCCTATATATAGGGCCGGGGTGGTCGTGAGATTAACACGAAGTTAATAGACCGATTATAGTAGTGAATTATTAGCAAGTTAATACTAAGTTTAAGTGCGTGTTTTTGTACATAAATTGTCGAAATAAATTGACGTATCGTTTTTCAACAATTGCGAGTTTTAATTTGTCGTTGTGAACCCGTAACAATTGGTGTCAGAAGTGGGATTAAAAGAAATAAATAGTGCAAAGACTATCCTTACACAGTACCACCGGCTAGGTCAATTAAAAAGAAGAACAGTAAGTGATTTTGCCAGAATATTCGGAACTGAATAGTGCAAAGACTACCCTTACATATTACCACCGGATAGGACAATTGGACAGAAAAACAGTAAGTGATTTTTCTAGAATATTCGAAGAAGTTCGATATTGTTTTATTCAAAAACTAAAAGAGATATTTAAGAACCGACTTCGACATTAACTTTACAGTCCAAAAATTGATAATTAGAGAGATTTTCTAGAATATTCTATAGCATTCTACGACGTTCTATTCAAAAACTAGAAGAGATATACAAATACCGACTTCGACATTAGATTAGTAATTTTAAAAGTAAGAATCAGAAAGAATTTCTAGAACATTCCATCACTTTCTACGACGCTCTATTCGAAAACCAGAAGAAATATCCAAAAAGAGACTTCGACATTAGCTTAGTAATTTCAAAAGTAAGAACTAAAAAGAATTTCTAGAAGATTCCATAACATTCTACCACGTTCTATTCAAAAACTAGAAGAGATATACAAATACCGATTTCGATATTAGTTTAGTTATTTCAAAAGTAAGAATTAGAAAGAATTTCTAGAAGATTCCATAACATTCTACGACGTTCTATTCAAAAACTAGAAGAGATATACAAATACCGATTTCGACATTAGTTTAGTTATTTCAAAAGTAAGAATTAGAAAGAATTTCTAGAAGATTCCATAACATTCTACGACGTTCTATTCAAAAACTAGAAAAGATATACAAATACCGACTTCGACAGTAGCTTAGTTATTTTAAAAGTAAGAATTAGAAATTTTTTCTAGAATATTCCATAACATTCTACGACGGTCTATTCGAGAACCAAAAGAGATAATGAAAAAGTGACTTCTACATTTGCCTAGTAGCAGAAAGAGTAGCATCTACCAGTATATTCCAGAACATTCCATTAGGTTCTATTTAAGAATTGGAAGAGATATTGAAAAACCGACTTCGACATTCGCTTTATAGCCTAAAATAGACGTTTTAAGTGATTTATCAGGAAGTTGATGCTTACTAGACAAGGATCGGCCAAGATGGAAGATTTAACTAAAATGATGCAGGCTCTAGCAGCTCAAATGGCTCAAAACCAGAACGACATGAAACAGACCATTGAACAACACCAGGGCGATATGAAATACACCATGGACGACATGAAACACACTTTTGAACAAAACCAGAACGATATGAGACAGACATTAGACGGCATGCAAGAAAACTTCGATCAGATAAAGAGCAACTCCGAACAGCTGAGAGAAGAGTTCAAAGCAGCAACTGAAGATCTTAAGGAAGAAATAACTCAAAGAATGCAGAATGTAGAAGAAAGGTACAAACCCAATTGCAGAATGTTGAAGAAAAAGTGGAGACCAAGCTACAGAATGTAAGAGAAGAAGTTTTTCAAACAGTGGAAGAAAAGCTCCAAGATGTGTCAAAACAGCTTATACAGCTCCAAAAAGAACACAACAAAATGAAAACTCAGGGATGTGTTGTGAATTCCAACCAAAACATTAAGCCTCCAAATTTCGATGGTACGTCTTCCTGGTCTACTTATAAACAACAGTTTGAAGCTGCCGCTGCTGCAAATGGTTGGGACGAGGACGAAAAAGCTAGAGCGTTGTTAGTAGCTCTACGGGAACCTGCACTCGGACTTTTACGGTCCATTCCAGTCGAACAAAAACAGAATTATAACGCTTTAGTGGCAGCGCTAGAAAGAAGGTATGGAGACGAACACTTGCGAAATTTACATTGGTCAGAATTAAATGTTCGTCAACAAAGAACAGGAGAATCATTGCAAGAGTGTGAAGCAGATATCAGGAGGCTGATGTATTTAGCTTACCCAGAAATGCCAGAAAATTACAGAGATCCCTTCACGGTAGATCGCTTTATTAACGGCTTGCGAGACACGGACTTAGCAAAATTACTTCGTCGAGAACGCTTCCATAACAGCAGTGAAGTGTTGATTCGAGCCCTTGAAATTGAATCATCAAATAATATGTCCAGGCCAAAAGTAAGAGCTGTTTCAATTCAGGAGGGAGAAGAAACGAGCAATGGACATGAGGTCAACTCAAAAACGCTAAACCAAATGTTTCAATCACTGATAGAGAAGATTGACTCTTTGAAAGAAAGTAGACGATCCCCTCCAAATGTAAAGTGTTTCAGATGCGGACGTACAGGGCATATTCAACGCGATTGTCGTGTCCAAATGAGGTCTCGCTCACCATCTAGTGGGACAGAGTACCGAAGAAGAGATCAGAAAAAACTAAAACTAGTCAACGCAGAGGGGCGGGTGTTGGCTAATGGGAATTAGCCCCCAAAATTTACTCTATCAAGAGCTTAAAACATACTGCTGACAGTCTTAACATTGACGGACTTATTAATGGAAGAAAAGTTAATATAACAGTAGACACTGGTGCTGCCATATCATTGCTTAAGTTCAAAATTGCAACGAGATATAAAATTCGACCAACAGAAAAGAAAATAACACTTAAGACTGTGACTGGAGAATCCAGCGACGTGTTGTGGCAGACAGACATAAACCTACAGCTGGGGAGGTTGAAGATTCGTCACTCGGTATTAGTTGCAGACATAGAAGACGAATTTATTTTGGGAATGGACCTGATAAGTAAACATGGATTTGCGTTTGATAATAAACTTAATACCCTAAGATTTGGGAACGAAGAGTTCATTTTGTCAAATAGTCACATCAATAAAGAACCAATAAAGGTGGTGGCAGTATGCACAACAAGACTAGTCGGTAACAGTGAGACCATAATTTTTGGGAGGCTAGAAAGTAAAACATCAAGCTGCGTCGGACTCATAAGCCAACAAAACACACCCAACACCTACCTCGTTGCAAAATCACTAGTTAAAACCGATAGAGACATCCCGATTAGAGTCGCCAATATTTTTCCAAATAGTGTCAAAATTAATAAGGGGGAGGTGGTAGCATTATTTGAACCAGTACAGAAAGTAACAAGATGTGAAGAGCCAACTTCCGAGGATACAAGCAAGTTACCAATGGAGGTACTTCAGCAATTTGAGTCAACTTGGCAACATCTCACTCCAGAAGAATATAGTAAAGCGAGAGAGTTTATAGAAGATCAAAGTAATATCTTCGAAACTAGGAGTAGTTCGGGACGCACAAACCTTATTCAACATGCTATCAACACTGGCGATGCCCAACCGATAAGACAACCCCCAAGAAGACTACCAATGGCCAAGCAAGAAGAAGTTCACAATCTCATTAATAAAATGCTCAGCGACGGTGTTATTGAAGAGTCATCAAGTCCTTGGTCATCTCCTGTGGTGTTGGTCACTAAAAAGGATGGAAGTACTAGATTTTGTGTCGACTACAGGAAACTTAACGATGTGACCAAGAAAGATAGTTACCCACTGCCAAGAACAGACGACACATTAACAACGTTGGCAGGATCATATTGGTTTTCTACTCTTGACCAGAAAAGTGGGTATTGGCAAGTAGGAATCTTTGAAAGAGATAAAGAGAAGACTGCATTCTCTGCTGGAAGTGGACTTTATCAGTTTAATGTGATGCCATTTGGCCTGTGCAATGCCCCAGCTACATTTGAAAGACTAATGGAAGTCGTTCTACGAGGCCTTACTTGGAAAACCTGCCTGGTCTATTTGGATGATGTCATAGTAATGGGGAAATCATTTCAAGAACATCTAGATAATTTACGAGAAGTATTCTCAAGAATCAGGAACGCAAATCTTAAATTAAACTCAAAGAAATGTTTTCTGTTCCAAGAAAAAGTTGAGTTCCTGGGTCACGTCGTTTCCCGAGAAGGCATCCATAACAACGAAAAGAAGCTACAAGCAATAAAAGAATGGCCTCAACCTCGTGACAAACATGAATTGAGAAGCTTTTTGGGTCTGTGTACATACTACAGACGATTTGTAGAAGGATTCGCCAAAATAGCGTCTCCGTTACATAGACTTACAGAAGATAAAGCTTCTTACAAATGGAATACCGAATGTGACCATGCATTTAGAAGACTAAAAGCAGCATTATGTTCTAGTCCGATTCTTGCATATCCCATTCCAAAAGGAAAATTCATATTAGATACTGATGCGAGCAACGATGGCATAGGAGCAGTACTCTCCCAAGTACAAGATAGAGAAGAACGGGTCATCGAATTTTTCAGCAAGAAGCTATCCAAACCAGAGAGAAATTATTGTGTTACTAGAAAGGAGCTCCTAGCCATAGTTAAATCCGTAGATCACTTTCACAAATATCTCTACGGACAAGAGTTTCTGATTAGAACGGATCATGCTGCGTTACAGTGGCTCATGAAAATGAAACAACCTGAGGGGCAAGTCGCGAGATGGATAGAAAAGCTACAACAATACCATTATCAAATTAAGCACCGAGCAGGAAGGGTGCATAATAATGCAGATGCATTGTCCAGAAGACCTTGCCCCGAGGATTGTAAACATTGCAGGAAAATTGACCAGAAAGAAGGAATTACCTACGTGCGCCAGATAAAGTTAGAACCAGATGAAGAATGGATGTCGGCTTCGATTAGAACCACACAACTTAACGACAAAGATGTAGGACCTATCTTGCGATTGAAAGAAGAGAACAAGCCACGACCATCATGGTAAGATATCGCAAACCAAGGGGTGATATTCAAATCACTGTGGGCACAATGGGATTCACTGATAGTAGAAGAAAACATCCTTAAACGTGCCTGGGAAAGTGCCGATGGCCTTACTGTGATTAATCAAGTAGTGGTTCCTAGGAGCATGGTAGACAATATAATGGCCGAATGCCTTGGTGGAAAATCAGGCGCGCACCTAGGCATAAATAAAACCATGGACAAAATTCGAAACCGATTTTATTGGGTCAATTACTTTCAAGATGTGAAAAACTGGTGCCGCCGATGTTCGACTTGTGCAGCCAGCCAAGGTCCCAAAACAAGGTCCAGAGGTCAAATGGAACAATATAACGTAGGTCTGCCATTCGAACGCCTTGCTATTGATGTGGCCGGACCATTTCCAGAAACTAAAAAAGGCAACAAATACATCCTTGTTGTCATGGATTATTTTAGCAAATGGCCAGAAGTTTTTGCTTTGCCTAACCAAGAGGCCGCTACAGTTGCAGAAGTTCTGGTAAATGATGTTTTCAGCCGATTTGGCATTCCTTTGGAACTACATTCAGATCAAGGAAGAAACTTTGAATCAAAGCTCTTCCAGAATCTCTGTGACCTTTTAGGAATACATAAAACACGGACTACTGCTTTGCATCCGCAGTCAGATGGCATGGTTGAAAGATTTAATAAAACAACAGAGGAACATCTTTGCAAAGTTGTTGATGAGCACCAAACAGATTGGGACCAATATATTCCATTGTTTTTGATGGCCTATAGAACTGCTATTCACAATACGACAGGAGCTACTCCATCTAGTATCCTGTTTGGTAGAGAACTGCGTTTACCATGTGATATCATGTTTGGTTCACCTGAAGAAGCACACTTAGAGGTTAATGACTATGTCGAACGTTTAAGGCAAAAGCTGCACGATATCCATGAAGTGGTTAGAGAGCGAATAGAAATAGCCAGTGACCACATGAAAGCGAGATATGACCTGAAAGCAAACTCTTCAGGGTTCAAAGAGAATGATCAAGTCTGGCTATACAATCCTCAACGCAAGAAAGAAAGATCACCTAAGTTGACACCACCATGGGAAGGGCCTTATAAAGTTGTTAAGAGAATTAATGATGTAGTCTACCGAATCCAGAGAAGCCCGAAGTCCAAGATGAAAGTTGTTCATCTAGACAGACTAAAACCTTACCTGGGAAATGTTGATCGAGACGATCAAACCTGAAGAGGAGGATAGTGTTACAAATTTAAGTTATTTAAATTTTATAATTGGAATTTATTTAGGTTTAGTGTAGTATTAGGTCGATTTATCTTAAGGTTGTATTCTTAGTCTAGGTTTTAGTTACGTTGTCTGTGGCTTGCGGTCGCGGTAGTGCGGGAACTTTCCGGACGTCGAAGGCTGCCGGAAAGTTCGAGAGAGATGGACGATCCTATATATAGGGCCGGGGTCGCGCACCAGGCAGTCAGTCAGAGATAGCGTGCTGTAGTGGTCGTGAGATTAACACGAAGTTAATAGACCGATTATAGTAGTGAATTATTAGCAAGTTAATACTAAGTTTAAGTGCGTGTTTTTGTACATAAATTGTCGAAATAAATTGACGTATCGTTTTTCAACAATTGCGAGTTTTAATTTGTCGTTGTGAACCCGTAACAATATTTATGTTTGCTCGCGCTTTCATTAATTAACTTATACAGTCCATTGCATTTATCGTTTTTCTAAACGCGGCATAACATAGGCCTCCCCCAATATCTTCCACTCTTCCCTGTCTGTCACGCATGTTTCTTCAAATCGTCTTCCCCTACTTCTTTTATTTTCCCAAAGTCTCTAGTTTACAATACATTTGTTCCATTGATCGTCTTTCTGTCTGATATTATGACCGCCAAATTTCAATTTTAATTTTGCTACTCCTCCTCTGACATCCCTTACTTTTGTTTTATTTCTTATCCATTCATTCCTTTTTCTGTCTGTTAGCTTTACGTGTAACATTTGTCTTTCCATTGATCTTTGGGCTTTTGTTACCTTATCCAAGTTTGGTTTTGTAAGTGTCCAGGTCTGGGATCCATAGGTAAGGACAGAAAGGATACGTTGGTTCGGTTCGGTTATTTTTTATTTTTTAATATGTATTTTGATTTACCGATTGCTACCCAAGCCAATCTTACTCGTGTCTTGATTTCAGCTGTTTGGTTTTGTTTTTTTTAGTTTAATAATTTGTCCCAGGTATATATTATATGTTCTATTTTCTCTTGGTTTATTCTGATCATGATATTTTCATCTGTGTTTGTTAAGATTTTAGTTTTAGTGTAGTTCATACTCAAGCGTATATTTTTAGCTGCTGTATCCAGTTTTTCCAGCATTTTTATTAGTTCTTCTTTCTTGTATCACCCTGGTTGATACCTCTTCTTAATTGGCTTGCTTCCTTCGTGGATTTTGATTGATTTTGTTGCTTCGCTATATATATTGGCTATTAAATCTGTATGTTTGTGATCGATTCGGCTATTAATTAAAGATGCTTTTACTGCCCAGTGCTCAATGCTATCGAAAGCTTTTTAAAAATCAATAAACACAATATATATATAGGAATGTTGTATTCGTTGGCTCATTCTATTAGAATTTTCATGGTTAAAAGATGGTCAACTGTACTGAAACCTTTTCTGAAGCCTGCTTGTTCGTTTGATTGATATCCGTCAAATTTTGTTGTTAGTCTATCTGTTAATATTTTCGTGAAAAGCTTATAAATTACATTAAGTAGTATTATAGGTCGATAGTTTTTTAGGTCTGCTCTATCGCCTTTCTTGTGTACAATAATGGTTATGGATTATTTCCAGTTGTTTGGGATTATTTTTTCTGTTAGTATTTTATTCAGTAGGATATAGAGGATATTAACTACAGTTTTTCCACCGTACTTGAGCATTTCTGCCGTTACTCCGTCTTTTCCAGGGGATTTGCTATTTTTCATTTTCTTTAATGCTCTCTTTATTTCCGTTTTGCTTATTTCAGATTGTAGCTCTGAGTTTATGTTCTTTATTTTTGTTTGGAGTTTCTTCATGGATTCTCGCGATGGTTTCCTTTTTGTTTGGTATAATTCTGTATAGAATAGCTTTGTGATATTTATAATATCCTCTTTAATGTTAGTTTCTATGCAGTTCATATCCTTTATTTCAATTATTTCATACCTACCTAGAGTAGGCATTAAATATTTAATATTTCTATTATTTTCTATAACACTCTCAACTTTTATTTCTTGGCTCTTTCTTTTATCATTTTTCTTATAGTTTTATTTATTTCTATGTATTCTATCGATGTTCTTTTTCCTTCTTTGTCCAGGTTCCGCATTTTATCTATCAGTTTCTTTATTTCTTCAGATATACAATTACCTGTCTCTTTATCTTTTTTTGCGATATTTTTTTTCTACTTTGGTCATAGCTCTTGTCAGCGTATAATTTATTTCATTGATATTTTCATTTTCGCATCTTACGTTTTGGGTTAGCTGTTCCTTTAGTCTTTCTTTGTGTATCGCTTTATTTTGTGTAAGTTTATTCATGTCAAATTGTTCATTGTTTTTATTAATTTTTTTTTCATTTCGAAATTGCTATCAATGCAGATTTTTTTGCTAATATCTTAAAAACTGCTAAAATCTGGACACTTGCTTTACTATAAGGAAAAAAAATGAAAGCCAAAACCATTGCGGCGCTGCGACGAGTGGGCCCGGCTGCGAATTGGATCGGAGGCCTTTTGGGTCGGTTGCGAATTGGTCCGGCGGCGAGTTGTGTCGGCGGTGTCCCATTTCCCACTGTTATGGTGACGAAAGTATGCAAAGGATCTTAATATTTGACGTTTTCAAGTGGCGTTTTTTTAGTACATCATTACTATTTGAATATTATCAATAGTCTGATGTTAATTCTTGGGAAGGGAAGGCGGGGATGAACAAAAATTAAACTTTATTGTAAACGGTTTTTAACACAAATGTTTTAACTTTACGCCATAGTTCAAAGTTTAATGTAATAATTTTCATAATTATATATACAGGGTGACAATTTAAAAACTATCCACCCAGGTTTCATTTTTCATTTAATTTATTTATTAGTACAAAAATATATTTACATTATAATGTGCTTATCCTAGAAAAAAGAGGGGAGCGATAACTAGGTGAATTTTAGAACAACTTAAGCACTGAGTGTGCTTGTCTGTCAATCTAAAGAACACCCGTTCCTACATTTGACCTTCTAATTAAAAGCTCATGTAGAGTTTTTCATTCGTTCTGTGAGCACTTAATTAAAAATATTTGTTTTATTCTATTAAAAACTAAAATCAAAGAAAAAGTATAAGAAATAAAATAATAAATTTCAGTATGAAAATTAACTTATAGAATACATATAGACAGATACCTACCTATATTAAGTTTTTTTTCTTAAAATAATATTGGCTGTATTTACCTTATAAAATTGAATTATTGAAAGTCACTTTTTTTTAATTTGTGTTGATAAGAGATTGAATAAAGTGGGACTTAGACAAAGAAAGGTAACAAGATTTAGGAAATGTAATAAACGATTTGGTTTTTAAATAGAAGTTGGCTGTTTTTTTATGAATATTTGTTTTTTTCTGTGCGTAAAAATTATTTATAGTACATACATTTGTGCACGACTTATGCATTCATATATACTCAACTCACACTCCAAAATATACAGGCATACAGTTACGTATTGTCAAGAATAAATTTACTCAAAATTTTTTTGAAGTTCTTTTCGTTTGATTTTTTTTTTTTTAATTTCGATTGGTAATACGTTATAAATTTGTTGTCCATTGTAAATGTAATTTTGTTGTCCGATAGTTTTATTGTGTTTTGATGTTATGATGTTTTGCGAGTGAAAGTATCGAGTTGGATATGTGTGGTTTGGAAGAAATGGCTGAATTAGGTTGTATTTTACAATACCGAGTACGGACACCTTTAGATAGAGTTGGCGCGTACTTAAAAGTTGTGTGTGTCGGTATAGTTGATGCGTGGGGTACAACTGGCCAAGGTTAAAGACTGTCTTTATTATTCTTTTTTGTGCTATCTCTACTGATGAAAGATGATCGGGATAGGTTCCACCCCACCCCACTATGCCGTATTCGAACAGTGATTGAGCTAGTGTAAAATATAATGACTTTCGCTGCTTCTAATTAAGAATATTTTTTGATTTATTGAAAATGTACATCAGTGACCTTGGTTTTTTTTGTGAGTAGTTCTATATGGATTTTCCACTTTAGTAGAGGGTCAATTGTAATACCGAGATATTTAGCTTTGTTGGCTGTTGGTATGGTCCATTGTGTGTGGCTTCTGAAAGGCAAATTTATCACTAACTGTCTTGTGAAAGGTGAGATTGGGTGGTCGAAAATGGTAAATAAACAGTTTTTTCTAGATTTATTGTGAGAAGATTTTCATTTAACCACGATACTATTTTTTGTAGGTCGTTGCTGATCTTTGATTTGACTTCGGCCCATGTTGAAGCTTCCACGAATAGTACACCATCATCAGCAAAGCTGATCAATATACCGTTATACTTAAGAATTAGAATGTCGTTTATACATACAATGAAGAGGACCGGCCCAAGCACTGTACCTTGAGGAATTCCACAAGTCACTGTGCCTTGGGAACTTGTGGTTGATCCGATTCTGACTTTTTGTTGTCTGTCATATAAATAAGATTTAATTAAATCCAGAGCTAGACCTCTGATACCGGCTCTCTCTAGCTTCAGCAAAAGTCTCTGATGGTCTACAGTATCAAAGGCCTTCGCCAAGTCAAGGAAGAACGCGGCACAGGGTGTACTTTTGTCTAGCGCGGTATATATTTTTTGAGTTAATGTGGCTATTGCATCTGATGTTGATTTTTTCGGTCTAAATCTATACTGAAACTTGTTAAGAATGTCGTGATTTTCAAGAAAACCTACAAGCCGACTTTTTAACACTTTTTCGAAAATTTTTGAAAGAACTGTGGTTGGGCTAATTGGGCGATAATTAACTAATTGTTCTTTTGGCCCGCTTTTATAGATAGGTTTGACTATTGCCAATTTAAAACTCTCAGGACAAGTGCCAGTTTCAAACATTTTGTTGATAAGATAGGCTATTGGTAATTTTATGACGTCAGCACAATTTTTAAAAGTTTTGCTTTTAGATTATCAAATCCAGATGAAGGCTTGTTTTTGAGGCTGGTAATTATATTAAAAACTTCTTGTTCCGAGGTCGGTGTTAAAAAGATTGAAGAGGGAATTTGTCTAATATTTGTTTTGTTTGTAAGTTGCCTGATCTATTATTTTCAATGTGTCTTGCGATTCTAGGTCCCAGTGTTATGTAGTGCTCATTAAATGCGTTTGCTATGATTTCTGGGTCCTTTGTTTCAGTGTTATTGATTGTTATTTTGTTTATTGGTTCGTATGTAATTTTAGTTCTATTGGTGTATTCGTTTATTGTTTTCCAGATCATTTTAGGATCTTTTTGAGAGTCTAATATTTTATTTCTGTAATAAGTTCGTTTAAGGATGTTGATCAGGTTGTTTACGCGATTTCTGTTGGTTTTATAGGCAATCAAAGAAGCTTCGGATTTTTCTTTTTTATTAGTTTGGTAGAGTTTATCACGCTTTTTAATTTCACATATTAAACCATTGGTAATCCAGGGTTTTTTGTGGTTTTTGGTAATTACAATTTCAGTTGTGCTTGCATTAAGGCAGTGAGTGATTTGTTCAGTAATCGAATTCGATATAAAGTTAACGTCAGAAGATTGATACAGTTCTTGGAAATTTTTAGTATTTATTAGTGTTTGAAATTTTTTGTGGTCTATATTTTGGATAACTTGATTTTTCTGTATATTGTTGGTTAAAAGAGGTATTTTGAGAACCGATAGAGATATTTATTTAATTCCTAAAACACTTCCTAACACACTGCTATTTCAAATTAAGAAAAACATGCACCTTTGTAAAGCTGATGCAAAACCCTTTTCAAGAGGGGTTCCAAGTTAAAATTGGTTCTCGAAATACCTGGGGTGGATAGTTTTTAAATTATCACCCTGTATACCGCCGCCCATGTCACTATCTATAAAGGCTATTGTCACGAATAAGGGGGCCGTGGGGTTGGTTAAAGGCGTTGGCAGGTCGTTAATTACCAGTCACTACCTTACAACCCCAAGACTTATTCGTTATTTAACAATTATTTAATTGATACCGCGCCGGTCGAATCGATCTAACGGGGTTATTTCGATTCGAGCCGACGGAGATCTTTGTTTAAAAACTAATTAAATAACATTTGTAGGGGGTTAAAAGATGTATTATTAAAGATCAGAGCCGGTAACTGATTTTACAAAGGTTACTTGGAATCAACAGGATTTGCTCCACCGCTGGTTACCACAAACCCCAGTTTACACTTAAAACGTCGTTAGTTTTTCTGGGTCGCTACGTAACTTAACGTAGCCCGCACACACCCGGTCTTAAAGTTCGTTATAGGGAAAAAAGCCGAAACTTTAGTTCGGCGAGGCAACGCCTCGCCCCGCAGTATTTTGTTCTCACGAGTCTCTGTCAGAAAAAGCCCGGAAATATATTTTGCCAGCCTATTTATGAACTATTTCTGCCAAGTTGCAATAATATTTATTGACGTTAATCAGTTTATATCGACTTATACGTTGTCCCAAAAAGTTATTGCAGATAATAATTATTAAGTTTCTTTTTAATTATTTGGAAAATATTGGTTTGACTTTATGTGAAGCGTCCTTCGTGACATCCCCCCTTTACTTAAAAATCGACCCCGATTTTGCCTCCATCGTTGGCCTTGGGTTTTGCCTCCTTTTAGCCAAAAATTCTTAAATACTAAAAAAAAATTTTTGGTCACCTTAGTCTACTACTTAAAAATTTCAACTATTATTACCTTACTTTTTACATTTCATTTTTGACTTATAAATTTCTATAATTATTTTTTCTACCTCTCCCACATGTTGTTGTTTACACGTTAACTTAAGTAAATGCCCTATACCTTAAGATATTGTAAACACTACCCCTCGCGTCAATTAAGTCACCCGGTTCTCGTATCTCAGTTAGGTATTCGGGGTCTTCTTCTTATTTGCATTTTATTCTGTCCCGTACTTGTCTTCTATAACTTTTTCTTCCACTTAGATTCGTTGAGTGAAGAAAAAAACTATTCTATCCATTTCTCATTCCTCTTACTGTCTTAGTTCGGAATTTCTTATGGATGATATCCGCACGATCGTAGTGCTTTGTAGCACCATTCATGTAATCTCTGTCCATGTCTATTCTGTCCCGTACTTGTCTTATATAACTTTGTTTCCTTCCACTCTGATTCGTTGAATGAAGAAAAAAATATTCTATCCATTTCTCATGCCTCTTACTGTCTTAGTTTGGAATTTGTTATGGATAATATTCGCACGATCGTTGTGCTTTGTAGCACCTTTCATGTAATCTCTGGCCATGTCTATTCTGTTCCGTACTTTTCTTCTATAACTTTGTTTCCTTCCACTCAGATTCGTTGAGTGAAGAATAAAATATTCTATCCATTTCTCATTCCTCTTACTGTCTTAGTTCGGAATTTCTTATGGATGATATCCGCACGATCGTAGTGCTTTGTAGCACCATTCATGTAATCTCTGTCCATGTCTATTCTGTCCCGTACTTGTCTTATATAACTTTGTTTCCTTCCACTCTGATTCGTTGAATGAAGAAAAAAATATTCTATCCATTTCTTATGCCTCTTACTGTCTTAGTTTGGAATTTGTTATGGATGATATTCGCACGATCGTTGTGCTTTGTAGCACCTTTCATGTAGTCTCTGTCCATGTCTATTCTGTCCCGTACTTGTTTTCTATACCTTTGTTTCCTTCCACTCAGATTCGTTGAGTGAAGAAAAAATATTCTATCCATTTCTTATTCCTTTTACTCTCTTCGTTAGGTGTTTCTTGTGGGTGATATTCCTTCTGTTGTTGTGCTCTGTCGCACTTTCTGCGGAATATCTATCCCGGTCTATCTTTTATATTTCTGTGTTTTTTGCTTTTGTCTTCCAGTCCTGTCTTCAGTTTAGCCCCTTGTATTCGTTTTGGTATTTGGCTATCTACTTTATATTATATTTGTTTATTTTCTTTTGGGATTCTGATCACCCTAATCTATGTGTGGTGTTATTTGTCCCTTCCATACCAAGCTTTACTTATTTCGGCCTTGGCCTGAAAGGGCTCGGACTCCCCTCAGGAGTTTTCCTGCTGTTTCCGTTACCCTTTATTCGAGAGCTTAGATCTATTCTTGCAACTTGTTTTCGATGGTTATGGTAGTCTTTCCACCATTGTTTCGTCGCTTTTTTCTTTTGACTCTTTCTGCGCTCTGTGACTACTCGTATCATCTTTATTTGAAGCAGTCTTGATGACTATCATCATATTGCTGGTTTTTGTTCCCATGTTCATTCTTATCCATCAGGTATCTCTGCTTTTTTTTTGCCAAAGCCTAATTTGTTGACTTTGCCAAGAAAAAAAAAGTTAATGTTGTAACCTTAAATTTACTACTGCTGCCTTAACTTCTTAATTTTTTCGGCTTTTATTTGTCTTGACCCTCGAGATTTCGACTTTCTTGTGTGAGTAGACGAAAAAAAATTATTGCGTGGGTTTCGGCTCTCGTACCACTCGCGTTTTCTGTTATATTCTATTTAATTTTTGACAGTTTGGGTTTGCTTTCCCTCCCTGTCCTTTGTTTATGTCATTTGCTCTTGTTCGGCGCTGTCGCCCGTGAGCCTGTTTTGCCTGGTTTATTCGAATCATTTCCTCGTGGTGAGATATTGTGTTTTGTTCCCTTCCTTTCTGTGTACTTATTGGAACCGGAAAGAAAGTCTTCTGCCACCTTACGCATGGCCCCGCTCCACTTCTGTACTGTCTTCCAAATACCTAACTTCATACATTTAGGGTCCCCCCTTTATTCGATCTTAAAAAACCCAATAACAACTTATTTTGTATCTAATCCTAAGGACAGCACGTGGGAGGTTCTACCCTTGTATGCTTCACCTCCGTGTCTGGCAAGAAATAAAAGTTAAGGAAAGCGTCTTCTTTTTTTTCTCGTTTTCATTTTTTCCCCCATTTTGCTTTCAACTACTTCCCAGGTGGCTATGTACCCCCTTTTTCTCTTTACCCAGTTTTTTAGTTTATTTATTTTTAAAAAACATTTTTTTGTTTTATCCAAATGATAATTTTAAATTTTGTATCAAATTTTTCTTACAAGCCCAAGTAGATCCTCAAATACCAAATTGCAAATAATGCAAGGACCTAAAACTAAACAACAAGTGAAATTAAAGAAAGAAAAATAAGAAAAAAGTTTTTCTGTCTTCGGCCGGGACTCGCACCCGGAACCTCTTGCTCTGTACGCAAACGTTCTTCTATATATGCGTATGTCTCGGGTTTTTTGTGAAATTCGCGATTCTGTCTGTAACTTAATGCTGCAATGTCAAGATTTTTTGATCCCGTCTTAGATTGCTGGTTTTACCTCGTCAGTCTAAACGCTGGCTGGTACCTGTCCTAGTGCTTCTTGTACGCCGTGTTTCGGGCCTTCACCCTGAACTTTTTTTCCTGGTGCGAGGCTTAAATCCTGTGTCTTTGTGCCGTTTTTTTTTTCTTTTGGGGGATTAAAGCGTTATTTTATGCTAAAATAGAAATTTTACGTGCTTTATTTTTTTTGTGTTTATTGGTCCGTTTATTCATTTTGCGGGATTAAAACATTACTTTAAGCCTCGTGCGTTATATTTTTCGTGTTTTATTTGTTGTTGTCGTACTTGTTGCTTTTTCTTATTTCTTTGTTTGTTTAGTTTTTATTTCCTAATTTTTTATTTTACAGGGATAAAACGTTAATTTACGCTTGTGCGTTCTATTTTTCGTGTTTTATTTTTTGTTGTCATATTTATTGCTTTTTCTTATTTATTTAGCAGGATTAAACGTTACTTTAGGCTTTCTGAGTTCCCTCTTTCCGTGGCTTATATTTTGTTGTCGTATTCCTCGCTCCTTAACTTTTGTTTTCGGTTTTCTCCTGTTTGACACTATTAAAATTCTTCTTTTGAGTTATGTCAAAATATATTACTTCTGATCACCTAGTATGCCTCTTTTTTTCTATATTTATGCTTGGTACTTTCTCCCCAACTTAGCTAAGTGATTTAACTGTTAGTTACTTATAATTCCTTATTTTATATTCCCTATTTTTATAAATTATTTTATCCCGTACGGGATTGGTCTTTAATCGTACCCCTTAGCTGGCTACCTTTGTCTAGCCTAGTTTCTTCAATTATATTTTTATCATTATTTATGTCCTACTATATTTTCCGTTTACCCCCTATTATTTTGCCTAAAATTGCTTTAATGTTTTTTTCCTATATTATTTTCTTTTTCGTAGCCTACCTCGTCTTCAGTTTACGACCTTCGATCGAGCTGCGGCTGTTTAGGTTGACCATTTTGTTTTCTTGATCACCCTTTTTTTCCTTTCTATTCTAATTATATTTAGAACCTTAAATTTGATTTTTCTTTAGTTTTATTTTTATTCTTATCGTTAAGTTAGGTTTTTATTAAATTTTATTTTTATTCCTATTTACATAAAATTTCTCGAAATTTCTTACATTTTTATTTTTAAATATTAATTATTTTTAGTATTTATTTAATTTCTATTATTTTTCAGACCATTGCTTTTTTACTCTTCGTTTCGTCGAATGTATCTGAAAAATAAAAGAAAAATATCATTTCAGTGGTTTGGGTTGTTTTCTGTTTGTTATTGTGTTTTCTAAAATACGGCGTCCCATATTGAAATCTCCTTACTCCCTTTTAACTCATCCCAGACCACTAAAACTACGTATCTCTCTACCTACCTCTATTTCTATGTCTTATCTCTATTCTTTTTGTTAGATATCTAGCATCTTACCTCTTCTTTCTTATTGCCTAACTTATTCTTCTTATTGTATTTTACCCTTCTATCTTATTATTTACTGCTTAAATGTCACCCATAATAATAACTAGACACCTATTTAACTTTTCA
Organism: Aspidapion aeneum; assembly: GCA_963576565.1. Classification (NCBI taxonomy): domain Eukaryota; kingdom Metazoa; phylum Arthropoda; class Insecta; order Coleoptera; family Brentidae; genus Aspidapion; species Aspidapion aeneum. The sequence continues at coordinate 16,575,421 of OY755041.1, read as the reverse complement.
GGATCAGTTTTTTTAATAAAAATTGTTTGGAACAACCCTACTTAACAAATATTATTCAGATAAAACTTTATTTCAATTTCTTTTTTCTTTCTCTCTTTTTTCTAACTAGGTAAGTACCCACATCCTTTTTACTTTGAATTCTCTATGCGCCTTTCTCACATTTCTACGCCAATAACCTTGGCCTCATCGCCACTTTCAATACTTCAGTAGGTCCTTTTAATCATTTTTAAACTTAATTTTAATGCATCACTATCTTTATTTGTTCTATCCTTTAAGACATAACACATGCATTGCATCCTCTACCTCGATGCATCCATCAAACTGAATTCATTACGGTAAAACCTTGTGCCTCTCGATAATTTTTCTCGGACTTTTAAAATCTCAATCTCAATGTGTGTGTTGAGTTCACTTACAAGAAATGGTTAATTTTTAAGAGTCAGACTCATTACAGAAGAATCACGTAGTGCCCAATTTTGGTAACGCATACCATTTCAGCCTTCCTACTACTTCAATTTATCAGCATCCACAACTTACTGTCACAACCTCTGTGTTTCTACCGCCTATTGCGACGAATCACTCTCACAAACACCCTTTGGCCTTCTAATAACACAGTACTCTCCTTAAAAAATGCATTTCTTTTAACCACGTCAAACTCATAACAAGAGATCACGGAGTTGCCATTTCAGTGCACTCGATTAAGCAGAACTCCTACCCGAGAAAAGATTACGATCTCTTCTCAGTTCCTATTTCAATTACAAAGTCCTTCAGGAGTCACCTTTTTTGGTGGACACCCCCTCTGTACTTCTTCTTTCTCGCCCTTTGCATCGATTTATTTTCCGATGGCCCATTTGGCCTTTCTTCTTTCTTCCTCCTCAAACCAACTTTCTTACTATGTTCACAATAACAATATCTGTTGGGTACTTTACCGTATAATAATCAAACTTTTACATTTCATGATGGTTTCTAATATCTTTTTTCAGAATAGTTTTATTATTATTATTATTATATTTAGATGACTTTTCCTAAATATTTTTATCCAACCAAATACGAATCATTTAATTAATTTATTTACTGATCCTGAAAAACTGCTTCATTAGCGTACTATTAGTAGTTAGATTGTTTTCTTCCTATTTACTCTCTCCAAAACCTATTCAATTATTATTATTCTTATCTAGCAAGTATTTCTTTCTACCACTTCATTACGGCGACAACCTTTTTTCTTTTATTTTCTAAAACTCTTCTTCAATTTATTTCATCAATATTTATCCAAAATACCTACTTACTTAATAGTTTATACATCTCTTTCCAAACTCAAACACGGAAAAATAATAGAAATTAAAGTTCTTAAGTTTATGATACGCGCACACCGCGTGAAAATGTATTTTCCTTAAAAACTACCTGAACATTTTTTTTATTTTTCCTTTCTCACTTTCTTTTGTCAGGCACTCCATTAGACTCATTCACATCGGTTCAGTACGGTCAGTAACCGACCCCGTCAATAGTATCAGTAATTAAGAATGCTGTAAAAAAATTAGCAATTGTTTTTTATTCATATCTGATTTTAAACTTTATTTTAACTTAATAAACCTTTGTTGTGTAGGTCATGTATTTTTTTTTAGAATTGACATAAACAATATGTGTGGCGTCTACCTATGCTTTGCTGTATCAAATTCACGAGGTTAATTATAATGAAAATATTTGCAAGCCTAGGGGTTTTTCTTGTGACCTGCCAGTTATTATGTACTTTAATAATTTTATTTAAATAAAAATACGGGGTAAATGCAATGCGAGAAACGACTGCTATTATTAAATTTAAAATCACTTATTTGTTGTCTTGTCAGTATGTCTGTATTTTGCACAACTCAAAAACTAATTGACCGATCATTTTGTAATGATTTTTTTTTCTGCAAGACTTGGGGAACAACTGTCATACGGACACTAACATACTAGCTCTGTTAGTTTCTCCTCCCGTCCAAAGTTCAGCTACTGCCTGCCGCAGACTATATTTCGTCGAGTTACTCCTTACATCACCTGCCGTACAGATGCCTCGGTGGCAATTCTGGCATCTTACTGGACGCCTGCTTTCTTCTTTCAGGATAAATGTGTCTCCTTCCCGTATCTTGGCATCTTGCCTTAGCCCTTTTTTCTGTGGTGCCCATTCTCTAGCTTTTGCTATTCCCTTTACTTCGTCCACTTCCCTTCTGGATTCGTGTACCTAGTATTTTTTGACACCACCTAAAACCCTTTCTTGCATTTGTACAAACGACTTTTAACCTCTTATTGTAGAACACGACTGTGATGAAGTGAATGAAGATGCAAAGATACGGGAAGGAGACACATTCATCCTGAAAGAAGAAAGCAGGCGTCCGGTAAGATGCCAGAATTGCCGCCGCGGCACCTGTACAGCAGGTGATGTGAGGAGTATCTCCACGAAATATAGTCTGCGGCAGGCCGTAGCTGAACTTTGGACGGGAGGAAAAACTAACAGAGCTAGTATGTTAGTGTCCGTATGACAGTTGTTCCCCAAGTCTTGCAGTTGTTCCTTTACCAGAATTTCAAAAGAGGGGTAAATAATTTTTTTTCAAATATTTGATAAATACGTGGAATACGTTCGGACCTCAGACCGATATACAACCTTTGGATATGTGCTATTTCCTGCCACCTCAGGCACTGTTGCCGGTTTTATTAAGGTGATAACGTATGGCGTAAGTATATAAGCAACAATAGCTTTATCTCACTAAATTTAAATATAAAATATAAGGTAACAACGTTTTACTTTTATTTAGGGACACTTTAGGAAATATTACAACTTTAAAAGGTTGCAAAAGTTTGTAAGAAAAGATTAATGGTGACAACGTACTGTCTTTATATAAAAAACCGAACGTTTATACTTTCATTATAGAAAAACTTGGTGTTATTTTTTTTTGGAAAACACATTTTGAGGTTTTGTGATCTCAGAAAAGTTGCATAGCTTGAAGTCCTAAATACAATTTTTGTTGAAAAATGGTTTACTTACTGTCAAAAATTCTACACATAGATCCGATTAACATTAAAAGGAAATTGTCAAAAATACACTCTATGAAATGCAAAAAAAAATTAATACATTATCTTCATTTATATATTTTTGGGTTTGCAATGTTTATGACATGATTGATATGACAGAATTTTAAAAAAAAATTATTTATCCGTAACAATAAATTTAATAAAAAAGAAATGTGATAATTAGTTAAGCCGTTTAAAACAGGAAAACCATATACAGGAATGATGTGTTTGCCCACGCCACAGCCCAACGCGAATATTATTAATCTAATAATAACCACCATCAATCACATGGCTCAAATGTTGACGTGATGTCAGAATTTATAAATGACATTCTTTATCAAAAAAGTTTCACGGGCGAATCCTCAGAGGTAAAGTAGCTTGGGGACGCGTTTCTGCTCCCAGAAGACAGCCTAAGCCCTGGATTTTTTTAAATTTGAAGGAATTTCACGAGGTAAAAAGTCTTAACAGAAAAGTTTTACGGGCAAATTCTCAGAGGTAAAGGTAGCTCGGGGAAGCGTTTCGGCCTCATTAGGCCTTATTCAGTCCAAGCATAACCATGAATGAAATGATCATGTCGGTATGTGAAAAAGAAATAATGGTGTTTACTGAGGAGAGACCAACTGTCAATTTGCAGCTTTGACATTCTTTATTATTTAATTTCCAAGTAAGTCATATCTAAATTATAATATCTTTATGTTCAATTTAGCACTGTGCCTAAGAGTCATTTGCAGCCGTAATAGCCAAATTTACAAAAACGTTTCCAAACTAGTGAGAATTTTTCATTTTAAAATTTGTATTGGAGAACTTGGCTTTACTTTTATCTCAATTCTTTTAACGGAACACCACTCTCGCGTACTTGACTTTTTTACGAAATGTTTTTGTTATGATTTCATTCCTTTTTTAAAGAATTTGGATAATATTTAAGTTTTAAAGTAGTAAAATATGAGGAATATTATTCAAAAGTTTTGCAATGCCTTATTAAAAATTTTGAGGTTTTTTTAATATTTTCCTATGGTTTTATCATAGTTCCTATCAGCCTTCTAAAGCTCAGCTCTCTAGTGTTCCTCGAAATAGGCAATGCTAATTTTACATAACTTTACATTTATATGGAAGGAAAGTAAATTTAAATTTTGATGTTTTTAAATTTTTTACTATACTTAGTTTTATCATAGTTCCTATCAGTCTTCCAAAGCTCAGCTCTCTAGCGTTTCTGGAAGAGGAGAATGTTAATTTTCCATAACTTTACACTGAAAGGGGAGTGAAGTTAATTATAATTTGGGGTTTTTTAATTTTATTTTATAGTTTTATCATAGTTTCTATCGGCCTTCCGAAGCTCAGCTCTCTAGCGTATCTGGAAGTGGGCAATGTTACTTTTACATAACTTTACATTTATAGGGTAGGGAAGTAAATTAAAATTTTAGGGTTTTTAAGTTTTTTCCTATAGTTTTGTCATATTTCCTATCAGTCTGCCATAGCTCAGCTCTCTAGCGCCTCTGAAAGTGGGCAGTGTTACTTTTACATAACTTTACATGTATGGGGGGGAGGAGTGAATTAGAATTTTCGGGATTTTTGATATTTTCCAATGGTTTGGTCACAATTTCTATCAATATGCCAAATTTCAGCTTTGTAGCGTGTCTCGAAGTACAGTATAATTTTAATGATCTATACATGAGTGAGTGAGTGGCAATTTCGATATTTTTTGAAATTTCGTAACTACTTTACTTTTTCATGGAATTCTATGAAACTTGTAGAGATTGTTAACTCTATAAAGATCTACGACAGTGTGCAAAGTTTGAGTTTCTTAGCTCATTCCGAATTAGAGTTTTAGATAGGTCAAATATGGACTTAAATGTTTCAAGAAAAGATGGTACAGCCATTTCCGCGCGAACTTGGCGGGGCACTACTGTGCCCCCAGATAAAGGAACTATTATCTATCAAAATCTCAGTTCTCTAGCGTTTCTGAAAATGGGCAATGTTACTTTTACATAACTTTACATTTATAGGGGAGGGAAGTAATTAAAACCTTGTGGTTTTTAAATTTTTCTCTATCAGTCGTCCAGAGCTCAGCTCTCTAGCGTTTCTGTAAGTGGAGATTGTTACTTTTACATAACTTTACATTTAAAGGGCAGGGAAGTAATTAAAATTTGGGGTTTTTAATTTCCTTTTATAGTTTTATCATAGTTCCTGTCGGCCTGCCAAAGCTCAGCTCTCTACCGTTGCTGGAAGTGGGCAATGTTACTTTTAAATAACTTTACATTTATAGGGGAGGGGAGCAAATTATAAAAAGTTTGGGGTTTTTAAATTTTTTTCCATGGTTTCATCATAGGTCCTTTCAGCCTTCCAAAGCTCAGCTCCCTAGCGTTTCTGAAAGTGTGCAATGTAGATTAAAATTTTGGTGTTTTTAAATTTTTTCCTATAGTTTTATTATGGTGCCTTTTAGTCTTAAAAAGCTCAGCTCTCTGGCGTTTCTGAAAGTGGGATAGTATAGGGGAGGGAAGTAAATTAGATTTTTGGGGTGTTTTAATTTTTTTCTATAGTTTTATCATAGTTACAATCGGCCTTCTAAAGCTCAGCTCTCTAACGTTTCTGGAAGTGGGCAGTGTTAATTTTACATAACTTTACATTTATAGGGGAGGGAAGTAAATTATAATTTTGGTGTTTTTAAATTTTTTTCTATAGTTTTATCATAGTTCATATCAGACGGCCAAAGCTCAGCTCTCCAGCATTTCTTTTACATAACTTTACATGTATAGGGGAGGGGAGTAAATTAGAATTCTGGGCTTTGGTCATACTTTCTATCAGTCTGCTAAATTTCAGCTTTGTAGCATGTCTGGAAGTAGAATAGAATTTTGATGATCTATACATCAGTGAGCGAGTTAGTGGCAATTTCGACGTTTTTTAATAACTACTTTACTACTTTATGGAATTCCAAGAAACTTTGTTATTAACTCCATGAAGATATACGACTGTGCAAAGTTTGAGATTCGTAGCTCATTCCGAAGTAGAGTTTTAGATAGGTCAAATATCGGCTGAAACGTTTCAAGAAGAGATGGTACGGCGCGCGAACTTGGCGAGGCTCAGATATAAAATAAAAATCAAAAATATCAAAAAATTAAGAAAAATACGATTTTAATGTTATATATCAAAAACTAAGTAATAAAATAAATTTAGTTTGACAGTTGAATTTCTAATAAAAAATTAAATTTTCGTAAATTAAAAAGGTAAACCCCTCGTAGTTCAAACGCGGCCATATGTATTAAAAACCGGCTTTGATATTTGAAAACGTCTCGAAAACTTGCTTTTATCTATATCTGCTAGAAATACCTAAAATCCCCAAAAAACACCAAAATTGGCCCAAACTGTACAAGTCATGTTTAAATTTGTCACAAAATACATTAGGGACTTATTGGAGTAAAGCAAGGCAAAAAGCGCGAATTTGAGGAGGGTAACGGGGTAATTCCCCCCTCTAAAAAAATAAATGCACAAATATTTTTTCAGTCGACCATTACCCCCCCCCCCCTCCCCTAAATTTAGGTCAAAATTCGCGCTTGCCAGGCAGTAATAGTACCAAGCAATATTTTGACAATTTTAGATTAAACGATGACAGCTGATCGACGACTTACTTTTAAATTCAACTTTGGTATGTCAAGTTTGTAGTACCTACCAACTCCAGTGGCGCACCCAGGGATAGTTCTTGGGGGGGGCGGCACGAGGCCTCTGGGGTGGGCCCGAAGCTTCATGATGGCGAATTTTATACTCTTTATTATTTTTATTCAGAAAATATGTGGAAAATCTCTAAAAAAATCTTAGGCATGGGGGGGGCCCGGCCCCCGAGACTCTCCCCCCTCTGGGTACGCCCATTCATACTTCTAAGTAAAACGGTAAAACCGGATTCATTTCTTTGAAATATTCAATTTTTTTAAATGGGTGCTATTATGATGTAAAGCAAAACATACGTAATTTGCCACATGAAAATCATTTTTATCCATATTTAAGTATTTTTACCTTCCTAGCCCGCAAAGCAATGGCTAGAGAAGGTATTATTTTCGACGAAAAAAAAAATTGAGATAACGCTGAAAATATATTTGGGTGTATTTTTACCTACCTTAGCAATATCGTCGTGATGTCTGTCTGTCTGTGTGTGTGTGTAGGTATGTGTGTGTGTGTGTGTGTAGGTGTGTGTGTGTGTGTGTGTGTGTGTGTGTGTGTGTGTGTGTAGGTGTGTGTGTGTGTGTGTGTGTGTGTGTATGTGTATTATTTCTGTCCGTAACGCGATAGCTCCCAAACCGCTGAACTGATTTTCATATAATTTTCAGGTAAAATAGTGTTCGCCACTCTAAAGAGCTGATTAGTTTTTGGTCAAAATCCATTAATGCTAATGATAGTTTTTTGACAATTAAAAAATTTAAAAGATTCTAACTTTCTAATGGAGCGTCGTATCAATATGCGGTTTATAGTAGGCTACATTTTGCTTAATAATTTGTGTAATAACCAAAAACTTCATAGGAGGTTTAGTTTCTGAGTTATTCACCAAAAACTGTTTTCAGGGCTGATATATCATGGCTTCACTTAAAGTGTGCTAATAGGCTAGCTAGGAAGGTATCAGATCCGTCATGGATCCATTTATTTTACTTGCATACACTGAAATGTAAAAGACTCCTTCGATCAATATTTGAAATGTGCTTTTTCTTGTAAATTTTTTTGAAAAAGTTGTTTTTTCAATTTTAGCGCTTTTGTACTTCATACAAGAAATTGGTTGCAAATATGCAGAATGATTGTTAAAAGATCCTTCTGGTTTTTAAAAATTTTCTAGCACGTTATATTAAACATTCATATTAAAATGTGTGTTCTGGACCAAAAAAGACATACAAAAAGTAAAATATTCCCCTGCCATCTCATATTTTCAACATACCTTTTTTTAAATGATCGGCTTGCCCAACCTGACCTTAACCTTTTTCGGTCGCATGCTCGCGACTAAATTTTTACTAGGAAATAATGTAAAATCGAGCCAAGTTATGTTAGGTTAGATTGGTTTGGGTTGGATTACGCTGGGTTAGGTTATGTTTGCCTAACTTACGTATTAGCGCACTACATCCAGATAATTTTACGGAAGCGTACTGTTTGAAGTATATTTTCCTAGTTTTCTTAAAACGGCGAGTTTTTTGCAAAAAAAACTTATTTATAATTTTAGAATTAGATAGATATTCTTAAGATCAGTCTCAGCTAATTTTTTGTCCAAAACCACTTTTTGATTTCTCTTAATTTTAGCATTTAGCATTTAGCATCTTGTTTTTTCACAAACTTTGGCTTATAACTTTCGCCAAATTAGTTTTACAGAAAAACTATTAGTTTTTCGTTTGTAAGAAAACTTACTAGCTTATAACTTAAAAACGCTCTTAATGCCGCTAGTTTGGATTTATGTCGTCATATAGATCCTCGTAAGTAGTGTAGTTGTGGAGGTTCTGGATACAATGGTAACCATGCCATCCACTTCTCCGAAGTGGATGACCTGCTGCTGAAGAAGTGAACTTGGTATGACCTTCGGGCTAAGAGAAGCGTACAAGAAGTTGTCAGCAATGATGTAACAACCAGAGGCTGTTGAAAGGCCCTAATGAGTTAGGTGCCAATGCGAGAGTAGGTAAAATGAGGTGGTTTCTTTAGTAAGCTAGCTACTTCACTAGCTTCGCCTGGTCTAGGTAAGGCCTTAGCTGTTAAAAGGCCCTATTGGCAATGAGTTAGGTGCCAGCGAGTAAGATAGCCACTTCACTCGCCTGAGCTAGGTAAGTCCTAATGTGAAAAAGGCCTTAGCTAGGTAATTGTTGGTTAAAAAATAAAATAATTTCTAAAAATATTTGTTAAAATTAATCGGGATAGCCTGTGTATCTCTTATCGTTGTTTATGCAGTTAGCAGTTATAGGATAACCTTAGTGACCCCGCACACGTTCCTGTTTTATCTAACACAGCTGGTTATTTATGCTGTACAGGATGTCTCAAAGTAAATAATTCTTAAATAAAAACTCAAAGTAGGTTTTAATTATATATTTTTATTCATATATATCATATAAACCACACTCATCTCGACCATCAAATTTAAAAATAATTGATTGAAGATGTTTTTTCACGTCATAGTTTGGATATATTTTCGTATATTCCAGCGCTGCCTCTGTTAATTTACGTTTCCATATTGTAGGTAATAATGGGTCTAATCATTGGCGTAGCTAGCCTTGCTTTTCAGGGGGGGCCGTGGCCCCGGTCTATGTTGAACAAAAAGCAAACATAGGTGTTAAAGAGTCGTGCAAATTGTGCAATGAATAAAAAAAAATACGCGCATTAAATGTTCTAATATTTTAATATAACAAATTTAATAATACATTTACCAACTTATTTATATGTATACTACAAAGAAAGTTTTCTATGTCGCTGACTGAAAGCGTCTACCACACTGTCTAAATCGACCTCAACATCTTTTTCTATGAATAACAATGACAAACCTGAGTGTCTCTCTTGAGTCATAGTTGTTCTAAGCCAATTAAAAACTCTCCTCATGGCAGAGAAAGACCTCTCGCAAGTTGCACTTGAAATTGGAAGTATACTCGCAACTTTAAAAAGTTGGTAGAGGTTTGGATAGGTGTTTTGTGCTATATGTTGTTTGATAGAATCATGACCAACAGTTTGATTTAACCGAAGAATACAATTCTTTAAAACGGTCATTTCTGCTCTTAGAGCAGAAGTATTAATATTAAAAATTTCCCGGTACTGCTCGATGAATTTAGCTGAATTCTCAAAATCTAACTTAAAAAAATGATCTACTGAATTAGCAAGCGCCATACTTTCTGATGAAAACCTCTTATCCAGAAATCCTTTAACGGTGTCAATAAATCTGTAAAAAATATTTGCCCTCCAATACTCAATTACTCCGATGTTTCTAGAGCATGTCGCTTCTGACAAATCTAGTCCGATTGTGGTTTCGGTTACGAAATCAGTAAGCTTTCTAGTCACTTGTTTTTTTCGTTTTGACGAGGGAATTTCTAGCGATATCTGATATTTTTCAGCAAAATCGGAAATTTTTGAATGAATGCCCAGTGTAATATCTCTCGCTTCTCATCTCATCTAGAGAATTAGTAACGCTTTTAATAATGTTTACAGCTTTCCCCAGAGTTGCACTTTTTCCTGAAGGCTTTTTGATAAGATATTCAAAATATTCAGTACTTCGTCTAGTACAAAAAGGTGAATAATAAATGAGGATTGTTTAATGCTGGATAATATTCCAATTGCTGTGATTGACTGTTTATCATTTGTGTTAGAAACTTCGTTTTCTAAAGTATTGACGATTCCCTCGAAACATGTCTTAACAGCGTGACAAGTCGTATATCGACACACCCAACGAGTATCGGAGAGACTTTTTAACTCTCTGGGGACAATATTGAGGTCCTTTAGTATTTCTTTGTATCTGCTATGGTTTTGATGATCTGAAAAATGTTCGTAGAGGGCCTCCAAAGTACAAAAAAATGTCGATATTGACGAAACATTTTTGCACGAGTCTACTACAGCCAAGTTAAGTCTATGAGCCAAACAGTGCGTGTAAATTGCAGCTGGATAACTCTCTCGCATTTTTGCTTGAAGACCATTTATATGACCGGACATTACCGCAGCTCCGTCGTAGGATTGACCAACTATCTGCAAGTCGCTAAGATTAAGCTCTTCCAATTTCTTAGAAATTAAATTAAATAAATCCATTGCAGACCTGTATTCGGAACAGTCGAGAAATGCAAGAAATCTTTCACGAATGTGTAGATCGTTTGATGTGTAACGTACACACAATGATAATTGCTCCTTTTTGAATGAACGAGCTTCATCACACATGATTGCAAAAGTTCCACATTGTCTAATCTCTGCTATAATATTTTCTAAACAAGTCTGTGATAATAGACTGATAATTTCATTTTGAGTTTGAGGACTGGTATAGTTTATTTGCGAAGTGTGTAAAGTCTGAAATTCCTTGTTATATTTTGCAACTAAAGCACATATTTCTTTGAAGTTCCCTTTATTTAATGAGCTTTCGCTTTCGTCGTGACCTCTAAACGCCATTCCTTGACGTGCCATCGTTAAGCTGATATCTGCCAAAGTTCTTAAGTAATTCCTGTTCTTCTCTACATAGGTCCTATGTGCTTGAGAAAAGTGCGATAAAATATCTCCGCCCTTTTTGGCCAATTTATAGTTAAGCCACTTATTGAAACTCTCCATGTGATGCAAGGAAGCAGCGTGTTTCTTTAATTTTTCGCCCGTTTTTTTCCAATTACGGAATCCCACTGTTCAAAAATTTCTTCATCCATAGCACCTCCAAAATGGCGACAAGAATAGCATGAAACTGAATCGTTTTTTACACTATATTCCAACCAGTCAAAATCTTTGTAATAATTTGAACTAAAAGATCTTTTTTTATTGCCAAACATGCTTTGTGGAAATTTTGTTAGATTCGGTTGTGATGGGTTTTCCCCTAGTTGACCCAAATCACAACCATTTATTTTTACATGATTTTCAGCCGATTTCGCTTGTTTGTCTAAATTCCCGCTTGTACTTGGTTGCGGCTCAGTTTGAGTTTGTGATGATTTATTCTCTTCTGTTTTTAACGTGGTTGGCTGTAGAAACGACGAGCAAGGCGAAGATGTTTGTTTTTTGAAAAACTTTCTTATGTCCATTATCTGCAACAAGAAAAGATTAACCTACATAAATGGGTGATTCTAAAAAAAAACTGATATGGCTATATCTTAATACACCCTACGAGCTCAGTTTTGGATGAAACAAAGACAAAAGATAGATAAAAATGTCATAGTAGCCTTTGTCTTGTCAAAACAATGATTACATTCTCAAGTTTTCTCAAGAGTCGTACTTATCAGATTGTTTTGGAACCGGCTGTAAATACTACCCACCAGTATACTAATTATTTAACCCACCTAGCAGACCAAGAATATAGCCAATAAATTGCCATTAAATATCTTATTTTTCAAAAATAAAAAACGCAGATCATCACATAACAGGTGAGTCCATAACGGGCAAAAGCTCTTAAAATAGCAAGTGTGCAATTATACTTATGTATTAATAAACTGTTAAACTTACCTTAGAATTTTTCCATTTAACGACGAGAGAAAACTTAATATGAAAATGGTTATGAAATTGTCACCAAAATCGGAAAATTTTCATAAGACACTAAACGCTAACCTCAAATGGCCAAAAAAAACTAAAAAGATTGTTATATTTATTTGAGAAAAACAGTTTAAAAAGGTCTTTTATAACCTTACGACATCTACAACCCGATTTCGGAAACAGAGGGGCAAAGGTCGCTGTCCTTATTAAATGCGAAATTTAAGTTACACTTCTGTGATATTTTACAAGATGTCGCAACATGTATGAAATATTCAATATGCATAATTATGTTTAAATTTAAAACATATTTTCGGGATATTGCATAAGTGCAGAAAAGTTACCGATAATTTAAATAAAGAGAAAAAGTCTAATTCCGCAAGACAAGGGCTTTTTCCTGAAATGTAAACATTATCTGAATGATTTTAAATTTTAATGCACCTATTTTATTTGAATATTTCCCGAATAATAATAGAAAAGTATGTATTTTCAGCGTCATGTTCTTTTACTAGGAGTTGGTAGGGGAGGCCTAAAATATCTTAGGCGGGGCCTGAGGGACTTCAGGGGGGGGGCTATATATTCTGAATGGTAAAATGCGACGTTGAAAAACATTTTTGGTAGTTTAAAGTTGTTTTGATATTATTTTGAAAGTCAAAGAACATTTAAAAGATATTAAAACGATGCAGGAGTCACTTATGCAACAAAACTGAACAAAAGTGTTCAGAAATTTCGTTTCTCAGGTTAATCTTTTGAAACTGCTTGACCTTCAAACACCTTTCAAATCAAAATCATAAGTACAAATAAATCAAAGACATTTTGAGAATAATTTAGTGTGACTTTTTTTAGCACATACCAATATAGTACATTTTTTAAACCTGTCATTCAAAAAATGTACAGAGTATCCCAAACTTTGGTGGTTTTAATACTTCTAGGTCTAGGGTAGGTATTTGAGAATATAACCTCAAAAATGTTATTATTGTTTATTTTTATTGTAAATATGTCTATTCAGACGCCCACACTGGTAAATCAATAGATGCACTCGATGTATAAATAATAAATATAAGTATTTCTTGTTTCATACAGCGTTGGTATACACTTTCTTAAAAATATTTCTCTTTTTTCTAACTTATAGGCGCATGTTGGTGTAAAAGCGAATTGTTTTTATAAATGGATTTTTATCGCTGTTCCGGGTCTTTTGGGTCTAGGTTGGTCTCCTAATACGTTAATAATTAATACTATCTACCCACCTACCAAATAAATATTTAAAAAAAAAATAAAATAAATTATAAGAAAAATGTATTTATTTATATTATGGGCGTTTCTTATTTTTTAAGTTATAACAGAATTCACCTCGAATTTTGTTGCGCTTGTAGCAGTTTAACACATAATCAAACTGACTAAAGTTTATAATTATACTTTCTTCTGAAAAAACTAAAATCTTAACCATATTGAATTGATAAGTGAGGTAAGTGAGTGGCAGAATAGATTTGTCCTGTTATGTCCCGCTACCTTATTTTTTCACTTTCCAAAAGATAGTACTAATTTTGTTAATAGTTGTTTTTTAAATGATATCACTTGATTTGACTGCAAAATTTTTCTAGGACTTAAGCAGTTGCGGAAAAAATATTTTACTTGTGTTTTTCTTGTAGTTTTAAACTTTTTTTATTTTTTTGTAATGGAAGCACAAACATAGAAACAAGTTTTTGACCAGGGACACGAGTGACTCAGAACCTGGATACAAAATGTATATTTTTTTAGATGCAAATAACTTGATGTTTTTAGTAAGGTTTAGTAATTCCTATACTCCAAAAACATGTTTAAAATAATTATATCTTATGCTGTTTTATTTTGTAAAAAAATTACCTTGTTATTAAAAAAATAATACTGAAGACAGAGACACCACAAACTATAACTGATTACATTTAGTCTGCCTCAGATTAATTTCTTTAGTGATTTTTGAACAACAACATCATACGTGAGGATTAATCATGGGGATATGATTTTAAACAAATGAGAATTGCTTCGCAATAATATCGGGCACTTCCGAAGGCTACAATTTACACAATGTGTTCACCTATATGCATAGATAGTTAAATAAGCAAATTCCTAAGCAAACCTGAAAACCATATTTAAATGGTAAAATTCTTCATCCCAAATTTTGGGTATCGTCATGTTTTAAGACATTATTCTAAAGTTGTCAGACACCTTTATACAACATTATATAGTAACTACTGCCCGTAATTTAAACAAGTAGTATGTTCTCAAGACTAGGCACTAGTTTTCTTTTTAATAAAAATATGCTGCCTGCAAATTTATATTTTTATCATATTTAGGTTTTGTCTTGTTTTTGATTAAAGGCCTAATAATATTTTTGTATTTAGTCCCTCTAGAATCTCGATGGACACCGCTCAGCTCTAATATTTGTTTGTAGATCTGATGCTCTAGAGGTGTAAAGTTCTATGGTCTTTAAATAATATTAAGTTTTCAAGCCCCGAAGTGTTCTTGAAAATGTGATCATCTAAAGCAATATTCTCATTATCCATTGATATTTTCCTGTTAGCTAACATCCACTTATTGTTATAATATCGGGGAACCAAAAACCTTATCATACACATCTTCCTTATTGGAATCATTATCGTCTTGAACAAAACTTAATGCAGTTTGTTTTTGAGGTTCAAAGAATGGCTTTAAAAAGTTTTCTGTTTGCTCTTCCTTGTCTAATTCCACTCTTTCTAATACGAAGCACCTATCATTTACGCCGTACAACATATTGGTAAGTTAATTATGATTAAACTACACCTGAGGATAGCTAAATTACGTCTGCAGTACATCTGAAGTACATCTGAAGTACAGCTGAAATACATCTGAAGTACATCTGAAGTACAGCTGAAATACATCTGAAGTACAACTGAAGTACAGCTAAAGTACATCTGAAGTACATTTGAAGTACAGTGGAAGTACATCTAAAGTACATTTAAACTACAGCTGAATTATGTCTGAAGTAGTGTTAAGTTTGCAATTTTTTGCTTACAATATGTATAGAATTACTGATCTCCCCACAAACCGTCTTAAACCAAAAAGACCTTATTATACACATCTTCCTTATTGGAATCATTATCGTCTTGAACAAAACTTAATGCAGTTTGTTTTTGAGGTTCAAAGAATGGCTTTTAAAAGTTTTCTGTTTGCTCTTCCTTGTCTAATTCCACTCTTTCTAATACGAAGCACCTATCATTTACGCCGTACAACATATTGGTAAGTAAATTATGTTTAAACTACACCTGAGGATAGCTAAATTACGTCTGCAGTACAGCTGAAATACATCTGAAGTACAACTGAAGTACAGCTAAAGTACATCTGAAGTACATTTGAAGTACAGTGGAAGTACATCTAAAGTACATTTAAACTTCAGCTGAATTATGTCTGAAGTAGTGTTAAGTTTGCAATTTTTTGCTTACAATATGTATAGAATTACTGATCTCCCCACAAACCGTCTTCTTATCCAAATGATGTTGGCTTTTTCCAAACATTTAAATTGTTCTTATCATTTAATAAAGATATTAATATAGTTTATCTTTATTTAACCCACCTTTTGCCTTTTATGTTGCTAATAAATAATATATTGTATTATATTTGACAGAGGGTACAAGGCCCTTGCAAACATAGTCAAGATCTGACTGTTATTTAAGTTTTATTACTCTATTTGTTTATTATTTTTTGCTTACAGTTTGATGAATATTTTCACGCACTTTAATTAAGTTATTTGGAGCCTTATCGAAGTAAACAGCTGTTGACTTGGTCTTCTCAAATTCATGGAACATTTTCAACAATTTAAAATGTTCCATTATTTTGCATACTAATTCACCTTTTCTATGAGTAGCAGCAAAATTTTGTGGTAGATAATGTTGCGTTATCGCAATAGTAGGATCGTATATTAAATTATTAAGCTCAAGCTAGAAATGCGGTTAAATTTTAATTTCATTTGAATATAAATTAGTACTCACTTGTGCCTTGGTTTTTATTCCATATTTCTTAGCCAATTCGTGTAAAACTAAACTTGCAGCTAAGCATACACCACAGTAATTTGCCCGAATAAATGCCTTTTCAATACCATATTTGATTATATTATTTATTCTGATGTACTCTCGCATAATATTAGACCTGACTGGTCACATCAAGAGCTTGATGATAAATGGTTCTTATTTGTTTTAGTATTTGAAATTATGCAATCTTGTAAACAGTGTGTTCTAATTAGTTTAATAATTATTGAAGATATCTTTCTCATTGACATCTTGATAATTTTTAAGTTGGTAACACTGGTAGCAGTGAAATTTGGTTGGTATCATTGACTGGTTGGTAATTTCTATTAAGTTGGTAGCCATGGGATATTGTTGGTCACAATGTCTGTTTGGTTTTGCATTTTGTTAATATATCTTGATTTTTATCATTTTAATCATTATGATTTAATTCATTGAAGAGAAAATATTTAGTGGTTTTTGAAAAAGACGCGAGGTAAAGTCAATAAGTAGGTAGGTAGATAGCTTATATTTTGCAAGCGTCGTGTTATTTTATTATTTATATCGCCTAATTTTAATTAAACTTTCAATAGTCACAGAAAATGTCTCTCTTTACTGATGTACTGTGTATGCTGATGTAGATCAGTAAAGAGAGACATTTTCTGTAACTATTAAAAGTTTAATTAAAATTAGGCGATATAAATAATAAAATAACACGACGCTTGCAAAATATAAGCTATCTACCTACCTACTTATTGACTTTACCTCGCGTCTTTTTCAAAAACCACTAAATATTTTCTCTTCAATGAATTAAATCATAATGATTAAAATGATAAAAATCAAGATATATTAACAAAATGCAAAACCAAACAGACATTGTGACCAACAATATCCCATGGCTACCAACTTAATAGAAATTACCAACCAGTCAATGACACCAACCAAATTTCACTGCTACCAGTGTTACCAACTTAAAAATTATCAAGATGTCAATGAGAAAGATATCTTCAATAATTATTAAACTAATTAGAACATACTGTTTACAAGATTGCATAATTTCAAATACTAAAACAAATAAGAACCATTTATCATCAAGCTCTTGATGTGACCAGTCAGGTCTGATATGCGAGAGTACATCAGAATAAATAATATAATCAAATATGGTATTGAAAAGGCATTTATTCGGGCAAATTACTGTGGTGTATGCTTAGCTGCAAGTTTAGTTTTACACGAATTGGCTGAGAAATATGGAATAAAAACCAAGGCACAAGTGAGTACTAAGTTATATTCAAATGAAATTAAAATTTAACCGCATTTCTAGCTTGAGCTTAATAATTTAATATACGATCCTACTATTGCGATAACGCAACATTATCTACCACAAAATTTTGCTGCTACTCATAGAAAACGTGAATTAGTATGCAAAATAATGGAACATTTTAAATTGTTGGAAATGTTCCATGAATTTGAGAAGACCAAGTCAACAGCTGTTTACTTCGATAAGGCTCCAAATAACTTAATTAAAGTGTGCGAAAATATTCATCAAATTGTAAGCAAAAATAATAAACAAATAGAGTAATAAAACTTAAATAACAGTCAGATCTTGACTATGTTTGCAAGGGCCTTGTACCCTCTGTCAAATATAATACAAATTATTATTTATTAGCAACATAAAAGGCAAAAGGTGGGTTAAATAAAGATAAACTATATTAATATCTTTATTAAATGATAAGAACAATTTAAATGTTTGGAAAAAGCCAACATCATTTGGAGAAGAAGACGGTTTGTGGGGAGATCAGTAATTCTATACATATTGTAAGCAAAAAATTGCAAACTTAACACTACTTCAGACATAATTCAGCTGTAGTTTAAATGTACTTTAGATGTACTTCCACTGTACTTCAAATGTACTTCAGATGTACTTTAGCTGTACTTCAGTTGTACTTCAGATGTATTTCAGCTGTACTTCAGATGTACTGCAGACGTAATTTAGCTATCCTCAGGTGTAGTTTAAACATAATTAACTTACCAATATGTTGTACGGCGTAAATGATAGGTGCTTCGTATTAGAAAGAGTGGAATTAGACAAGGAAGAGCAAACAGAAAACTTTTTAAAGCCATTCTTTGAACCTCAAAAACAAACTGCATTAAGTTTTGTTCAAGACGATAATGATTCCAATAAGGAAGATGTGTATAATAAGGTCTTTTTGGTTTAAGACGGTTTGTGGGGAGATCAGTCATTCTATACATATTGTAAGCAAAAAATTGCAAACTTAACACTACTTCAAACATAATTCAGCTGAAGTTTAAATGTACTTTAGATGTACTTCCGCTGTACTTCAAATGTACTTCAGATGTACTTTAGCTGTACTTCAGTTGTACTTCAGATGTATTTCAGCTGTACTTCAGATGTACTTCAGATATACTGCAGACGTAATTTAGATATCCTCAGGTGTAGTTTAAACATAATTAACTTACCAATATGTTGTACGGCGTAAATGATAGGTGCTTCGTATTAGAAAGAGTGGAATTAGACAAGGAAGAGCAAACAGAAAACTTTTTAAAGCCATTCTTTGAACCTCAAAAACAAACTGCATTAAGTTTTGTTCAAGACGATAATGATTCCAATAAGGAAGATGTGTATGATAAGGTTTTTGGTTCCCCGATATTATAACAATAAGTGGATGTTAGCTAACAGGAAAATATCAATGGATAATGAGAATATTGCTTTAGATGATCACATTTTCAAGAACACTTCGGGGCTTGAAAACTTAATATTATTTAAAGAACCATAGAACTTTTAACCTCTAGAGCATCAGATCTACAAACAAATATTAGAGCTGAGCGGTGTCCATCGAGATTCTAGAGGGACTAAATACAAAAATATTATTAGGCCTTTAATCAAAAACAAGACAAAACCTAAATATGATAAAAATATAAATTTGCAGGCAGCATATTTTTATTAAAAAGAAAACTAGTGCCTAGTCTTGAGAACATACTACTTGTTTAAATTACGGGCAGTAGTTACTATATAATGTTGTATAAAGGTGTCTGACAACTTTAGAATAATGTCTTAAAACATGACGATACCCAAAATTTGGGAAGAAGAATTTTACCATTTAAATATGGTTTCCAGGTTTGCTTAGGAATTTTCTTATTTAACTATCTATGCATATAGGTGAACACATTGTGTAAATTGTAGCCTTCGGAAGTGCCCGATATTATTGCGAAGCAATTCTCATTTGTTTAAAATCATATCCCCATGATTAATCCTCACGTATGATGTTGTTGTTCAAAAATCACTAAAGAAATTAATCTGAGGCAGACTAAATGTAATCAGTTATAGTTTGTGGTGTCTCTGTCTTCAGTATTATTTTTTTAATAACAAGGTAATTTGATTACAAAATAAAACAGCATAAGATATAATTATTTTAAACATGTTTTTGGAGTAGAGGAATTACTAAACCTTACTAAAAACATCAAGTTATTTGCATCTAAAAAAATATACATTTTGTATCCAGGTTCTGAGTCACTCGTGTCCCTGGTCAAAAACTTGTTTCTATGTTTGTGCTTCCATTACAGAAAAATAAAAAAAGTTTAAAACTACAAGAAAAACACAAGTAAAATATTTTTTCCGCAACTGCTTAAGTCCTAGAAAAATTTTGCAGTCAAATCAAGTGATATCATTTAAAAAACAACTATTAACAAAATTAGTACTATCTTTTGGAAAGTGAAAAAAGAAGGTAGCGGGACATAAGTTACATTTACAGGACAAATCTATTCTGCCACTCACTTACCTCACTTATCAATTCAATATGGTTAAGATTTTAGTTTTTTCAGAAGAAAGTATAATTATAAACTTTAGTCAGTTTGATTATGTGTTAAACTGCTACAAGCGCAACAAAATTCGAGGTGAATTCTGTTATAACTTAAAAAAATAAGAAACGCCCATAATATAAATAAATACATTTTTCTAATAATTTATTATTTTTTTTTTTTAAATATTTATTTGGTAGGTGGGTAGATAGTATGAATTATTAACGTATTAGGAGACCAACCTAGACCCAAAAGACCCGGAACAGCGATAAAAATTCATTTATAAAAACAATTCGCTTTTACACCAACATGCGCCTATAAGTTAGAAAAAAGAGAAATATTTTTAAGAAAGTGTATACCAACGCTGTATGAAACAAGAAATACTTATATTTATTATTTATACATCGAGTGCATCTATTGATTTACCAGTGTGGGCGTCTGAATAGACATATTTACAATAAAAATAAACAATAATAACATTTTTGAGGTTATATTCTCAAATACCTACCCTAGACCTAGAAGTATTAAAACCACCAAAGTTTGGGATACTCTGTACATTTTTTGAATGACAGGATTAAAAAATGCACTATATTGGTATGTGCTAAAAAAAGTCACACTAAATTATTCTCAAAATGTCTTTGATTTATTTGTACTTATGATTTTGATTTGAAAGGTGTTTGAAGGTCAAGCAGTTTCAAAAGATTAACCTGAGAAACGAAATTTCTGAACACTTTTGTTCAGTTTTGTTGCAAAAGTGACTCCTGCATCGTTTTAATATCTTTTAAATGTTCTTTGACTTTCAAAATAATATCAAAACAACTTTAAACTACCAAAAATGTTTTTCAACGTCGCATTTTACCATTCAGAAAATATAGGCAGATCTTACAAGATTCAGTCCTTTATATTTTAATATTATAGTAACAGTTTTATCTCTTTCTCTACAATTAGTTTAAAAAAGGCTTGCTATATTTGGTGTTCTGTGATCATTATAAGGTTTTCTAAAGAAGCACTGTTTTCGTTTTCCCTCGCATTGATTTTAAAATGACAAATAAAGGTTAGAGGAGAATACAATTTTGGTGATTCTTAAAAAGAAAGGAAATTAAGTTATCGATGGGCCACACAAAGATTTTAAACTTCTTTATTAAGTCAGTACGTTTTTTAAAATAAATTTTAAAGTTTTTTGTTTATTTGCTAGTCGTCTCTTATAGTCTATGGTATTAATAAAGAAAAAATAAATCAAAAACAGTTGTTTAATAAAGAAACACTGGTTTCTTACCAAATGCTAAATATTGTTGAATAAAGACACTTGTTTGTAGATGATATTTTAATTCTGTTTTTCGCTTTAATATATATGCAAAATGATTTTAAAAATTATAACGCTATCTACAAAAAACATATCCATATTTTTTTTTCATAGATTGTTGTTCTATCTGCAAGCGCGTGCAAATTTTATAAATTTTTTACCATTCTGTTTAATGCTGTACTGAAAAGCTTGAATGAGAAATTTGTGGCAACCACTTACTATCTTTAGAAGTTCAGCCTTCGTTTATACATTACGTTACACCAGACCTATAGTGCGATAATTTATATGGCACATGTCAGAGTTTTTGTACCTAACTTGACAATTTTTTTGCTTTATTTTAAATTAAAGTTTTTTGTTTTATTTTAAATTAAAGTTTCTTTGCTTTATTTTAAATTAAAGTGTTAGTTCTAATTCAATTTTTAAAATCAAATCTCACACAATAATAAATAGGTAACAAACAAGAATTAAACTTATAGGTAAACAACTTTTCCTAGCGTGTGTTTATATAATAATGTCCTTTTGATTGCATATTAAAATAGTTTTTTCTCTTCTCATTTATTTTTGAACCAAAAAATACTACTAAAAAACAATGTTTGAAATCGGTTAAATAAGAAGTTATCAAGAGAAAACTACCTTTGGTTGAGCTTTGCCTTGATAAAAATAAATTTAATTTGGATGCTCCAATTCAATACAAAAATAATTTTTCAAATCGGTCTATTTAAAGTTGTGATATCAACAAAAACCTAACAAGGTCCTAGTGACCGAGAGTTATCTTCCTAAAAAATAAAGTCAATGTGAATCCAGCACCAATCACATACAAAAATAATTTCTTAAATCGGTTCAATATATGTTGAGAAATTGGGAAAACAATATTAAATTGGCTTTTTCGTGTTTGTATCGTTCTATTTGTAATAGATATAGATAACTATTCTAACCAAATACCAAAAATTTACAAAACTTTAACAAAGAGGTGTGCCACTTTAGACTACGCTAGCCTAGCATTATATAGTCTTAATGCTTTTTTAACCAACATTTTGTTAATGTAACCATTTAACCAAAGCTATAATATTTTTAGTTAATAAGACCCTTTTTATACTAACCTGAGGAAACCGACCTGTAAAGTTAGTTTCCTGTCGTTCATATTGTATTTAATCTAGCATAAAACACCATAAACATACTTCATATATAAATATTAATGTACCTACTCAATGGCTAAAATATTTATTTCTATGAGACAACCTATAATTTACGTTAAAAATCACTATTTTTAGGTAATAAGGCCCTTTTTACACTACCCTGAGGAGACCTGTAACGTTAGTTTCCTGCCGTTTATATGGCATTTAATCTAGCATAAAACACCACACATACTTCACATATGTGTAAACATTAATGTACTTACTCAATGGCTAGTATATTTATTTCTATGAGACAACCTATAATTTACGTTAAAAATCACTATTTTTAGGTAATAAGGCCCTTTTTACACTACCCTGAGGAGACCTGTAACGTTAGTTTCTTGCCGTTTATATGGCATTTAATCTAGCATAAAAGACCACACATACTTCACATATGTGTAAATATTAATGTACTTACTCAATAGCTATCAAAAAACCTAAATTAAGTTAAAAGTGACTATTTTTCAATTGGGTCTCTTTTTAGTTTTACAAACCTATCAAAACGTAAACACAATATTGAAAAACTGGTTTTCCTATCATACATTGATCACATGTTAAATACAAACAACTTTAATAATGCCGTTTCAACCAACATGTTAATTCGCCTAAAGGTATAATAAGGTCTTTTTGGTTAACATCCATATTTTTACACCTCACCCTGTAACACTAATGCTTTTTAAACCAACACTTCATTAATTCAACTATTACATACCTAGTTAATAAGGCCTTTCTGATTGATCTAGATCTCCTTAAAAATTTAAGCCACACCAATGCAATAAAAAAAACAATTTCTCGAATAGGTTCAATATGTGCTGAGAAATTAGCGAAAAACTATTAATGCCCTTTTGGGTGATCTATTGCTCCTTAAAAATTAGCACAAGTTAAGCCATACCAATGCATTAAAAAATAATTTCTCGAATCGGTTCAATAGGTGCCGAGAAATTAGCGAAAAACTATTAAGGCTAAAATTAATACAAATTAGATATATCAATACCATACAAAAAGAGTTTCTCGAATCGGTTCAATAGGTGCTGAGAAATTAGTGAAAAACTATTAAGGACCAAATGAGATTTGCGCAGTACACCGAAATGCGTCTTTCTTGGAAACTGTCGACGCAAAACATGTGCGCATAGCGTAAAAAATAGCTTTGATACCCCCAGCTAATAGCGATCTTTCATTATGTACCCTTATTTTTATTTTATTTTATTATGCCTTTTGGCACTTATTTTACTTTTTTATAATACATACATCTATCTCTTGCTTGTTTAAGCCTTTGTTTGTGTGGTTTTCCTATAGATACTAAAATTAATAAGTATTTATATGCAGTTTTAGTTGCGCTGAAATATTACCATTCAATATGTTTGCAATATTCCTGTTGGCGATCATTACAACCATTTTTAAAAAATTAAAAATTAAAAAATACCATTTTTATCAAATATTATGACAAATAAATAACCAACTGTATTACATAATATTGCATCATATTACATACGATTGCATCATATTACGTGACCTCGTGGCTATTGCTAATTCAATAACACAGAAACATGTGAGGGGTCATAAGGTTATCTGTTAACTATATAAACAACATTAAAAAATACACATACAAAATGCACATCGAAAAATAATTTTATTTTTTAACAAACAGAGACAATAATTATTATTATTAATCAACTAACGCCTGTTTTACATTCAAACATACCAGGCTAAGCTAGTGAGGTCTTTTTGTTGGCTATCCTGTCAATTTTACACCGTGTTAGGTAACAACACAATAATAGGTACACATTATTTCTTGGGTCCTTCAAACTTGAACAACAGCCACGGATTACGTCACATAATAGGTAGGTGATGCAATACAAACACATATAACTATTATATGCATTGGTCACGTGGTGTTAAACACCACAAACAACTTTTGCCTTATATCTTTTTAACCAACACTTCATTCATTCGTTCAGCCAGAGCTATAACAGTTAGATGGACTTTCAATATAATTATTGGTCAACTAAAATTGACTTTGAACTAGAAGGACTTTTAGAAGAGAAAAGTTATGAGAATATTTATAAATGGTTAGCAGAATGGATATATTTTGGGTTTGATTCATGCAGGTACATCATTGAGGAAAAACTACCAACATTATACCCATTATTGTCTACAATATGGAAACGTAAATTAACAGAGGCAGCGCTGGAATATACGAAAATATATCCAAACTATGACGTGAAAAAACATCTTCAATCAATTATTTTTAAATTTGATGGTCTAGATGAGTGTGGTTTATATGATACATATGAATAAAAAGATATAATTAAAACCTACTTTGAGTTTTTATTTAAGAATTATTTACTTTGAGACATCCTGTACAGCATAAATAACCAGCTGTATTAGATTAAACAGGAACGTGTGCGGGGTCACTAAGGTTATCCTATAACTGCTAACTGCATAAACAACGATAAGAGATACACAGGCTATCCCGATTAATTTTAACAAATATTTTTAGAAATTATTTTATTTTTTAACCAACAATTACCTAGCTAAGGCTTTTTTCACATTAGGACTTACCTAGCTCAGGCTAAGCGAGTGAAGTGGCTATCTTACTGGCTGGCACCTAACTCATTGCCAATATGGCCTTTCAACAGCTAAGGCCTTACCTAGACCAGGCGAAGCTAGTGAAGTAGCTAGCTTACTAAAAAAACCACCTCATTTTACCTACTCTCGCATTGGCACCTAACTCATTGACCAATAGGGCCTTTCAACAGCCTCTGGTTGTTACGTCATTGCTGACAACTTCTTGTACGCTTCTTTTGCCCGAAGGTCATACCAAGTTCACTTCTTCAGCAGCAGGTCATCCACTTCGGAGAAGTGGATGGCATGGTTACCAATTTAATTAGAACCTCCACAACTACACTACCCTCGTACTCAAATTTGACGCAAACACCTGGTGACTTAAAATCGAGTGATATATCACCGATCGACCGAGGGTAGTCATAAACTTTCTTGATTAATCTCGAATTTTTATAATTTTTTAATATTTAAAAAAATAACAGTTACTTTTTAAGTTTATGAATACAAAGCTCACTAAAACGACAACTAACTTGCTGTTCTGTTACAAGCACATCATAACCTATATAATTTTTTTGCAAAGTCAATGTGGCAAAATGAACCAAGCCAAAGTTTTTGAAAAACATGGAAAAACCTGCCATCTTGGATTTTTAACGTCACACCGGCCCTCCTACTCAAGGAGGCAAACACCCGTGAATAAAAATAATTCCACGGGATCCCATAATAGGCCTATCAACTACAACTTTCAGTGAAAGTAGTTATAATATAAAAACATTTCGAAACTAGTAAGAACTATTCATTTTAAAATATGTATTGGAGAACTTGGCTTTACATTTATCTCAATTCTTTTTAGGGAATACCACTTTCGCGTACTTGGCTTTTTTTACATGAAATCTTTTAGTTATGATCTCAATGCTTATTTAAAGGATTTGGATAATATTTAAGTTTTGAAGTAGTAAAATATGCGGGATATTGTTCAAAACTTTTGAAATGCATATTAAAAATGTTGAGGTTTTTTATATTTACCTATGGTTTTATCATAGTTCCTATCAGCCTTCTAAAGCTCAGCTCTCTAATGTCCCTGGAAGTAGGCAAAGTTAATTTTACATAACTTTACATTTATAGGGGAGGAAAATAAATAAAAATTTTGGTGTTTCTAAATGTTTTCCTATAGTCTTCCAAAGCTCAGCGCTCTAACGTTTCTAGAAGTGGACAATGCTAATTTACATAACTTTACATTTATAGGGGAGGGAAGTTAATTATACTTTGGGGTTTTTTAATTTTCTTTTGTAGTTTTATCATAGTTCCTATCAGCCTTCCAAATCTCAGCTCTCGAGCGTTTCTGGAAGTGGGCAATGTTACTTTTACACACTTTTACATTTATAGGGGAGATAAGTACATTAGAATTTTGGGGTGTTTTAATTTTTTTCTATAGTCTTATCATAGTTACTATCGGCCTTCCACAGCTCAGCTCTCTAGCGTGTCCGGAAGTGGGCAGTGTTACTTTTACATTACTTTACATTTATAGAGGAGGAAAGTAAATTTTAATTTTAAGGTTTTTAATTTTTTTTCTATATTTTTATCATAGTTCCTATCAGTCTGCCATTTCTGGAAGTGGGCAATGTTACTTTTACATAACTTTACATGTGTGGGAGAGGGGAGTAAATTAGAATTTTGGGGTTTTTTGTTTTTTCCAGGGGTTTGGTCACAATTTCTATAAGTTCAGCTTTGTAGCATGTCTAGAAGTACAGTAGAATATTGATGATCTATACATGAGTGAGTGAGTGGCAATTTCGACGTTTTTTGAAATTTCGTAACTACTTTACTACTTTATGGAATTCCATGAAACTTGGAGGGGTTGTTAACTCCTTGAAGATCTACGACTATGCAAAGTTTGAGATTCGTAGCTCATTCCGAAGTAGAGTTTTAGATAGGTGAAATATCGGCTGAAATGTTTCAAGAAAAGATAATAAACGAAACCTATAAAAATAATACAGGTTTTTTTCTGATTTTTAAAATTAGCCCATGAAGTTTTAGTAACTGAGTAACTTTTTGCTAGATGAAAGAACTATACAAAGGGTCAAAATCTAAAATTAAAATTGGAAATCGACTTTCAAAAGAATTCCTGGTAGAAAAGGCTTAAGACAGGGATGTTGTATCTCTCCAACTCTTTTTAAAATATATATCGCGGTGGCTCTAAAAACTGGAAACGTAAAGTGCACGGCATGGGAATACAACTTAACGACCGATTTACTATATACACACTAGAGTTTGCTGACGACCAAGTAATTGTAGCTAATGATAAAAGACATGGAGCATATGATGAGAAAGTTAACGGAAGAATACCAAAAGTGGGGACTAACAGTGAACGTGGACAAGACAGAGTACTTATGTATTGGACACAAATCCAGTGAGTTAGAACTAAACAATGGATAAACAATATCTCCATGCAATGAGTATGTATACTTGGGTGTCACATTTGATAAGACAGGAACAGACTGTAAAGAATTGGAAAAAAGAATAGTAAAAGCAAAAAAGGTTATTGGATGTTTTAACAGTATTTTATGGAGCAGAGAGATAAGAAAAAATGTAAAATTTAACATATATGAAACAATGGTAAAAATCACGCTGTTGTATGGAATAGAGACTTGTCGCGTAACAGAAAAATACAGAACAAAAATGAAAAGTGTCGAAATGGATGCAATAAAAAGATCAATGAGAATATCTAGATTAGATCACATAAGAAATGAGATCATAAAAGAAAGAATGGGAATCGAGGGAAGCATAACGGATGACATCACTAAAAGGCAATTGATATGGTACGGCCATGTACAACGGATGAACGACGAAATATTACCAAAACAGGTCCTAGAGTGGCAACCAGTAGGGCGCAGAAAAAGAGGACGTCCTAAACTAGAATGGCAACAGTCAATCCAAAGATCAATGAATCAAAAGAATCTGACAGAAGATGATTGTCAGGATCGAAGGAGGTGGAGAATAGGCGTCGGACAACGTAGAAAAACGTTCTAAACCGACAAAGTAGTAGTAGTAAGTCTTAGGTACTTAGTTTTTAGAAAATTAGATAAAACCTAATTATTTCAGTTTATTTCGCATATAATATAGAAATACATTTATGTGGGTAGACCTAAAACTTTATGGTTTGTATCTTACCAAGAATATTACCCATGCAACTGATTAATAATTTTTGTGGAATATTTATCAATCTTTATTTCATGTCTTTTCAATCATTCTCAAAAATGAGTAACTTTTAATTTAAAGGCCTCCAAAAAAACAAATTGGACAAATTCCAAAAGGAAAAATGGTTAATATCATACCTCGAACCTTGTTTTTAGTCTAACAAAAAACACAGTTTAGCATTTTCGTATAAAATTTTGTTGACTATAATTTTTGTTTCAAACTTTGTACAAAAACCAAGTTATTTAAAAAAAAAGAGAATTCGTGCGCCATTTTTTTAAAAATGCGGCGAGAGCAGGCATCGCTCTATAATTGTGCCAAGCTTCGGACCTTTTGCACCAAAACATCATATTATATGGTTAAACTACTTAACTAATTTCAAGTCTTGCCCATAGGAAACTGTCTGAATAGCTGTCGTAAAAATTTATTTTATTACAAAATCAATCAAGTCAAGTTAAATAAAACCGTTAAAAACTACCAGCCAGAATAAGCAAAAAAATGTAAGAAGACTAGCAAAATTAGTCAAATTATTTCAATTAGATAAAAAATACAATAATAATCCTTTACAAAACCCCTCTTAAAATATCAGACCCAGGCACTCGTTTCTAAGATTTCTATTAGATATTCCAAGGGTAAAAAAAGCAGGTACAAATTACATATAACAAAGAAACCCGTAGCGTCTAAAATCTAATCTGCAATGTTGTCAAATTTCTGAGGCCGCTGCGACGCGGTTTTAATACGCAGAATACGTTTTATACCACCGAGGTGACTCAGTGGACCGTTTAGTTACAGTAAAAGCGACGCTAGCGTCACCGATAGATACGTGAACTACACAGCCAAAAAGTAGCTATATATACCATATATATACCATTTTGTGACGTCAGAACAAAATTTTGCACACAGCTTGCTGAGTGTGTTAGGAATCGTCCCTGAAATTTTTATTGAAAAACGTTGTCACCTCAAAAAAGTGAGGCGTTAAAGTTATATATGAGGTGACACCGTAGTTTATATACTTTGTTTTGGGGTGGCTAAGTACCCTTTATCAATATATATATATATATATATATATATATATATATATATATATATATATATATATATATATATATATATATATATATATTGATATATATACTCACCAAAAATAAAAAGACAGCAACAGCGATAGGCTAAAGACCCAGATGGGACCAAAAATGATGGTAGCAATCTACAGGTCTAATCGGAGAGGGTCGAAATATCAGCCGGGTTGGAAAAGAATGCCGGAGACAGTGACATACGAGGCGACCATCCCACTGACGTACACGATGGACTGGATAGATGAGCGCATGGAACCAAAATTGAAAAAGAACAATGCAGAGGCAATACAATGGAACACCAGTGGTGTACAATAATGAAGGGCATCGACGAAGTAAACGACCTAGTGTACCTAGAATTTACAACAATCAATGAGAACTGGAACACCAATATTTTGCAAAATATTTCGCTGAGTTACGGGAGGAAGAGAGTACTACGCGAAATTGAATCAATTGGGAATTTTTTTAGTTGGTGCTGTAACATTGCAACTCAGAAAAAATTAGACTCACTAGTAATGAGCGAGTCGGAGCTACAAGACAACGTTAATAAAATAAACGCCGGACTTGAGGAGTCGCTAAAATTCTTGGGGGATAGCTCAGGGCAATTAAACTCGCTGAACAAGGCATATTCAAAAATTTTCAAAGAAACGGAGTCAAAATTAAAAATATTAGAACTGTTTATGACGCATTTCCAGGAAACAGTACAATCATCAGACAATACACTTTTTAAAGCAACCGAGAAATTACTAGGATACCAACATTTAAATACAATAAGATTTTTACAATTGATAAGAGAAATGCGCAAACAAGATATACTGAGCGACTGCAGAAATAGCTTCATACCAACGGTCATACTAAACGCAGAAATACTTCATGACGATTTGTTGAATCTACAAAAGGATTTAAAAACCCACCAACACGAATTGGCGATACCACTGAGAAACATAGCCAAATACTACCAATGACCAATTTGCGATTGTTTAATTACAGGTGGAAACATTATAATACACGTAAAAATACCAATAACCAAAGAAAAGGCGAGTTGGTCGATTTTTGAATTGGCAGTAGCGCCTTTTAAATGGAACGAGGACACATGCATAATCGAACACGAGAACGCGTATTTGGCAGTGTCAAAATCCGGAAACAGAGAAGACGATATCAGAATAATTAGTGGGACGGCAATGCACTATTGCAGGCCACACCAAAGTAATTTGTGCTACGTACCTCGCTTTGGGGTAGATATAATGATAACCCCAAGTTGCCCAAAAAAACTGTACACCGAAAGCACAGTCCAGGAGCTGGCTGGGCACTGCACGCTTCACTGCCATAGATCGACGGCGACGGTGATTACGGAGATCGAAGAGTCAGTGTTCATAGTGGCACACCCGAAGCAGGGAACAGCAGTTATATGTCCAAATGGGAAGGACATGCTGAGTCCAGCGACGATAGTAGCGCAGGGAGCCCTGAAGATAAGCCTTCCATGCAATTGTGAGCTAGTAATGGGGGACAGCAAAGTGATCCCGCGAAGGTTTCCTTGTCCCGAAGAAGGGAGAGAACCTACAAATATAAAAAGAATATTACCCGCAGCATGGACAAAACTCCAAACATTCATATTAAACCCAATCAGCAAATTTAACTTGCCGACATACACGAACGCCGAGGAGGTGTTGAATACCAACTGGACGTTTGAAACCCCCTACGTTAACGTGAGCTCCACCAGAAGGGAGGTGAATCAGATAATAGAGACTATAAGACAAATACCAAAGAGACGGAGATAAGTACAGTTATCAGGTGGATTCGATTATGCTAATATGGAACTCATTGCTGACATTAAAGTTAATATACCTGATAATACATCGAGGAAACGCCCCATTCACGCTAGTACATCTCGGGGGTCGTAGCAAGGAACGAATCGACGCACCACGACGTTCTGGGGTGGTCAATAGCTACAGCCTTCGGAACATTCCTTATCTATATAATAGCCCGAATAGTGTGGGTGTACCTAAAAAATAAAAAACAACGCAGATAACAGAACAGAACAAGGTAAGTTCAGGTCTAATATCTTGAAGGTAGACAGTAAAGAAAACATATTAGAGGGAATAAAATCACCAGAAATATTTTCTACTTTAAAGGAAGATAGACAGGAAGAACGGTGGAGTAACGTCCAAGCAGAGAACCAGGACGACCCGAAAGTAAAGGAAAATATTAGTTTGACTTTATGTTAAGCGCCCTTCGTGCCACTATGTTATGTCAATTGACTTTGCAAAGACTATAACACTGTGACCGGTCAGTGGTAGTAAGTTCAAAAAAATATCCCTGATGTAGTTTTAAAATTACCCTTAATACCTGTTGTACACTGACAACTAATCCAAGAATTTGTTCATGAATTAATTTATGGTGAATTTTGTGATGCTGCCGTGTAATACAACCCACAGCTAGAAATAAAATTTCGGACTTTCATTGTATTTATTTATTTTAAAACACCATATGTAGGTGAAACGAAACGCCCTCTTCAGGTTAGAGTAAATGAACATCTAAAAAGTACCCAATTAGGGGATATTGAAAAATCCGGTTTAGCAGATCATGCATGGTCAAATGATCACAGGATTCAGTGGTCAGAAGCTAAAGTTTTACATAAGGAGTCGCATTGGCAAAAACAAAACAAAAGTTCAATAAACTTTTGTTTTGTTTTTGCCAATGCTGCGTTTATAATGCAGAATAAAGAAGTTTTCAGTCAACCAAACACGGATATACCAAACATATGGAAACCACTCCTTAAGGAAAACAGGCGTCTTAGGATTAAAAAAAGGGGTCGGGCCGTCACACCTGAGTGCACACCAAGTATAGTCTAAGTTAGACGTATTTGTAATGACCGACCCAGTGGTCCTATTTTAAACACCAGGTGAGAAAAAAACGTATGGCGTAGATATTTTTGCCAATCAATATTTGTTATTATTTTTTGATTGACAGTGACGGATACTTCACATAAACAATTACCTACCTATTTAAAAAATGAATTAATTATAGACACTACTTTTTTTTTAAGTTTATTGTCACCGCTGTTTATATTATACTAAACAAAGATAAACAAAAATGACGTCATTACAAATACGTATAATTTGGACTATAGTATAAGTAGTAGCCTAGATACTAGATTGTTTAGTTTACACTTGATAACGGTTAGAGATACTTACTAACCGGAACTTTACATGATTATTCATCTATTTTACAAATTCAACGTATTATTGCTATTTGGCACAGATGCCTTTTCAACATTAAGCATCTGGACACTAAACGCACTGGGCTTATTACGCTTTTTGAATAACAAAAATCTTTACTTGTGCTTGTCAAGTACGTGCAAAATCAACATTTCTCTGATATTTTCTTAAAAATTCAAAATAATGCGCTTTTACCAAAACCATATCGCAAATTAGCGCCTTTTCTCGACGCCCAAAATCGTATTAGAGTTGGCGGGCGGATTAGAAATTAAATCACATTATCATATGATGTAAAACCCCCCTACTATTACCAAGTGATAGCACACTTACCAAGCTTATCATTCAAAATATTTATTCAACCTACTTGCACCCAGGATTTAATACAACTATGTATTTACTTAGACAACAGTTTTGGGTACGTTCAGCACGTAGAGTTATTTAAAAGGTTTTATCACTACTACTATGTCGGTTTAGAACGTTTTTCTACGTTGTCCGACGCCTATTCTCCACCTCCTTCGATCAGATTCTTTTGACTCATTGATCTTTGGATTGACTGTTGCCATTCTAGTTTAGGACGTCCTCTTTTTCTGCGCCCCACTGGTTGCCATTCTAGGACCTGTTTTGGTCATCTTTCGTCGTTCATCCGTTGTACATGGCCGTACCATATCAGTTGCCTTTTAGTGATGTCATCCGTTATGCTGGTTTTATCATCTTGCCTTAATTGCTATCGCACTCAACCCAAAGCTCTTACCCCCTACATGGGTGACCTTCCAAGCTTCAGAATATCACAGCTGAAATGTTTTTCAAATGTGTGCACAGCTTTTAGAGCTATTCATCTCGAACTAGTTTCTAACCTAACTTCAAAGGCTTTCATTGCTGCTTTTCGGAGATTTGTCAATCGAAGAGGAGTTTGCACCAATATTTATTCTGACTGCGCAACAACATACAATGGAGCTTACAAGGAGCTTACCGATCTTTCAAAGCACGCCGCAGATCATTTAAAAATTTCTTGGTTTTTCAATGTACCCGCTGCCCCACATTTCAATGGGCTGGCGGAAGCTGGTGTAAAATCCGTTAAAAGCCATTTACTTCGTGTAATCGGTGATCAAATCTTAAACTTTGAGGAGTACTATACTCTTTTAACCGATGTTGAAGCATTGCTAAACAGCAGACCCTTATGGGAGCAAAGCTCTGACTCGAACGACTTAGCTCCTTTGACTGCAGGGCATTTTCTTACGTTATCTGCACTAAACTCAGTTCCTGATCCAGATCTTTCTCATTTAAAACTAAATTCCTTATCTCGTTGGCAACTTATACAAAGGTTGAACACAGATTTCTGGAAGAGATGGAAATCAGAGTATTTGAACACCCTGCAACAAAGCTCAAAATGGCACGAGCCAAACCCTAACACAATACATTGGTACTCATTAAAAATGAAAATGAGCCACCAATTAATTGGTTACTTGGACGCTGTCTCACTCCGATAGCTCAAAAAATTAGATTGCCTAGTGGACTGTATTTAAACAAGTCCTCCGCTTTTATTTGAAGGGTATACGAATGCACGCGAAATCGTACCTTTATGAAGTGAAATTTAATGGAGACATAAAAATAATATTGGAATATGATGACTATTTAAGAACGAAATAATAGAAAAATATTAATGATGCGATCTTATAGGAGAGGGACTTACCGGTGATGTCTTGATCTCTTCCAACTGGTGCACCAGATTCGCCAGAAGTCTTCTATAGCGGTCCAGCACTCCCGAGTTTCAATGTTTGGAGTTTTAGAGGAATTTAATGGTTTTTAGAGTTCACCATTTTTTATAAAAGCGTTGATCGTTCAAAATATTCCGATCGAGAGCGTGTGTGAATGGGGACAGACTTTTAGGTTCTGTCTTGTTTTTGCGGCGTGTTTCTTCGCCCTCTATAGGAAAATCGCATCACTTCTGATAAAAAGAATTTAGAATTCTAATTTTATTAAAAAGAATAAAAACGCGATTTAAATTAAAATATGCAGAGGGCGGTAGTAATATGAGGATTGAATTAAAATTAGAAATATATTATTAAATGCGTTTGGAATTTAAATATTAAACTATGCCAAATTGATAGTTTATAGATAGTTTGTAAGCCTTAAATTTAACTTAACCTATTGAGTAAAACTACAACCCAATTATACCCAATTGTAACCCAAAATATGAGTTTTAAAAATAAAAATAAAATGTTCTGAAAAAATAATAAAAATTAGATTAAAAGAAAAAGAGGTTTTTTGCGAAACCGAAACATACTGGCGGCCGAAAATGCTAATGCTATGCATTTTCCAAGGGGCCAATAGGTAAAGGACACAGTTTAGAGATTGGTCTCTTTAACAAACTATCCTTGGTTTTGACAGAGGCTACTCGATTTATCCCATCCCTACCGGGAAAAATTTCAACCACTCTGCCGAGTTGCCACTGAAGGGGCGGTAATAATTCGTTTTTAATTATAACTAAGCGTCCAACTTCAGGAGTTGAAGTGGGTTCCAACCACTTACTCCTTTGTTGTAGAGTATGGAGATACTCTTGTTGCCAGCGTCTCCAAAAATCTTGGTGGATTCGTTGGAGAAGCTGCCAACGCGTGAGACGATTTATTTTAAGATCAATAAAATTTGCATCAGGAACGGCACTTAGCGGTTTCAGAGATAAAAAGTGACCTGGGGTCAGCGCGGAAATATCATTTGTATCGCTAGAAATTTCAGTGAGAGGACGCGAGTTTAAAATAGCTTCGATTTGACAAGTTACAGTGTATAGTTCTTCGAAAGTTAATATTTGATGTCCTATTTAGCGGATCAAGTGTTTTTTAACTGACTTGATTCCTGACTCCCAAAGTCCTCCAAAATTTGGACTATTACTCGGGATAAAATATCATTTAATGGGATGCGTAGAATTGAGCTGTAAAAGCTTGCAGTTAGCTGAGAAAAAGTTAGTTGCATTATTACTATACAGATCGGATACGTAGTTTCGGCGCGCAACAAATCTGCGAAGCGCAGCAATAAAACAATCAGCGGTCAAATCGCTTGCTATTTCTATATGAATGCACTTAGTACTTAGGCAAACAAACAGACATATGTAAGCCTTCGTAGTACGATTTCCACGATGTCGACTCATTACTATATTTATTGGACCTCCGTAGTCAACACCGGTGTGCAAAAATGCTCTCAACTGAGATACGCGGGGAAACGGTAATGAACCCATCATAGGCTGAACCGACTTAGGATTGCATTTAAAACATATTATACATTTTGATAAAACATGTGCAATTTCGCGTTTTGCGGCAATGATCCAGTACAATTGACTAAGCAAAAAATGTACCGTCCTCACTCCTGCATGAAGATATTTTATATGGAAATATTCGATAATCATGAGGGTGAGTTTACTCTTGCGTGGTAATAAAATTTGATTTTTCTTGTCATATTGCAGAGAGGAGTGATGCAATCTGCTCCCTACTCTGATTAAATCGTGAGGATCTAAAAATAAATTTAATTTTTTCATTAATTTATTTAGTTTTAAGTTGTTTTTTAAAGCTGCTGAATTGACTGTTCATTTTTTATGAGTAAATGAATTGCGTTTGTTATTTCAACAAATGTCAGAAAATCTTTATTAATTTTTAAATTAGGCGGTTTTAAGAAAAAATTATTATTTAAAAAGCGTAAAATATAGGCTAAAACTCTACACATTTTAGAAAAATTAGAGTTTTCCATTAAAAGCGTGTCCAAAAAATTAGGAGCTGTATTTTGCGTTGCAATTAAAGTTAAATTAGGCAATGATTTCTCCTCTAAAAGAGTTTCAGGAGAGTCATTTTGTTCACAGTCTTTAGGCCAGTATTCATAAGATTGTCTCAAAAAATCAGGGCCGTTAAAAAATAATTTGTGATTAATTAATTCACTAGGATAAACTCCCCTTGAGGCAACATCTGCGGGGTTTTGTGACGTTGAGATGTATGATCCGTTTTCAGGTGGTACTTTATCTTGAATCTGTGTAACACGATTTTGAACGAACGTTTTCCACCTAGAAGGGTGCGCTCTTATCCAAGAAAGTGCTACTTGTGAGTCACTAAAAGCAAAAACTTGATGTATTTTCAAGCGGGACTCAAAAGTGGTTAAAACAAAGTGAACTAAATCAGCCACAAGATTACAAGCGGCTAATTCAAGTCTTGCAATACTTGTAAATTTGAGAGAAGCAACTCTAGTTTTAGAGCATAAAAGGTAAACTGATATTTCATTTTTGCAAATAACGCGTAAATATACTATTCCGGCATAAGCTTTATTACTAGCGTCCGAAAATGCGATTATTTCAATGCGTGCATTACCAGAAAAAATATTTATAAATCTAGGCAAGCGAAAAATCTTTGAGTAAGGGTAGTTCCGATTTATAACGTTCCCAAAGTCGAATAATTTCAAAAGGTGCTTCGGAATCCCAGTCTAATTTAAGTTTCCAAAATTCTTGAATTAGACATTTTATTAAAATGGTTACTGGCGCGAGCCAACCTAAAGGGTCATATATTTTAAAAATTTCAGAAAGTATATTGCGTTTGGTACATTCGCAAATCAAGGGTTCTACCGAGTAAGAAAAATAATCAGAACAAGGCTGCCATCTAAGACCTAAAATTTTAGTGGTCTCGTCCGTATCTAAAGAAAGCGCGGTTGGGTTTATATCGGGTTCAGACAAGTGTTCTAAAACTTTTTTGTTATTACTAGCCTATTTATGAAGCTTAAAGCCTCCAGAGTTAAACAAACAAGATAGCTCTTTTTGAAGCGAAATAGCTTCTTATACAGAGCTAGCGCCAGTTACAAAGTAACCGACAAAATTGTCAGACATTAAGACTTGAGAAGCGCGAGGAAAATTTTGTTTTTCATCTTCAGCCAATTGCTGTAAAACTCTAAGAGCTAAATAAGGAGCGGGGGTAGTACCGTATGTCACAGTTTTTAAACGATAATCGCGAATAGGTTCAGAGTTATTAGAACGCCAAAGGATTCTTTGATAATCCTGGTGCTGAGGTGCAATTAAGATTCCACGAAACATTTTAGAAATGTCGCAACAAAGAGCTACTTCGTGTAATCGAAAATTAAGTAAAATGTTGCAAATGTCCTTTTGCAATTTAGGACCAGCGTAAAGTGTATCATTTAAGGAGAGGTTTTGGTTATTTGATTGCATAACTGTACTCGCATTAAAAACCACTCAAAGCTTAGTTGATAAGCTTTCAGGGCGTTCAATATGATGATGAGGAATGTAATAACTTTTTTCTGTAACTTCCCGGTTTTCGATTAATTCCATGTGATCAAGTGTTAAATATTCTTCCATAAAATCGGAATATTTTTTATAAGTTTCCGGCATTTTATTAACCTTCTTTCTAGCGAGAGAAACCTCTTTATCGGTTTAATATTATCGCGAAAAGGAAGAGTTACAATATAGCGTCCTTCATCATTACGAGATACCGTATTTTGAAATATTTTTTCACACATATCATCTTGAGGTGAAAGAATACGTTTCGTTTCAGGGATATTTTCTATTTCCCAAAATTTTATAAGCGAATCATTTAGCATTTTATTTGAAATTTGACAAAAAAATGATTGTGAAATTTGCTGCGTAGCGAGAAATAACTTTTCCCATTAAAATATATCCAAAAATGGTATTTAGCGCAATCGGTTCCTGATTATTTCCAAAAATTCGTCCATCTTGAATTATATAAGGAAATAAATCAGCTCCGATTAAAATGTCAATAGCTCCCGGTCTATAAAAGTTCGGGTCCGCGAGATTCAAATTTTTAACTATTTTCCAGTCATTTATTTTAATCTCACTGCTAGGAACTGAAGAGCATATTTGCGGCAAAATTATAGTATTAACCGATAAAGTTTACGTGTCATTACAAGGCCTGATAATTAAATTTACAGAACCCAATTTTGACTGTTGCGTGTCACCAATCCCCTGGACTTCAGTAGTCACGTATACGCGGGGTAACCCTAATTTATTTGCACATTTCAAGGATGCGACCCAGTATCCAAAACTCCTCTAACAGTCTGAAAATTTCCCCTAACATCTTTGATTTCAAAAATCGGGGTTGATAAAAGTACAGCGGAATTATTCATATAAGACGAATAGCATGCACCACCGTTATTTTGGGAATTTTCGACCGTTGGTTGTTGCTGTATGTGCGCTTCGCTGCTGGACGTCGCGACGCCTGAAATTGTTTCAGTGACAGTGGGTGCGTTTATATCGAGAGTATTAAAGTGACAAGAACTGTGATGTTTTTTCTGGCAAAATCGACATGAATGTGTGCTTTTGCATTGGAAAGTGCGATGCATATTAGAAGTACAATTTATGCACCATTTTTTATCCTTCAGAAAATTAAATCTTTCTTGAGGAGAGTTAGAAACGTAATTTGGACATAAAGTTAAAGCGTGATCGCGAGTGCAAATCGGGCATTTTAATTTTGGAGAGGTTTGATTTGGCGGCGAATTATTTGTACCAATAAAGGCACGTGGAGAATGTCGCGTGTTATATTGATGCGTGGATTGCGTTTTAAAATTATTATTTTGCGATTTTGCGGGTTTATTTCTAAGAGAAACTTGCATATTAAATGAGGAACTAGCGTTTACAGTAAAAAGAGCGTTGCAATGTTGATCAAAGAAATTGTAGATACTCCTATAGGAAGGAATTTCCGTAGGTTTTCCGCGGATTTGAATATTATGGTCAACCGATTTAAGCAGTTTTTGCGCTAAAATAAAATCCCAAAAATCAGATTCTAAACCAACTGTTTTAAGAGCCTCGAGATTTTTTGTAAAAATATCAAGTACATTTCTGAGAGCTAAAGGGTCTTCAGAATTAACTTTTGGAGCGTTTTCAATGGCATTCCAATATGTTTGCGCTAAGAGGCGATCATTTTTATAGCGTTTTACTAATTGTTCAAAATGAACCAATTCTTTCTTTTCCAAATTTGTAACAAGCAAAGAGTATTTTTGCATATTTGGAATATTTGGATT
Source organism: Aspidapion aeneum (assembly GCA_963576565.1). Lineage (NCBI taxonomy): Eukaryota > Metazoa > Arthropoda > Insecta > Coleoptera > Brentidae > Aspidapion > Aspidapion aeneum. The sequence goes on along the minus strand of OY755041.1, from coordinate 16,535,866 downwards.
GTCGTGAATCAAGCTTTTAAACAAATCATAAAAAGCTGGAAATTGATTCAATTCTCCATTAAATTTAATTAAATCGATCCTCGGTAAATGATAAGACATATTGTTATTTTGTTGCGAACCACCCGGAGAATCTGGATTCATGTTAAGACGGCGATTACCACTAGAAGCCTGTGCAGAAGTTTGAAAAAGATCATTAAAAATTTCTTGAATTTGCGTGACACTTTTCTGAAAATCGTGAAGTTTTTTCCTAGCTGATTCGACTTCATTTTTATCAGCAAAAATTTCATTTAGCAAAGTAGAGTGTTTTTTTAAAAACTCCGCGCGAATATCTTCAAGTTCTTCAAAGCGAATTTTAAAAGTATTGCGTTTTGTGGCGTCAGTTTTAGCTTCTGCTAAAATTTCATTAACATTGGATTCCTCCATATCTCGAAAAACTTTAATTTTCTTGATTTTCTCAGCTGCCATTTTGTATTATAATAAAAGCGTATATTAAAAGCGAATATCAAAAGCGTTTATTTAAATTAAACTGTAAATCAAAGCTATTTTAAAAGCGAAAATAATTAAAAAATATTTTTATAATTTTTTAAAATATTTATAGAAGCGATATAAGCGTAGTTATTTTTTCAGTATACCACGGAAAGAATTCCTGAAAATATAATCGTTTATTTTTATAGCGAAGTGACCTCAGATCAGTGATCCAAAACAACCGAATAAACCTTTTTTGTTAGACTGCCGAGACCAAGGATTTTATAAAAAAAACTGATATGGCGTTACCTACTACACGAGCAGTAAATAAATTTAGATTTTTATATTTTAAAATTTAAAAATTCTTGTAAAAAACAGTCCTCATGTTATTACCAATATTACCTGCGTTTCACTTTAGAAAGGATGATTTTTTAATTTCAAATTAATAAAAATCAAAATCCGGCGATCGAAGTGATCAAAAATATGTCTCACTCTCTCACTCAAAAAATTAGATTGCCTAGTGGACTGTATTTAAACAAGTCCTCCGCTTTTATTTGAAGGGTATACGAACGCACGCGAAATCGTACCTTTCTGAAGTGAAATTTAATTGAGACATAAAAATAATATTGGAATATGATGATTATTTAAGAGCGAAATAATAGAAAAATATTAATGATGCGATCTTATAGGAGAGGGACTTACCGGTGATGTCTTGATCTCTTTCAACTGGTGCACCAGATTCGCCAGAAAACTTCTATAGCGGTCCAGCACTCCAGAGTTTCAATGTTTGGAGTTTTAGAGGAATTTAATAGTTTTTAGAGTTCACCATTTTTTATAAAAAGCGTTGATCGTTCAAAATATTCCGATCGAGAGCGTGTGTGAATGGCGACAGTTCTTTTTAGGTTCTGTCCTGTTTTTGCGGCGTGTTTCTTCGCGCTCTATAGGAAAATCGCATCACTTCTGATAAAAAGAATTTAGAATTCTAATTTTATTAAAAAGAATAAAAACGCGATTTAAATTAAAATATGCAGAGGTCGGTAGTAATATGAGGATTTAATTAAAATTAGAAATATTATTATTAAATGCGTTTGGAATTTAAATATTAAACTATGCCAAATTGATAGTTTATAGCTAGTTTTTAAGTCTTAAATTTAACTTAACCTATTAAGTAAAACTACAACCCAATTATACCCAATTGTAACCCATAATATGAGTTTTAAAAATAAAAATAAAATGTTCTGAAAAAATAATAAAAATTAGATTAAAAGAAAAAGAGGTTTTTTGCGAAACCGAAACAGACGCATAGTCGAGTTACACCCCGGCCGAGATGGGCATGTAAGGGTTGTTACGGTGAAAACTAAAACCAGGTTATTTATATGACCTATAGTTAAACTGTGCCCTTTGCCTATGGCTTCGGATAAAAAAACCTTAGTTATTAAGTGCTACAATCCTCAATACAAAGACTGAACGTGAGACTACTTCCAGAGCAGGCCCGCAAGCAGAGAAATAGCCATGGTTGCGCGATCAAGAAATATTAAATAAGAAAATTACAGCTAAAGAAAGTTACAGTCCGCTATGAATTAAAGAAGAATCCATCCATCCCATCCATTACACGAACAATAGTTACAATTTGGGAGGCACTCAGAACTTAATACTATCTTAAAGAATCGAATCGAACTTTACCAGCCTGATTCCCTCATCCAGAGGATGTGAGCCGTGTCAACCAAATACTCAAATACTGCACACGGTCTTACAATTTACCGCCTTTGGTATAATCTCCAATTACTACCAGTGCCAAGACGAAAAAAAATGGCGAACCAAAAAATGGCCACAGCGGCCAGCCAATTTTTTTGGAAAAGAAAGGGGCACACCTGGTCCAAAATGTACAAGGAGGTAGTCTTATCTTAGTTGGGTGGGGTAATCTAGTCCCAACGGAATGTTCCCGGTAAAATTCAAATAAAAATACAAACTTATTTATAAAAACACTCGCGAACAAAAATTTTCTAGCGGCTAGGTTTGTGAACCTGGGCACCAATTTAAAACTGTCCAATAAGGAAGCACATCAGTAAATCAGTAAAAAGTCTGTAGGGGCAGCACCAACCTAGTAATTATTCCAAATTCGTTTATTGCGCATTGCGGTGTTGTCGGATCTATTTCTACGGAAACCAAAAGCTGCTTCTCTATGGATTGATAAACGAGGATTTCAAGGTGCACAGATCAAAACAAATATCAAAACGGACTATTGCCAATATAGGAAGTAGGGGAAAAATAACCAGTTAAACTATAAGAAGTTTAAGATTGAAACCATCAACTGCAGAATCAATTACTGGGAATCAGAGCATGCATGAAACCAAGGAATATTCGAACACTCAACCAATTCCCTTACGAGTAAAGCCATAGTAAGTGTATAATTTATTTGCATTTTAGTTATATTTTTAGTCAAAAGTTTTTCTTTGCTCTTTCTATATGTTTCCTCCAAGATTTATACATTTTGACGCCATTTTTGTAAAATATTTTTACATTAATAAAGTTGTTTTTGAACTTTGAACGTGAACATACACCATCCAACCACTGCTTAAACTCGGCATGAGGATGCTCAGATGTTAAGTTTTCTCACCACTAGCTAGCCCTACAGAACCCTTCAATCCGACCAACTGAGTTAGATATTAACTTTGTTTAACTATGATTATATATTAATTTATATAATATCAAATTACGATTTTGTTTATTCTTTTAGTCCTGGTTTTTGTCCCTCATTTATCATCAATTTACAAAATTGCATGACTTGTTTTTATTTTATCTTCTCCTTTGATTAAACTAGTAAAGATATCAAAGTGGACGGAGCCTCAGTTGCTTCTGGTCAAACCTTGGACCTAGATATGCTTTCGTGCTATCAAATCTAGCTAATCTGTGAAGAAGAAGAGATCCGGGAAGATAAACCATTGTACTAGTATCCTCGAAAATATAAATACACGAACGTGCCTTCGAGACTGTTCTTGAAACCATTGTAAATACTTTACTAATGATGTGGCAACGCCGCCAAGAGCCACAGTTAATACCGGGTAACTTTGATTAGAATGATTTCTCATTTCGTTTATTTATCGAACATACACGGTAGCAAACAGCTGATTGTTCAGTTCTTAAACGTCAAAAGAAAATTACGAATTTCTAAAGATGTTTTCATGTGATTTTTCCGAAACTTGTGATCTTAAATTCCAATTACAATGTCTAAATAATGCCGCACATCCCTTACAATAATAGGAAGGAAAGCCTCTTCTATAAGGTAACTTTTTGGACAATATATTATAACCTCAAATCACAGCTCTATAAAAAACCCTTAAAGCGTTGTATGGATAAAAACGAGTCGAATAGTGTAGGACATTTCCAGAAACAAGACAAATATGTAACGTATGCCTTAAGCGTAAAAATTACACGTTACACGATAAGTACAAGGACGATTTGGCGTAAATTAGTTGAACAAAATTATTTGCACGAAGACCCGCCAAGAAACCATTATTGTCAAAAAAAATTTTAATGTCCGATTAGCATTTGCTAAAGAGCATCAAAATTGGACTGTGGCACAATGGAAAAAACTTTGTTTTAGTGATGATTCAAAATTTAATTTGATGTTATCGGATGAAATTCAACATGTAAGAAGACCTTCTAACACCCGCTGGCAACCAAAGTACACGCGGCCTACTGTAAAGCATGGTGGGGGTTCAATTATGGTATCGGGCTGTTTTTCTGGGCATTAGATGGGGCCCCTCCATAGAATTAAAGGCATAATGGACCGATTTGGCTACAAGGATATTTTACAAAATCTTTTATTGCTGTATTTGGATGAAAATATGCCAATTTTACACTACTTTCAGCATGATAACGACCCAAAACATTCCTCCCAATTGGTTAAAAGATTTTTGGATGAGTTTTCTCAAATGGCCTTCACAGTTCCCAGATCTCAATCCAATTGAAAATTTTTGGGGAATTTTAAAAAAACACATTAGGACCAAAACCTTGAAAAATAAATAAGAATTATTTGCAGCTTTAGAAAATTCTTGGAAAAATATTGATTTTTCAATCATTGAGAAAATTTTGGAATCTATGCCCAAGCGATGTCAAGAAGTGATTAGGAATAAGGGTTACTATACTAAGTACTAGTTATTTCTAAATAAATATTTAGGTTTCTGTTAACATAAGAATTTTTTTAAATTATATATATATTTTGTTCATCAACTTTTGTACAATGGTTTATGGTTCGTCCCGCCTTCCTTTTTGTAAATATGTTCTTTTTACTATAATTTACCAAATTGGTTCGAATTAGGCTATTTGGTGATTCACTAGAGCATTTTCTATTTTTTGTTTATTTAGTATTAATTAACTAATTAAGTACTTAAAATTACTGGGTTATTTGCATTTGAAACTCCCGCGGTTTTAAAGGCAAATATTACAATTTGCTATAATTAATTTACTTTACATAAAATGCATTTTGAATTACTAAGGTTCCTAGTTCCTTTAATATGGACCTTCGTAATCTCATTCCTTCCTACTTATTCCTTTTCTCCTACGCCTATGGATTAACGACGCCACTGGGCGACATGTGGGAGAACGAACGCAGTAGCGATACCTGCTGCAGACGAGAGAACCGTTTCGCCTGCGAACCAGAATACACGCGTGTTAGCGACTCTCCTACCACATGAATGTGGGGTGCAAAAAATACGGTTTAACAGCGCGTCCTCCCATGAGTTCCGCTTCCTGTATAAAAATGGTAAGTGAAAATGCATTATTTTTACCTTACATACATTTGTTTATTGCTACACTAACCTAGAAGGTAAACTAGACCATTTCAGAATCCCTTGTACCAGCTTAGCCTATGACCTTATTCCCTTAAATTTACAGTCCACATCTGACACCGTTAAATTCCAGACAACTCTCCTTTCTGGACCACCAGGGAGCCCCATTTTTGATCCTTAGCGACCCGGATTTCTGGAATCGTTTTTTTGCCTTTTTAGGTTAGTTTTTTTTACTGGTTTCAAATGCAAGAAAAACCCTTGTTTTTCCTAAATGCCTTTTTTACTGGTTTCAAATGCAAGAAAAACCCTTGTTTTTCTTACATGCCTACTTTAGAAAACCCCTAGGTTTCTAAAATACATTTTGCGATTTTTTTTTGTGTAAAAACAAATGCAAGAAAAACCCTTGTTTTTCTTACATGCCTACTTTAGAAAACCCCTAGGTTTCTAAAATACATTTTGCGATTTTTTTTTGTGTAAAAATTAAATATTTTTAACAATAAATTTAGCCTTTTCATGCGAAAAACCAAACACAGATAAAATCTGTAGACTACTATGCTTTTTTTTGTTTCGAATAAATCAAGTTTTTTCGTTTCTTTTTTGTAAAAAAAAAAAACCGTATAGAATTTGGGTGTTTTTTTGTTTGTCACTGGAAATAGTTTAAAATAGTGTCTGCAAAGTGCTATTATTTTAGCCGTTGTGCCTTCACATTTGTGGATTGCTATAATTATTTCCAATTTGCTCGAAAAAAATCTCCAAATTGCCATATTCATTTTTGCTTATTGCAAATTGCTATGACTATATCCGATTGCGGATGCTTTACTATATTCGTTTTTGCGTAAAAATTGCTATGAATATATTGTAGGTATTTATTTTTAAATTTAATACATAGTAGGTACCTACTTATTTGAATTCGCGAGGCGAAGATAAAAAAACTTATACACAAGTTTTTTGTTATCATTAGTTTGCATCGGGTATTTTCTTTACTTTTGTGCGCTTATAGTTTGATTATTGTAATTAAACGTAGGACATTAATATTTATACAGGGTGTCCAAATTTTGATTTTTTTTTCAGTTTACCTAATTTTTGTCAATTATTTTTTGGATTTTTTTTTAAAATCATGTCTAGTTCGGATAAAATTTTAAAGGCTAAAGCCTTGCGCTATAGTGCGATTTCACAGCTAAATTTGATCATTGAATCCGCGACCCTCGCAAAAAATGACCCTGCCTATCACAGCGGCTTTAAAGTCAAATTTCGGACATTGTCAAAAATCAAAAAAGATTTTGAAAAGCACCATAATACTTTGTTGACGTTGGTAGCCTCTGATGAGGATCGCTTAGTAGTAGAAAACAAAGTGGCTATGGACTTTTGCAAACGCTGTGACGAGATTTCCACTATATTTTACGAACTTTTCGAACTACCCTTTGAAAATGGAGGGCTTTTGAGCAGTACGATAAATCCCATGGGCAGTCCCTGTGCCTCCACAGACCAGCATGGTTTGCTGCCTAGGATAAAAATACCTCTTTTTCAAGGGGAATTTAAGGAGTTTCCAACCTTTTTGCAAGCCTTTAATGCTACCGTGCACAATAATAGGTCGCTGGGAAACTTTGAAAAATTCAATTTGCTTTTTTCTAATTTAAAGGGCCCTGCCCTGGATGTCATTTCTGACATTCCTATCCTTGCTGAAAATTATTTAAATGCCTACCACACCTTGGTGGATAGGTATACAAATAAACGATTACAAGCTTACCTTCACTGGAAGGCAATTGAAGGCTTCTCTCCTCTTACTAAAGAGAATGCTACGAATTTGAGGAATTTGCTTGATTGTTTTTCGAAAAACTTAAGTGCTTTAAAAGTCATGGGTTTTAAAACGGAGTTTTGGGATTATATTATGGCACAAATGCTCTTGGATAGGTTGGACCCAACCACGCGCAAGGCATTTGAGCATAATTATTGCTCCAATGAGATCCCCTCTTATGATAAAATTCGTGCTTTTGTTTCTAGCCATTGCATTGCGTTGGAACAAATACAACAAACTCAAGATTACTTAAAAAATAAAGATTTGTCAATTTCAAGTCAGAAAAATCATGCAAAGTTTCAAAATCGATCTGCTTTGTTTGCTAATACTCAGAGAGCCTCCAAAAATGCCTCCCAGTCTCCAAATGGCCAAAGTGGCTTAAATAATACTCCAAACCCTCAAAATTTTTGTTTTCTCTGTAAAAGTGGCGATCATATAATATACAGATGTCCTAATTTTTTGGCGAAAACTCCCCAGCAACGTTTTGAGATTGTTAAACAACATAAAGCGTGTGTCAACTGTTTGGCCTCAAAGCATAATTTACCCCAGCAATGCAAATCAGAAAAAAGATGTTTACATTGTGGCCAATTTCATCACAGTCTCTTACATTTTTTTCCTATTAATTCTACACCTAGTTCTGCGAGTAGCCCCTCTACTTCTGCAGTGCAACCCCCGAGGAGCCCCGTGGCTACCGAATTTAATAGAACCACTAACACCATTGTTACTGGTATGTCTTTAAATGATCGCGAAGTACTTCTCTGTACCGCTTTAATACAAATACAGGATGTTTTTCAAAATTGGCACACAGTGCGCGCCATCTGTGACTCTGGTGCTCAATCTTCATTTATATCTAAGTCATGTGCTGATAGTTTGGGCCTTCCTAAATTTAATATCGCCATGACTCTACAAAGCTTAGATCGAATGACAACTTCGGCAAAATCTGGAATTAATTGCAATATATCCTCTTTGCGTGATAATAATTTTGTTTTTAATTTTGATGCGATAATACTCGATAAAATTTGTAGTGATTTACCTCATTCCTCATTTTCGATTAAAAGTTTTCCTTTTCTCGCCAACTTAGAACTAGCTGACCCAGGCTTTAATAAAAGCGATAAAATTGATTTATTGTTGGGCGGCGATGTGTACCCTTACATTTTGCTAGATGGTCGTTTGTCTACGGGACCCAACAACCCCGTCTGCATTAATACTATTTTTGGTTGGGGAATAATGGGCAATCTTTCACTTTCACCTTCAACTACAAATCAAATTAAAACATTTTTTACTACGTCAATGAACGATTCTTTTGTCAATTTAGATAAAAATCTACAACGATTTTGGCAAATAGATGACATACCTAATGTCAAGGCCATTGACCCCGAAGATGAGTTTTGCGAAAATTATTTTTTGAAAACTACCTCAAAAAATGAGGAGGGGAGATATATTGTATCTTTACCATTTAAAGTTACTGCTCCAGATTTTGGCGACACTCGATCCATTGCCGTACGTCGTTTTTTCTCCCTTGAGAAGAAATTGCTACAAAACCCTGATTTTTATGCTGCCTACAGCTCTGTTTTACAAGATTATTTAGATAATAATCATATGCAACCGGTTTCTGCACCTTTGCCGACCGAAATTTCAAATCATTTTTATATTGCACACCATGCGGTGTTTAAAAAAGATTCTACTAGCACCCCCCTGAGGGTGGTTTTTGATGCGAGCATGCACGCCCCTGGCAAAATCTCGCTCAACAACGCTGTTTATACTGGGCCCCCTTTACAAAGGGACTTACAAAAAATTTTATTACTTTATCGTTTGCATAAATTTTGCTTTTGTTGCGACATCCGTCAAATGTACAGGATGATTTTAGTTGACCCTAGTCAAACTAATTTTCAAAGAATAGTTTGGAGGTTTGATCCTAACCAGCCTATTCAAGACTTCGAAATAAATAGAGTTTTATTCGGGGTCTCTTGTAGCCCCTTTTTGGCTATCAGAACTTTGCTGCAACTTGCTAGAGAGCATGAGGACCTTCCTCTTGCCTCAAAAATCATTGAGGAGGCAGTTTTTGTCGATGATGTGATTTCGGGAAGTGATGACTTTTTTAAGGCCACTGAGATGAAAAATCAATTAATCGAGCTACTTAGCCGAGGTGGATTCGAATTGCGTAAATGGGCGAGCAATTGTCCCGAGTTACTATCCGATCTTCCTGAGTCACACATTTCGATGAAGGCTCTTTCTCTCGATTTAGATGCTGAAAATTCAACTTTGAAAATTCTCGGTTTAAATTGGAACCCTCATACTGATGAATTTTTTTATACTTTCGACTGTTCTCTCCAAACATGCACTAAAAGAACAATTTTAAGTAATTTGGCCCGCATTTACGACCCTCTGTCTTTTTTGGCGCCAATAGTTTTAATTTTAAAATTAATTGTTCAATACTGCTGGGCAGAAGACTTAAACTGGGACGACCCTGTCAGTCCGGAAATTGTTTTTAAATGGGAAAAATTTAAAAATGAATTAAAGTTTTTGCATTCTGTTAAAATTCCTCGTCAAATAATTTTGCCTAATGCTAGTCAAATCCAGCTAGTAGGATTTTGCGATAGTTCAGAACGGGCCTATTGGGCTGTCGCTTATATTCGAATTTTTTATTCTGATGGAAACATTAAAGTTTTTTTTGTTTGTAGTAAATCTAGAGTCGCACCGTTGCGTCGTAAACTAACTTTACCAAGACTAGAGCTTTTAGGAGCTGTTTTGTTGGCTAAATTAATGGATTTTTTACTAGAAACGTTCTCGGAAAAAATTAAATTTGATAAAATTCTTGCTTTTACTGATAGCACAGTGACCTTATCTTGGATTCAGGGATCTCCTCACAAATTTAAAACATTTGTTTCGAATAGAACTGCCTATATACAAGGAAGAATTAGCCCTGAGTTTTGGCATTATGTTCCTACTGAACAAAATCCTGCTGACTGCGGTACTAGGGAAATGTATCCCTCTGATTTACAAAGATTTTATTTTTGGTTAGAAGGGCCTTCTTTTCTAAACCAACCTACAAATACTTGGGATTTTATGACAGTTACTTACGATGGGAATGCAGTTTTGGAAGAACAGCGAAAAAATATTTTTAACGTTTTTACTTGCGAACAAACAGTTGAATATTATGTAAACAACTTGTTTGAAAAATACAGTTCTCTTTTTAAAATTAAGAGAATAGTTGCTTACTTTTTGCGAGGGTTACAAAAGTTTAAAAATCCCTCATACAATTTTGCTACTGATTACCTTACAAATCAGGATTACTACAAAAGCTTACTTTTTATTTCGAAATGCGTACAATCTTGTTCTTTCCAAAAAGAAATTGAATTACTAAAAGATAAGAAACAGCTTCCAAAAGCTTTTCAAAAATTATGTCCATTTTTGCATAATGAAAGCTACGATTTGCTTCGTGTTGGAGGCCGTTTATGCCATTCAAATTTATCATACGATAAAAAATTTCCAATTCTTTTGCCTTCTAGTGCAAAATTCACTGAATTACTGATTTTAGATTTGCATCGCAGCAATCTTCATTGTGGTATACAGACCACAACTTTTTTACTAATGCAAAACTTCTGGGTGTTGTCTGCTAAAAAGGTAGTGAGAAAAGTTTTAAGTTCTTGCCATACTTGCTGGAAAACTAAACCTAACTCCCTTCAACCCCCTATGGGTAACCTACCGAAATTTAGAGTTTCCGAAGCAAAGGTGTTCGAAAATGTAGGTATAGATTTTTGTGGTCCGTTCACGATTACTCTTGGTCGGACCAGAGGTGCAAAAACCATGAAAGCATATGTCTGTTTATTTATCTGTTGCGCTGTTAAAGCCGTGCATTTAGAGTCAGTCTCTGATATGACATCAGAAGCCTTTCTGGCGGCTCTGCGCCGCTTCATAGCTAGAAGAGGACTATGCTCAAAGATCTCTTCAGACTGCGGGACCAACTTCGTGGCCTCTGAAAAATACTTGCGACAAATTTTTTCTGATTGCGTGAAGGGGGAAGGTATAGTTTGGTCTTTTAACCCACCTGCTGCTCCCCACATGGGAGGCATTTGGGAATCAAACATTAAATCTTTAAAGACTCATCTTCACAGGGTAGTTGGAAATCAAATACTCACCTATGAGGAATTAAATACGGTTTTAACCCAAGTTGAAGCCATAATGAACTCACGTCCTTTATGTGCCTTAAGCACCGATCCTACTGATCTGGCGGTCTTGACTCCTAATAATTTTTTAAATTTGAGGCCTCCAGGTACAATACCCGATCCAAACTACTGCGATATTGCGTTAAACAGGCTGTCCAGGTGGCAACTGTTGCAAAGAATGCACCGCGATTTTTGGATTCGCTGGCATCGCGAATATTTGCACACTTTGCAACAGCGAGCCAAATGGCACCAACCTCTTGCTTCCATTGATATTGGTACTATGGTACTGATCAAAGATGAAAATTCCACTCCATTGGATTGGCCCCTAGGCCGCATTGAAGACCTTATTAAAGGTTCTGATAATGTTCCACGGGTTGCTATTGTAAAGACTACTAAAGGTACCTACAAACGGCCTTTGGTAAAACTATGCGCCCTGCCTACAAATTAAACTCTCTGAAATGCCCCTGGGCATTCTCAGGGGGGTGGAAAATGGTTCGTCCCGCCTTCCTTTTTGTAAATATGTTCTTTTTACTATAATTTACCAAATTGGTTCGAATTAGGCTATTTGGTGATTCACTAGAGCATTTTCTATTTTTTGTTTATTTAGTATTAATTAACTAATTAAGTACTTAAAATTACTGGGTTATTTGCATTTGAAACTCCCGCGGTTTTAAAGGCAAATATTACAATTTGCTATAATTAATTTACTTTACATAAAATGCATTTTGAATTACTAAGGTTCCTAGTTCCTTTAATATGGACCTTCGTAATCTCATTCCTTCCTACTTATTCCTTTTCTCCTACGCCTATGGATTAACGACGCCACTGGGCGACATGTGGGAGAACGAACGCAGTAGCGATACCTGCTGCAGACGAGAGAACCGTTTCGCCTGCGAACCAGAATACACGCGTGTTAGCGACTCTCCTACCACATGAATGTGGGGTGCAAAAAATACGGTTTAACAGCGCGTCCTCCCATGAGTTCCGCTTCCTGTATAAAAATGGTAAGTGAAAATGCATTATTTTTACCTTACATACATTTGTTTATTGCTACACTAACCTAGAAGGTAAACTAGACCATTTCAGAATCCCTTGTACCAGCTTAGCCTATGACCTTATTCCCTTAAATTTACAGTCCACATCTGACACCGTTAAATTCCAGACAACTCTCCTTTCTGGACCACCAGGGAGCCCCAGTTTATTTTATTTAAATTTTATGGCAGCCTTGTGAAGCAAATTTTAAAGAAAACAATGTAGCACAAATGATACAATCCAAATCTAATAGCGATTTAACAAGGAGATTTAATATTTTTTTTATAAAAAAGCCATTATTTTAAAATGTTCATCCACTTATGACCAATACTGTATATAACTTTTGTTCTCCAGGTTCCCCCAATTACCTTTTTTAACTTATACTAGCTAGAATTTTAGAAACCCAGGAGAGCTTGTTATAAAATCTGAACACCCTTGTAAGAACTGGGAACCAAATTTATAAAACCTTAGGTAATTAAAAATGTTACTTGGGAAAACATCTCGTAGCAAAAAAGAACAGTATAATCATATTAGGTCTACATTAGGATCGATAAGAACCTGTTTAAAAACCATTTAAAATTTTTTTATTTTTAGGTAAACGACTTTCTGAAATTAAACATTTCATAGAAGAATGCATATGGAACCTTCCAGCACCAAAAATTTCTTTGACCATCGAAATCCCCATCAAAAGACTTGATTTGTCAAATTACAAAGGAAAAATGACTATACCAAAGAGTAAGTAAATAGTATATTTCCAACAATTACGGAAAGAGTAACTTTTCCGCACGTAATTGCAGTTGGACGACCGACGCACAGCGGAGTTTGGCCAGCAATCAGGTGCGGAAAAGAGCTGGTTCGCAACAGATGGGAACACTATTTTTTCTTCCAGCATGTGGAAAACATAAAAAAAAGTTATGATTTTCTTCTTATAAAATGTATATATTTTGTATGCCTAAATATCCACACCACATCACGAAACTTATGACTGGAGTTGGACTAAACACTATTTTACCAGATCGTTGCTATGCGGATAAATAGCAATAAAACCTTGACAATGCATTGACATGGTCGGTTCTTGACAACTATTTGTAAGTTGAGTTGTTAAACACACCGAAAAAAGTAAATATTAAGCCAGGTCCTCATTACCGAACGAGCCTCGAACAACGAACGTATATTCGCTAGTGCAGACGTGAAAAAGGCATGATCGCAAGCACGTGACAAGCCGCTCGATATGAGACGAGAGAGGGCAACCTTCGATGCAAGCACTTAGGGCCACTGCATCCTGGAAGCCTGGCGTCTCCCAGGGGTAGCGACACGAGTGTCAAAACCGCACTCATTTTTAGCTCACACATATACTATACTATAGTAGTGTGAGCTATGGTGATCCTAATTTTTTCGAGAAAAAAAAAGTTTCTCCGATTTTAAAAATTTTTATATATCTTTGCGTTTCAGATGATTTGGAAACTTTTTTGTCGCGCCGTCTGTCTGTCTGTCTGTCTGTCTGTCTGTCTGTCTGTCTGTCTGTCTGTCTGTCTGTATGTCTGTCTGTCTGTCTGTCTGTCTGTATGTCTGTCTGTAACGACCAACGCGCATAACTCAAAAACCGCTTGGTCGATTTTAATGAAATTTGGTACCTAGGCTGGGTCTTGGGTCGAGATGGTCCCATTTAAAAATGAACAAAATCCACCGAACACAAGCCAAATAAAAGGGTGGGGGAAGATTTCAAAAATTAGAGTTTATGTGAAAATATGGCGTGTGTGATAACAAACGAAAGGTAATTGAGTATGGAGTTAAACAAAATACATTTTAGTTTTTTTTTTCTCAAAAAGGGTGGGGGTAGATTTCAAAAATTTGAGTTTAAGTCAAAACAAGGCTTGTGTGGTATCAAACAAAAGGTAATTTAGTCTGGAGTCGAATAAGATATATTTCAGGTTTTAGTTTTATTAGCTCGCACGTACATTATAACTATAGCACCTAGTGTGAGCTTAGGGGCCCATATATTGGCAGAGTATTCCATAGACGTTCGTCAAAAAAAACTCATTTTTATACAGAAAAAAAATGTTTTACTACTACTACTATGTCGGATTAGAACGTTTTTCTACGTTGTCCGACGCCTATTCTCCACCTCCTTCGATCCTTCTGTCAGATTCTTTTGACTCATTGATCTTTGGATTGACTGTTGCCATTCTAGTTTATGACGTCCTCTTTTTCTGCGCCCTACTGGTTGCCACTCTAGGACCTGTTTTGGTAATCTTTAGTCGTTCATCCGTTGTACATAGCCGTACCATATCAGTTGCCTTTTAGAGATGTAATCCGTTATGCTTCCCTCGATTCCCATTCTTTCTTTTATGATCTCATTTCTTATGTGATCTAATCTAGATATTCTCATTGATCTTCTTATTGCATCCATTCCGACACTTTCCATTTTTGTTTTGTATTTTTCTGTTACGCGACAAGTCTCTATTCCATACAACAGCGTGCTTTTTACCATTGTTTCATATATGTTAAATTTTACATTCTTTCTTATCTCTCTGCGCCATAAAATACTGTTAAGACATCCAATAACCTTTTTTGCTTTTACTATTCTTTTTTCCAATTCTTTACAGTCTGTTCCTGTCTTATCAAATGTGACACCCAAGTATACATACTCATTGCATGGAGATATTGTTTGTCCATTGTCTAGTTCTAACTCACTGGATTCGTTTCCAATCGAGGGGTCATCGGCACCCTAAAATTTTGTACAGCGTCCAACAGGACTTGAGTACTGTTGGGTACTGTCGTGTACTGTCGAGTACTGTTGGGTCCTGTCGAGTACTGTTGAGTACTGTCGTGTACTGTCGAGTACTGTTGGGTCCTGTTGAGTACTGTCGTGTACTGTTGGGTCCTGTCGTGTACTGTCGAGTACTGTTGGGTCCTGTCGAGTACTGTTGAGTACTGTCGTGTACTGTTGGGTCCTGTCGTGTACTGTCGAGTACTGTTGAGTACTGTCGTGTACTGTTGGGTCCTGTCGTGTACTGTCGAATACTGTTGGGTACTGTCGTGTACTGTCGAGTACTGTTGGGTCCTGTCGTGTACTGTTGGGTCCTGTTGAGTACTGTTGGGTACTGTCGTGTACTGTCGAGTACTGTTGGGTCCTGTCGAGTACTGTTGAGTACTGTTGAGTACTGTCGTGTACTGTCGAGTACTGTAGGGTCCTGTTGGGTCCTGTCAAGTACTGTCGTGTCCTGTTGGGTCCTGTAGATTACTGTTAAGTACTGTCGTGTTCTGTTGGGTCCTGTCAAGTACTGTCGTGTCTTGTTGGGTCCTGTAGAGTACTGTTAAGTACTGTCGTGTTCTGTATGGAAAAAATTATAAAATTTTAATAATTAGAGACATAAAAAGGTCGTTTTGGTGCAAAAGCAGTGGCGGTCTGTTGGGTGCAAAGCTGGAGGAGCGAAAATCGACTTGAAGGTGGAAATTATAATTTTATTTAAACTATATTGAGTAATTGTAACTCGTTGTAATTACACTATTAAGATCTAGTAAGGACCTACCCAGTTTTTAACTTTTTTTTTATCTTTCAAAAACTGTTTTTTTTTTCATAATATTACTGAAGTAGTCGGGATCCAGTTCTAAACATATTTGTGTGTATGTATGGATAGTATAAGGTGTTGCACGCTCGACTGAAGATCCAAAGGCCATGAGTTCGATTCTCACATAAAACTTTTTTTTTTCAAACAACTTTAAATTAAAATTTTTAAAATTTTTAAAATTAAAACCTCGAACTTTCCTGTCCTCGTTTTGGGAGGTTGAAATCGTTGTCAAACCAAACCGAAACCAAACCTAACCTTGGTCAATTGATCGGAAACCTATCCCGTCCTAACCTATTTGAAATCGTTTGCTTTTCAAGCGCTAATCTTTAATCGGTTCCAATCGCGTCCAATACAAAAACAAAATTTTTTAAAATATACTAAATATACATTGCTGTTAAACCAAAACTACCTAGTAGTAATTAATAAATTTTAATTAATGTTGTTTAAAAGAAAAAAAAATGCTAGGTGTGGGCCTCGAACCCATGACCTGCGGATCATGAGTCAAACACTCCACACTTTATGCTATCTATAACCTTTTATAGAATATCTTTTTGAACTACATCTCGATTGCGTCAGTAATATTTATAAATAATCCAATCTGGAATATAAAAACAAATAAAAATCTGGGTAGGTCATTACAAGACCTAAACTGAAGCATAGACTAATAGTGCAATTACCGAGGGTATTGTAAAATATTTTTGCGTATTTTTGTCTTCTTTGCACTTCTTTGTGTCCCTAAAAAATACTTTGAATACCGAGTTGAATATACTTTATCGAGTATTTTGCGAGGGAATTGATCCCTCTTCGTCCCTCTTTTATTGAACTTTTATCAAAAATAAATTTTTATTGGTATGGACAAAAAACGAGACAAAAAAAGTCCGTTTATTTTTATATTTTTATGAATGAATGATATGAACCAAAATAATTCAGTCCTGTTGGGTCCTGTCAGGTACTGTCGTGGTCCTGTTGGGTCCTGTCGTGTACTGTTGGGTCCTGTCGGGTCCTGTTGAGTACTGTCGTGTACTGTTGGGTCCTGTCGTGTACTGTCGAGTACTGTTGGGTCCTGTTGAGTACTGTCGTGTACTGTTGGGTCCTGTCGTGTACTGTCGAATACTGTTGGGTCCTGTTGGGTACTGTCGTGTACTGTCGAGTACTGTTGGGTCCTGTCGAGTACTGTTGAGTACTGTCTTGTACTGTTGGGTCCTGTCGTGTACTGTCGAGTACTGTTGGGTCCTGTTGAGTACTGTCGTGTACTGTTGGGTCCTGTCGTGTACTGTCGAGTACTGTTGGGTACTGTCGAGTACTGTTGGGTCCTGTCGTGTACTGTTGGGTCCTGTCGAGTACTGTTGAGTACTGTCGTGTACTGTTGGGTCCTGTCGTGTACTGTCGAGTACTGTTGGGTCCTGTCGTGGTACTGTCGGGTCCTGTTGTGAAATTTGTACAGTACTGTTGAAAGCTGATGACCCCTCGTTTCCAATACATAAGTACTGTGTCCTGTCCACGCTCACTGTTAGTCCCCACTTTTGGTATTCTTCCGTTAACTTTCTCATCATATACTCCATGTCTTTTTTATCATTAGCTACAATAACTTGGTCGTCAGCAAACTGTAGTGTGTATATAATAAATCGGTCATTAAGTTGTATTCCCATGCCGTGCACTTTACGTTTCCAGTTTTTTAGAGCCACTGCGATATATATTTTAAAAAGAGTTGGAGGGATACAACATCCCTGCCTTAAGCCTTGTTACCAGGAATTCTTTTGAAAGTCGATTTCCAATTTTAATTTTAGATTTTGACCCTTTGTATAGTTCTTTTATCGCTTTTATATATGTATGATTGATATTAGTTTGTTCCAACACCGGCCATAATTTTTCTACTGGAACGGTATCATATGCTTTTTGTAGGTCCACAAAGTTAACATGAGTCTCTATATTTCTGGCGCTTCTTTTCTCAATTACTTGTTTAAGACAAAAAACATTATCACGACAAGATCTTCCTGCACGAAACCCTCTTTGCTCTTCTTCTTCTTGTTCATGAAAATCACTCTATTAGACCTCTAAGAATCCTAGCGTACAATCTACTTAGAGTACTACTTACACTGAAATTCCTCTGTAATTGTTACAATCCAGCTTGTTTCCTTTTTTATGTATTGAGGATATGAATGCAATTTTCCAATCATTGGGTACTGGATGTCCGTTTATGCATTGATTGATAATATATGTGAGATTTTCGAGTAGTTTCTCTGATCAATATTTGAGCATTTCAGCATATATTCTCCCAGGTCCGCTAGCTTTTCCGGATTTGAGCTTTTTTATTATTTATTTATTATTTTCGATGATTACTTCCTCTTCATGTACTTCTACGTCTCTCCTCGGAGAGGCTGTTAGATATTCGGGTCTCGTCTCCTGCAGCAGTCCCTTGTAGTGTTCTGTCCATTGTTCTGGTTTGATGATTTGGATGTTTACTTTTTCTTTTGTTGGATTTTTTACTGTAGAAATGAATTTCCATACTTCAGATCTCTGCCTACCTCCTACGTGTGTATTTATATCGTGGCATTTGCGCTCGAACGTTTCATTTTTTTCTGTGCGTATCAAACTTCTTAGCTGTCTTCTGGTTTCCCTGTATATTTCTAGGTCTCTTTGCTCTTTAGTACTGAGCCATTTCCTGTATTTTCTCCGTCCACCACATTCCTGTTATTTCTATTATCTTGGTATCCAACAGCTTCGTTGCTTGCTTCCTTCAAGCTTTTTATTATGTTTGTATATATCTCTTCAAATGAGTGATTTGTGTTTATTAATTTTTGATCTAACCGGTTCTGATACAATCTTTGAGTACTTTCGATTTCTAGACTTCTAAAGTTGTATTCTTGATTGTCTTCGATGCACTCTAGGTTTTCATTTTCTCTAATACTTTCGTCCTTATTTGTTTTTCTTAAAGGGAATAATATTTTTGCTTTTACCAGATGGTGGTCAGATCCACAGGTAACACTGCTCACACATCATACCACTTTAATTGCGAGTGTCCACATATAGCATAATCAATGATTGATTTAAGATTTCTTGTTGCCTGAATCCAGGTATATAGATGAATATCCTTATGTTTAAAAAACCCATTATTTATTTTTAGGTTGTGGGTTTCACACAATTGCATCAGTCTTAAGCCATTATCATTTGTTACTTCCTCTCCAAATGGTCCTATCACTTTGCTCTGGGTTTGTCTACCAGTTCGGCTATTAAAATCGCCAAGCATAATTATTTCTCTGGTATTACCGAATTTGGTGATAGTCTCATCCAGTTGGTCAAAGAACATTTGTTTCGTAGCTACTCTTTCGTCACCTGATGGTGGGTAGACTGCTATTATGCTTATATTATGTCAAAGCATCTTCATGTTCACTCGAAGTATGTTTTCACTAATGCAATCGTAGTCTGTAATTTTATTCTTTAGATTTTTCTTTATTAACAAGGATACCCCTCTGGCTGCTCTGCTTTCTTTTGGGACTCCATATGGACAAAATTGCCGACACTATTCGTACCTGTTCCTTTCTTTTTTGTCTCTGTGAGTGCAATAATATCGATCTTACAATTCTGCACTTCAGTTGCAATAATGTCCAACTTTTGATTCACTCCCTGTACGTTCCATGTAGCTATATTCATAGTCCTTTGTCTTTGCTTTTTTCGTCTTCGAGAGTTTCCATTGATTGCTCCGAGGCTTTGTTTAGGCTTTTTGGTAATGGCTTTGTTTTACAAGTATTAGAGAACCAGTATAATGCCTCAACCCCCTACTTGGAGGGTCAGGATTTTTAATCAAGGCTTTTCTCCTCTAGCCTTTGACGAGCCAACGCCATACTGTAAGGCAACAGCTGTGCTCTTTTATACTATCCCTAAAAGAAAGGGTTGCCACATACGCTATGATCACCGTACCGAGGTCCATTCTCTCCGCCTTTCAGATCGATGTGGTCTTCTCCCGTAACCCTGGGAAAGGGACCCTATACAGGTGCTAACTCTAAAAAAATGTTTTAATAAAACTTAAAAAGAAGTCGTTTTTATACAGCTTAAGAAATAAAAAATATTTTCCTTGAGTTTTTGGGTTGTGAATATTTATTGTAGGTATATTAATTGTTAAAAATTAATTTCTTTTAAATATTATTTGTGTTTTTTTTGTAGAAAAATAATAAGTACTGAATAAACAAAAAAGACAGAAATACATTTCGATGTTAAAAGTTTATTAATAGTATATAGTAGTTTTTTGGTTTTAGTTTAGTCACTTTTTATCTCGATTTTTACATTCTAGCAAAAGACAAAAAATGTCCAAATACAGTTCGAGTTTTAGTAAGATTCAGCTTCTACATTTCATATAAATATCTTAATATAATTGTTCAAAAGTATTCACTTCGAAAATCATTTAGAATTTGTTAGAAAACATTTTTTTTAACAAAAATTTGTTAGAAAATATCATCTTCAAATATGGAAATTTGTTCAAAAACATTTCTTTAAAAACAAATTTTTCGAAAAAAAAAATAGACCTGGCTTGCCAAACTTAACACAACTCATATAGTTCGAATAATGGAGTCTTTTTCTAACAATTTTTGGAAACAAAAACTTCCCTCACTTCTTTTCCGGCATCCAAGAGGGTGTGAAACCAAACCGAAACAACCGAAACCTATTTTCGAAAAATGATTTCCCTAAATTAGCTTTCTGGTCCTCATTTTGGAAGGTTGAAATCGGTGTTACTCTAGCCTTTCTCAATCGAGCGCATCAGGGGGTATCTGGACCGGTTCAGATACGTTTGCGATCAATTGACAAAATTTAGGAAAATACCAATTTCGACCTTCCAACAGGAGGAAAGTAAATAAATTTTCAGACAGTTTACGATCCCGTGAAAGAAGGGTTTTTTTGAAAAAATATGTTAGAAAGACCCTGCCTTAGTCAAACTATATGAATTGTGTTAGGTTTGGCAATTCAGTCTAGAGCTTCTTTTTTTGAAAAGCTTGCTTTCGAAAGAAATGTTTCTTATTCGAAGAAAATGTTTACGAACAAATTTCCGTTCGAAAACAAATTTCCGTTGAAAGTTTTCAAACAGATTTTTGTTTAAAAATTTTTTTTCGAAAAAATTTTTATTTGAAGATGTTCGTGCAACTTTAATTTTAAATTCAAATTTTTCGCCAAATTCCCGTATTCGAAAAACCCACACAATTTCAATTTTGATTGGCACAAGCAAAACGCCAGCGCCATCTACGAAAAATGAATCTGCGAAAAAAGGCGTAACCAAGATGAGATTCTTCTGTCGTATTCTATCGAGATCACCATGCAGCATGGTGATAAAATTCAGTTAGCCAAAAAATCCAATAACATTCTTTGAAAATCAAACTAAAACATTCCACAAACAAGTGTGATTCTGTGTGGATTGACTGCAACGACTGGGCCAGCGAGAGGAGCTCCTCTGGACGACGGAAACAACTAAAAAGGTGAGTGCCATTCCTCTATATTGTCTTTGTGTGGCTCGGAAAAATTAATATTTTTACATCGTCTTTTTAAGGATTTTTGCACCCAGATTTTATAAAACGACCAGCGCGTTTACAGTCCCGCGGCTCTACCAATCCTCAACCTCAAACCTCAAATCACCTTAAAATTCTACCATCTTACTTAGTTATTATAAACTAAATGATCTCATAGAAGAGACGTAAGTACCATAAAATAATCCAATCAAATGAGCTTACTTGGAAAGTAAGCGATATCGTTCGATTGTGATTTTATGGTACTTACGTCTCTTCGTAGAAATCAACCATCCCGCCCGATCTAACCTAAGCAATTTTTTATGACCCCTCTTAGATGGCCCTCAAAAGCGGAGACGCCACTAGGGTGGTTTTTTGAAAACTGCTTTAAAAGAATGAAGTAAGTCATTGCAAGGGCACTTCCACAGATGCAGAGGACTGTTCACGGAGAATGAATTTTTGTACTTTAGTATGGAGCTGGTTTTTTCGCTTTATGCTTTGAATTGGCCGACACCGCAGGCTAAGCTGGGACTACAATTTTCCTTAAGTATTATAAACTAAATGATTTCTACGAAGAGACGTAAGTACCATAAAACCACAATCGAACGATATCGCTTACTTTCCAAGTAAGCTCGTTTGATTGGATTATTTTATGATTATTATTATTTTTGGTATATAAAAATAAACTTTGGCTTTAAAGTCATTTTTAGTCACTTTATAGCCCTCCTTCTGGTCTAACATGGAAATTTCCGCCGTGGGATTAAATGTTAACACTGTAGGGCCCAGGTTTATAATATACCTACTATTATTTTATTAGTGTTCAAAAAAAAGCGAGCGGCAAAGAAAAGGTAGATAAAGTACAAAAAGTCGAAAATACAAAAGATCGAAAATTCCAAAGGTCGAAAAACAAAAAGTTGAAAAACAAAAGGTCCAAACAAAAGATCGAAAGTAGCTACACTGTAATGATTGCCAAATAAAGTAGAAGTAAGAGACACACAGGCACATACACACTCATAGACAAGTTTAAAAAAAAATCCAATCCAATAAAAACTCAAGGTCTAAGAATTTTTATTTACCATCTCTAGGTATTTTTTTGGATAGAAACACGGGTCCTAGAAGTTTCTTCTAAAACATTTTTTTCGAACGGAAATTTTTATGAAAACAGTTTCTTCTAATGGAAATTTGTTTAAAATCAATTTTATATTTCGAAAATTTGTTCTTAAACCATTTCTTCGAATGGAAATTGGTTCGGAAAAATTTTCTACCTTCGGAAATTTGTTCGAAAATAGTTCCTTCAAATAAAAATTTGTTCCAAACCATTTTTTTCAAATTGAAATTTGTTCGAAAACATTTTTTTCAAATGGAAATTTGTTCGAAAACCATTTATCCGAACGGAAATTTGTTTGAAAAAATTTTCTTCCTTCGGGAATTTGTTTGAGAACAGTTCCTTCTGTTGGTGATTTGAGGTTTGAGGTTGAGGATTGGTAGAGCCGCGGGACTGTAAACGCGCTGGTCGTTTTATAAAATCTGGGTGCAAAAATCCTTAAAAAGACGATGTAAAAATATTAATTTTTCCGAGCCACACAAAGACAATATAGAGGAATGGCACTCACCTTTTTACGTTATCAAGTGTAAGTTCCATTGTCTTTATGTATTTTAAAACACGACGTTTCGGTTAGTAAGTATAAGTGTAAGTTTTACACTTGATAACGGTTAGAGATACTTACTAACCGAAACGTCGTGTTTTAAAATACACAAAGACAATGGAAGTCCGAAATTTTATTTCTAATATTTCTAGTTAGCAAAGTCTTGTTGACATATCTAGAGGTAATTGAATTTTCAGCACCAAAACAAAAAACTACGAAAAAACTTTATTGTCTAGTTACTTTTTAATACTCTGTATAAAAGTTTTATTTTAAGAAAATGAAAGCTGTACTAGTATTGTTGTAACGTACTGACTTTGAGTTTTTCATAGTGATTTGTAAGGTCGTCATCAAAAAAAAACTTAAATTGATCATAAAAATGTAACTTGTTTTTAAAAACATTCTGTTTTTTAAACAGTTCAACAAAATTTTTATTTTCTTTTTATAAAATGTAAATAAAAGTTAAGTATCTTTTTATTTTGTATATATTTTTTGAAAATATCTTTACGTCTAAGAAATCCACATGCCTTTATATATTTTAAGATTTTTTTTAATTTACAATTATTAATTAAAACCCCCCTGTACTCCGACCCTGTTTATGTCACACCAGTCCCAAAATACTTGTTTTAAAGAGAAATAACTTGTTAATGCCCACAGTAAATTCTAGCAGGTTATCTTGTATAACTAACCGCCTGGAATTTTATTTTCTACTCTAGATCCATACCACAAACTTTTCAAAAAAAAAATTATTATTTTTTATTTCTTGGAAGAAAATGAAACAATATCATTTTTTTCTCGCTTAACATAAAAACGTATATGTCCTTATAATCGGTGCCAAGTTTCAATGCTCTAGCTTTACATTTAAATTTTATACAGAATTTTAATGAGTTAGATGCAATTAAAAATAAATCACTCTGTATCTTTGCTCTGCACTGGGTTCGGGATGAGTACCACTTCGTAAAATAATACCATAGTGTTGTATTATAATCGCGCCAAGTTTCATTACGGTACGCAAAAATGCAGACATAAGTGGCTTAGGCTCCGGACTATAGATTGTAATACAATAAATACAATTTGTAGAGTTCGGACAAGGCGTTAGTGCGAAAAGACGCTTTTCGCACTAACGCCTTGTCCATAAAAAGACAATGAAATCTTTCTGACATGCTGTGTAATTTCTGACATACGTCATTTATAGTAAGAAAGTTAATAATTTTTTTTAGCATTTAGTACTGCACGTTTTGGATCATCCTGTGTAATGATTTAATTCGTCTTAATCACAAAAAAAATATAAATAAGATACAAACAATATTTTAGAAATATTTGGTTTTGACCAAGAACAAAGGGAAAATGTCGAAGCAATATTTGACAACTAGAAAGACGAAATTCAAAAATTGATGATAAGGAACAATTATTTTTTAAAAATTCTCAGCACCATTATTTTAAGTAATTAAAAGCACTTTCCTGGTAGCTTTACAAGAAAAGAAATTAATGACAATGACAAGTTTTTGACATACCGTGTAATTTCTGACATACGTCAATTATAGTAAAAATTTAATAATTTTTTTAAAAACATTTTCTACTGCACGTTTTGGATCATCCTGTTTAATGATTTAGTTCGTATTAATCCAAAAAAAAAATATATAAATTACATACAAATAATATTTTAGATATATTTGGTTTTGACCAGGAAAAAATGGAAACTTTCGAAGCAACATTTGACCACTGGAAAGACGAAATTCAAAGATTGATGATAAAAAACAATTATTTTTAAAAAATTCTCAGCACCATTCTTTTAAATAATTAAAATGACATTCCTGGTAGCTTCAAAAAAAATGACAATGACAACTTTTTGACATACCGTGTAATTTCTGACATACGTCAATTATAGTAAAAAAGTTAATATTTTTTTTTAGCATTTAGTACTGCACGTTTTGGATCATCCTGTTTAATGATTTAGTTCGTAATAATCACAAAAAAATGTAAATAACATACAAACTATATTTTAGAAATATTTGGTTTAGACCAGAAACAAAGGGAAAATGGCGAAGCAATATTTGACCACTGAAAAGACGAAATTCAAAGATTGATAATAAAAAACAATTATTTGAAAAAAATCTCAACACCATTCTTTTAAATAATTAAAATGACTTTGCTCGTAGATTAAAAAACAATAAATTACAATGAAAACTTTTTATATAACGTGTAATTTCTGACATTCATCAATTATAGTAAAAAAGTTAATAATAATTTTTTAGCATTTAGTACTGCACGTTTTGGATCATCCTGTTTAATGATAAATGGTTCGTATTAATCACAAAAAATAAAAATACCATAGAAAAAATATTTTAGAAATATTTGGTTTAGACCAAGAACAAAGCAAGAAGCAATATTTGACCACTGGAAAAACGAAATTCAAAAAACAAAACAATTATTTTAAAAAAAATCTCAGCATAATTTTTTAAAATAATTAAAATAACTTTGCTCGTAGTTTAAAAAAAAATAAATGACAATGACAACTTTTTGACATACCGTGTAATTTCTCACACACGTCAATTATAGTAAAAAAGTTAATAATGTTTTTTAACATTTAGTACTGCACGTTTTGAATCATCCTAAGTAATAATCACAAAAAAAATTTAAATAACATACAAACAATATTTTAGATAAATATGGTTTTAACGAGCGAGAAAGGGAAAATATCGTTGCAATATATGACCACTGGAGAGACGTAATTGTAAAATCGATGGTAGAAAACAATCGCTTTCCCAGATATCCATGCATTAAAGAAAAGTAAGTATTTTGAATAGGGTTGGCAAAAATTCAATGTTTTTTAGGGGTTTTAGGTATTTCCACCTGAAATAGATGAATCGAAGTCGAGCACCCTGGACGTTTATTCTTGGCTGTTCGTGACGTGAGGCGAGGTGAGCGCTCACCAAATCTCAAGACGCTATCATAGAGTAAGATAGCCTATGGCAGCAGAGGCACGGTCCCGGCTTACGGATCTTTTAGTTTACCTAGCCTGCGCTAGCTGCCGAATTATCTTAAATTTAAAATTTTCTGGTAAATGCTCGCTCATTGACTGTGCTTTGTTGCCCGATCTCTTGTCGTGGCTCAATCGACCCAAAAAGTACATAGATATGTGGCCTTGAAATAAAAATAAATGTGTATGAGTATATAATAGACTATATACCTACTTCGTGCTCGAGCCGCTTCACTTTTTCCCTTCCCTACGTACCCGCTCACATAACAAAGCCCGTCGCGAAGTCAAGAGGTCATTCTGTCAATCTCAAGCAAGCGGTACACATCAATATCAGATCAATTCAGTATTTTGTTGTTGGCGTGATGCAAAATATCGCACACTTAAAACTAAAAAGACATAACTCAAAAATTTAAAAATGTGTCCCTGAAATAAAAATACTTACAACGTGTCTTTTTAGCTCATATTTTAACTTTGTGCTTATAAACAAAAGTTTTCCATAATTTCCCGAAAAATTGTAAACAAAGTAAATTTTGGTGATCTTTAGTTAAAAAGCACATTTGAATGCATTTTTGTTACATAAACTCATTTTCAAAACTTTTGAGTTACGTCTCTTTAGATTTAAGGGTGCGATATGGATAATATTAAATATTCCGCAAAATCGGGAAACAAATGCATGTATTTTAATTGTGGAAAGTCCAAATACAGAACAACCGATAGTGTGAGGCAATTTAAATTTCCCAGAAATGTGGAGCTGTGCAAGAAGTGGATAAGAAATTGTGGTAAATAAGAGAGTCCTTAATACCTTAAGTATTTTGACCTTACTAGCCCGCACAGCAATGGCTAATAAAGGTATTGTTTTCGACGAAAATTTTTTTTTTGTGATAACGCCGAAAATGTGTTATTTGGGTGTATTTTGACCTATCCTATCAATATCGTCGTGATGTCTGTCTATGTGTGTTCACGATAGCTCCTAAACCGCTGAACCGGTTTTCATAAAATTTTCAGGTAAAATCGTATTCGACACTCCAACGAGCTGATTAGTTTTTCAAAATTCAATAACGCTAACGACAGTTTTTTAACAATTAAAATTTTTAAAAAATGCTAACTTTTTAAGGGAGCATCGCATCAATATGCGGTTGTCAGAATATAGTAGACTAGATTTTGCTCAATAAAAAAAAACTATGTAGGAGCATTACAAAAAAGTGTTTTCAAGGCTGATTATCATAGCTTCACTTGTGCTAATAGGCTAGCTAGGAAGGTATCAGATCCGTCATGGATCGATTTATTTACTTTAATCAAACAAAAATAAAACTAAATAACTACTCTTTTGCAAATGTCAGGCATTTGTAAAAAATCGAGTGGTGGGTCGGTATTTCCTTTTGGTGTACAGGTTAGGGTAAATACCAGGAAATACTTGGGGAGTTCTGGGAAATATACTAGGAAATACCGGGAAGTGCTTGGGAAATACTAGGAAATACCATTGAAATTGGAGGAAATACTGTAAGTATTATACCGCAGGTATTTCCCTTTGGTGTAAAAAATCGCCGATCGACCCACCCCTTGCAAAAAACCTTAATTTGAGAAATACATTAAACATTGAAAAAATATTCTATAACTCTAAATTGGGGGAGGTTGTTAGTCCTTACAACTTTATACAGGGTGTCCCATAACTTAGGGGCCATAGTGCAGCAGGTGATAGAGGAGGTTATTTCCGAGAAAAAAGTTTATATCACATAAGGGTCACACATCTGTTTTTAAGATATAGGATTTTTAAAGTTAAAGGAGTGAGGGAAAAAGAGTTTAACAAAAAAAAGAAAATTTGTCACAGCCATTGGGATTCAAAAATGTGGTATTTCTTTTTTTGATACAAAAACAAGTTGAGATTGAGATACAGGCTGTCAAAATAACCACATAAAAAAATAATAATTTTTTGAAAAAATTAATTTTTGCTTACTTATTCTTTTAAAAAATATTAATAATATTTTATTATTATGTCTCGCTAGAGACTTGTATTTATTAACAAAAAATATTTTAAAAAAATTGCATTTAATATTTTATTCATAAAAGTTTATACCAAAAAAATAGTTTTTTCTGAAAAAAATTTACCGACTAATTTTTTTAAAAATAATTTGTATTTCAACTTATTGCTCTTGTTCTAATACACGACTTTACCCAATTTCATATTTTTACAGCGTTTTTTTAAAAAGTTATTATCAAAAAAGTTTAAAAAATCGCCAACTTTGATGCTCTGTATCTCGACAAAGAAAGTGTTTTGACCCATGCATCATAGAAACTTTTTTATCAGGCAGGATCTCCTCTATCACCTGTTGGCAAGTTATGGGACACCCTGTATAGTTCAGGCCCTACGGGGTCCGATACTGCGTTTAATGATAGAAGCAAAACATTTGGTAT
This sequence comes from Aspidapion aeneum, assembly GCA_963576565.1. Lineage (NCBI taxonomy): Eukaryota > Metazoa > Arthropoda > Insecta > Coleoptera > Brentidae > Aspidapion > Aspidapion aeneum. The sequence goes on along the minus strand of OY755041.1, from coordinate 16,507,522 downwards.
GGATAGACTCGCCCGAACATTTTACGAAAGGGAACCCCCCCAACCCTGGCAGGGGGGTGGTTCCCCCCTTAAAAGTGCTTTTTGACGGTTCTTGCTAATAACTCGAAAACGGTCAACTTTTTAAAATTATTCTAAATATTATTTTGCAAGCGGATAAAATTTCCTTTTTGACCATGTAGGTACCTTAGTACCCTCTAAAGTCAGTGGTGCACGTTCTATAGACCTACGAAAAAAAGGAAAAATGTTTATATGTTTTTTTTTTAATTTTTCTTGTCGCATTTTGTATCCTTAACACATTGTTTTTTTCAAAAAAATATTTTTGTTCAAAAACCCATTGTATACAAATATTTAATAAGTTAGATATAACTTTTGAAAGTAGCCGCTTTAAAACAAAAATGTTGAACATTAATTTTTGTAATTAAGTAAACAATACTCAAGGTGAGTAAAGAAATATTTTTGATTAGTATTAACTTAAAACTTAATTTTTCAAGTTGAATTCATTTAAATTGGGGGGAGGGGGCATTCCTCCTAGTTCAGGCAAGATTCGGGAAAATCCACTTTCTAGAAGCTTTTTATAGTACTTTTTAGCAAATGGGCAATTCCCCCAATTTTGACCCCGCTGAATCCGAATATCCCTGTTGCCAACTCGAAATATTGACAGGGGCTGAGATATTCAAGATGGCGGCCAAAATGGCGGCGGAATTTTAAATTGCCGCTGGAAAGCCCAAATTGTCACAGGTGTACATTCAAAACATATATTTGTATAATTAAAAAATAATAACATATTATTATTTTCTTAAATGGCTGCAAGAACCTCTAAAAACCCCCCCAGACCCCCCAAAATCTGAAAGTTTGCGGTTTTTTCCAATTTTCTTGAAAACTAAGCTTCTAAGAGAAAAATGTAAAATATACTTTATTGTAGACAATAAAATTCCCGTTTCAACATGGTATAACTTAATAAAGTTAGACTAATAACAAGCTCTCCAGCGGCGTCCGTTAATTGAAGTAATTAAAAAAAGTTGAAAAAATACCTGTTTCTTTCCAAGATTTATTTAATTTTTTAAAAAACTAATATCTACAGAAAACCGTGTAATACATTTTTGTATACTCAATAAAATTTTCTTCAAAATGACGTGTAACATGATTAAATCGGTTTTATAAATAAAACTTCAGGGGCATTCGTAAATTAAATTAATTTTAGAAAAACAGAAAATAAACCATTTTTGTTACATGTTTTATCTAATTTTCTCAAAAACTAAGCTTAACATGAAAAAACTTGTTTTACACTTTTTGTAGACAGGGAAATTCCCTTTTTAAAAATGTGAAACTTGGTGGAGTTTGACTTATAGCAAACTCTCCAGCGACGTCCGTCAATGGGGATGATTTCAACAAATCATTAAAAAAAACATGCTTTTCATACGTTTTATTCAGTTTTCTGAAAAACCAAGGTCTTTATCAAAAAATGTGTTTTATACTTCGTCATAGCCAATAAATTTCTTTCAAACGATGTATAACAAAGTGGAAGTTATTTTATATTTACCGCTCCAGTGGTGTCCTTAATTTAAAGAAATTATTTAAGATCAATCCAAACTAATCAACTTTGTGTCTTATTAGCTTTTCGGTGGATAATAAAGAGCCGCGGATAAAAGGTCGAAAGTACAAAAGGTCGAAAGTACAAAAGGTCGAAAAAATAAGGTCGAAAGTACAAAAGGTCGAAAATACAAAAGGTCAAAAGTACAAAAGGTCGAAGTACAAAAGATCAAAAAACAAAAGGTCGAAAGTTCAAAAGGTTGAAAGTACAAAAGGTCGAAAATACAAAAGATCGAAAGTACAAAAGATCGAAAGTACGACCGCGGGTCCACATCGACTGGACAGGTCAATTCGACTTGATACGGTAAACTTGTATTTTTAATATTTTGTTTTGTCGATTTTTTTTCGACCTTTTGTACTTTCGACCTTTTATGGCTTCGGCTGCGGGCCCTATAATAAAATGTCCTTTTAAACAGTGTGTCACAAAATGTATACCCATAGTATAGAAAACTCTCCAGGGGCGTCCGTAAATTGCAAAAATGACTAAAAAATATTATTTTTGTTACGGGTTTCATTCAATTTCCATCAAAATCTCAATTTCAATTTCCATCAAAATCTCAATTTCAATTTCAATGAGTACCTAATTATGATTATGCCCCCCCCCCTAAACCGTTGCATAAGATTCACCACTTTATTTTTAGTTCCATATGCTTAAAAAAATATCCAAAAACACCTGTGTCAAAGTTACAACTGTTACTTTCTGCACAAAAATATTGCTTAGGGGGGGGGTGGCATGGCCCCTATGCCCCCTCCCCTTATAACCACCGGTGATTTTTGCTTTAAAGAACTTATTTAGATAAATCAAAATATCTAATCTAATCAAAAAACAGTTTATTTTAATTTGGCAACATTTTATTTTAGTAGGTATAAATTACGAACCTTTTTGAAGTATTTATCATAACATTAACCTCACTTTGTAATATATCATTTAAAAAGAAATTGTCTTATCCTCAATAAAGAATAAAGGCACATTTTTTTCTAAAAATCTTAGAAAAGATATTTAAATATGCAAGAGAAACTGATTATTTCAGTTATTTTTGAAACTAAGTTTATACTAGTACGCCCCTGAAGCCTTAAATATGGCAACAACCCGACATTTTAATAAAGTTTTTAAAAGAATATGTTATGTTCTACAATAAAGTATACTACATATTTTTTCCTAAAAAGTGTAGTTTTTGAGAAAATTTTGAAAAATCTATAATAAACATGTTTTTTCTAAATAATCCCAATTTACGTACGCCACTGAAGAGCTACTTGCTTTTCCTAACCTTATTGACCAATACATCGTTGGAAAGGGAATTTTATTCTCCACAAAAAACTGTTCTTTGCAATTTTTGATAAAAAAATTTTTTTCGAGAAAATTGCATAAAACTGAAAAAAAAACAGGTTTTTGGGGGTTTGGGGGGGATTTTCTCCGTCTCTGTCGATTTTTCGAGTTGGCAACAGAGATATTCGGATTCATCAATCTTAGTTAGAAAAGATATTTAAATATGCAAGAGAAACTGATTATTTCAGTTATTTTTGAAACTAAGTTTATATTAGTACGCCCCTGAAGCCTTTAATATGGCAACAACCCGACATTTTAATTAAGGTTTTAAAAGAAAATGTTATGTTCTACAATAAAGTATACTACATATTTTTTCCTAAAAAGTGTAGTTTTTGAGAAAATGTTGAAAAACCTATAATAAACATGTTTTTTTCTAAATAAGCCCAATTTACGTACGCCACTGAAGAGCTACTTGCTTTTCCTAACCTTATTGACCAATACATCGTTGGAAAGGGAATTTTATTCTCCACAAAAAACTGTTCTTTGCAATTTTTGATTTAAAAAAAAGTATTCGAGAAAATTGCATAAAACTGAAAAAAAAACACGTTTTTGGGGGTTTGGGGGGGATTTTCTCCGTCTCTGTCGATTTTTCGAGGTGGCAACAGAGATATTCGGATTCAGCGGGGTCAAATTAGGGGGAAATGGTCTGTTGCCAAAAAGTAATATGATTCGCTTCTAAACAGAAAACGGAAAGCCTTTTAAAATAATATGCTCTGACTATCCTCTCGCCCCCCTCAAAAGTGATCTTTTACAGTATATTTCTAATTATTTGCAAACTTTTAACTTGGTCAAACACAACTAAGTAATAGTTATTGAGGCTGACCAAAAGTCCTCTAACGATGTATAACACGCCCCCTTACCTCAGTGGCGCACCTTTTATAGGCATTTAAATAAATAAGAGGTGTGGAAAAAACAATATTTTTTTAATTTTCTTAAATTTTATTGTCCTACATACTGGTTGTAAAACTTATTTTCAAAGCTGAAGAAATTTTCTTCCGACGATGTATATCACTCCCCCCTTAAGGCAGCGGTAGATCTAGCATAAACGCACCAAAAATGATCAAATTTGGTATACACTTTAATCTTTATTTAAGACAACCATGGTAGAACAGTACTAATACACACTGCGTTCAATGAGAAAAACAACACACTTGGTATGAATATACAGTATACCCACCCGAAAATATAACAAGGGGGAACCATCCGCCAACTGTTGGTGGGGGGTGGATCCCCCCCTAAATGTTTTTTTCGATATTTTTTAAGATCTACAGCTGCGTTGAAGGGAAAGTGATTTACATCGTTGGAAAGGAAATTTCTTTGGCTTTAAAAATGTTTTAAAACCAAACATGTAGAACCTCAGAGTAATAACATATAAAGAGAAGTAGTAGCCCCGGTTTCGGCGCTTTTTCCGCTGTTGCCGCCTCCTCTGCCTCTGTAAAATTTTATAAAAAATAAGTGAGGTTCAACTTCTTACCTTACCAAAATATATAGTGCTTTGAGTGAGTTAGGCTATTCAAACCATGCGATAATTTGTCATGCGCTTACTAGCCCGCGTCGCGTCGTTTTATGCTGTGTATTTCTTATTACAATCTGATAACATAATTTATGAACAGCCCCTTTTCGCACAATTTTTTCAGGACGTGGCAACAGGTGTATGACATCATATTACGGATTTCGTGTTAGCAGGGCCGGGTTTCGTTTTGAGCTACTTGGACTATATCCCCAGGTAAAAAGGAATCCTTTTTCCTATTGTAGAGGAGTGAGTGAGTGACAATTTCGACGTTTTTTGAAATTTCGTAACTACTTTACTACTTTATAGAAGTCCATGAAACTTGGAGGGTTGTTAACTCTATGAAGGTCTACGACTGTGCAAAGTATGAGATTCGTAGCCCTTTCCGAAGTAGAGTTTTGGATAGGTCAAATATGAGCTGAAATGTTTCAAGAAAAGATGGTACGGCAGCGCGAACTTGGCGAGGCACTGCCGTGCCCCCAGATAAAGACAATGGAAGTCCAAAGTTTTATTTCTACTCAATCATTGTCTACGAGTTTCAAACAAAAGATTATTTTTTCACTTATATAATGGCAACAAGTTTAATTAGGTGGGTCCTCAAGTTGTGAACGGTTAGCCCAGATATTCCTAAGCTCTAAGGTCGACACTGACAGTAACATGTGTTTGTATTAAATGCACTGTTGTCTTGGCCGGCGGAGTCGGCATATTGAATTTTTGGTGTTTTTTTATGTGTGCTGAGTTTTATTTTTGTAAAAAAGAACTTAGTTGGACGTAAAAATAAACAAGAAGTGCTATGTTTCTGAAAATATTGTGAAAATTCAGCCCAGTGTGGTTTTTTCGAGATGATTCCAGTGACGCAGCTATGTTGCCATCGCCGGGGATTCTGCAAATTCTAAGTTTTCAGGAATGACCGCCACGAATAGGGAAAATTTACACGGGGCCGCGGTTGACTTCTTCTCTTTATATTATTATTACTCTGTGTAGGACAGTAAAATTTAAGAAAATAAATAAAAAGTTTTTTCCACACTTCTTATTTATTTAAATGCCTATAAAAGCGCCAGTGATGTAAGGGTGGCGTGTTATACATCGTTAGAGAGTACTTTTTATCACGAGTCGTTAAATACCGAGATGAATTCCATCAAAGGAGCATGCGCCAAAATTAACGTCAAAATGTCTAATTTAAATTATTGGCGCGAATACCGGGATTGGCGCGAATACCGGGATTGGCGCGAGATCGAAGAGCTTAACGTATAATAAAAAATTCAAGGTATAAAATAATGGTCAATTCTAATTTTTGGGTATGATTTTATGTAGGTACCGGGTGGTTTTTTATAACCGGAGCACTCAGCAACTTTATCATTGAAAATAAAGGGCTATAATAAATTGTAGATTTTTTTTGGTTAATTATGATGATGATGAACTTTAAAAGCCAACAAAATTTTTTTCTATCCGTCACCATGTACAGGCTGTCCCAAATTCGATGTTTTTGGGGAGTTTCGGGTATTTCTAGAGGAACTAAAAAAACCTCATCAACCTTTGCGACACTCAAATTTCAAAAGAAGCTTAAAGGTGAAAATCGCATTTTGATATAGCAAGCCGTTTTTAAACTACGGGGTGTTTTTAAAAAGTCTGCATTTTGGGAAGGGGTCTATAACTTGTTTATTTATTAATATTTTTATTTCTGTGAAAACATTCTTTAGACACTTTTTTAAGAGGAATTCAACTGTTAAATTAAATTTCATTTGTCACGTTTAGTTTTTGAGATATCACATAAAATTAATTTTTCTTTATGGGATTAGTGGGATTTCTTTATATTTTTTTTTTACCACATATTTTAGTTTGCTTAATATTAAAAAATACTCTGCCAATATATGGGCCCCTAAGCTCACACTAGGTACTATAGTTATAGTGTACGTGTGAGCTAATATAACTAAAAACTGAAATATATTTTATTCGACTCCAGACTAAATTACCTTTTGTTTGATACCACACAAGCTATGTTTTGACATAAACTCAAATTTTTGAAATATACCCCCACCCTTAAAAAAAACAAAAACTAAAATGTATTTTGTTAAACTCCGGACTCAATTACCTTTCGTTTGATATAACACACGCCATATTTTCACTTAAACTCTAATTTTTGAAATATACCCCCACCCTTTTTTTAAAATAAATTAAAATGTATTTTGTTTAACTCCAGACTCAATTACCTTTCGTTTGATATCACACACGCCATATTTTTACATAAAGTCTAATTTTTGAAATCAACCCCCACCCTTTTATTTGGTTTCTGTTCGGTGGATTTTGTTCATTTTTAAACGGGACCATCTCGACCCAAGACCCAGTCTAGGTACCAAATTTCATTAGAATCGGCCAGGCGGTTTTTGAGTTATGCGCGTTGGTCGTTACAAAAAGACATACAGACAGACAGACAGACAGACAGACAGACATACATACAGACAGACAGACAGACAGACGGCGCAACAAAAAAGTTTCAAAATCATCTGAAACGCAAAGATATATAAAAATTTTTGAAATCGGAGCAACTTTTTTTTTCTCGAAAAAATTAGGATCACCATAGCTCACACTACTATAGTATAGTATATGTGTGAGCTAATAATAAAGAGGTGATTAAAAAATAAAAATAAAGAAAACAATAAAAAAAATTAAAAATTAAAATATTGAGTGTGTGAATTTTAAAGGAAATTTTAGAGAGAGTTTTAGAGTTATTCTGTAAGAAAAATAACAACTTTATGCAATATTTTAAAAACCAAAAGAGATAAATAAAAACCGTTGATATCTGTCAATTCTTCAAGAAAAGATCTATAAGAAAGCTATTTACACAAAAGCAAAATGTAGACAAAAACACTCCGTAGCTTAAAAACGGCTTGCTATATCTAAATGTAGTTTTCACCTTTAGGCTTCTCTTAAAATTTGAGCGTCGCAAAGGGGGCTCAGTTTTTTTCTTTCTCCCCTAGAAATACCCGACACCACAAAAAAACAACGAATTTGGGACACCCTGTACAGGGTGTGACAATAAAGTCGATTTTTTGAGAGGGAACACCCTGTATATTTTTGCATTTTAAGATTCGTCTTTTCTTTTTGATTTCAAACATATACAATATCTATGTGCTGCGATTAATATTAGCTCACACATATACTATATTATAGTAGTGTGAGCTATGGTGATCCTAATTTTTTCGAGAGAAAAAAAGTTGCTCCGATTTCAAAAATTTTTATATATCTTTGCGTTTCAGATGATTTTGAAACTTTTTTGTTGCGCCGTCTGTCTGTCTGTCTGTCTGTCTGTATGTCTGTCTGTCTGTCTGTCTGTCTGTCTGTCTGTCTGTCTGTCTGTCTGTGTGTCTGTATGTCTGTCTGTAACGACCAACGCGCATAACTCAAAAACCGCTTGGCCGATTTTAATGAAATTTGGTACCTAGGCTGGGTCTTGGGTCGAGATGGTCCCATTTAAAAATGAACAAAATCCACCGAAAACAACCAAATAAAAGGGTGGGGGTAGATTAAAAAAATTAGAGTTTATGTGAAAATATGGCGTGTGTGATATCAAACGAAAGGTAATTGAGTCTGCAGTTAAGCAAAATACATTTTAACTTATTTAAAAAAAAAGGGTGGGGGTATATTTTAAAAATTAGAGTTTAAGTGAAAATATGGCGTGTGTGATATCAAACGAAAGGTAATTGCGTCCGGAGTTTACCAAAATACATTTTAGTTTTTGTTTTTTTTTAAGGGTGGGGGTGGATTTCAAAAATTTGAGTTAAAGTCAAAACAAGGCTTGTGTGGTATCAAACAAAAGGTAATTTAGTCTGGAGTTGAATAAAATATATTTCACTTTTTAGTTATATTAGCTCACACGTACACTATAACTATAGTACCTACTGTGAGCTTAGGGGCCCATATATTGGCAGAGTATTTTTTTGAGGTATATGCAGTATTTCTTCTATATGCATTTCACGTTTATTTTGTTTTGCCATGGGAGTATTGACAAATTTAAATGCGCTAAATCTTTTAAAAAAATGTTTATCGTAGCATAGACATACAGTAGAACCCCGATGACAGTGTTTATTCAAATTAAATTGGGCACTAAATAATTTGTCACACAACTTGCACGTCACCGGCATTTTCACAGACCAAAACGACGAATTTTCATCAAAAAGAACTGGGAATTATTAAAGTTTTGCTGTATAAAACCATACTGAAATATCTCTCAGGTGATTGGTTGGCAGAAGTGACAGATCAACGCTTGCGCACGTCTTGGAATTCATCTCGGTATTTAACGACTCGTTTTTTATCAGCCTTAATAATTGTTACTTAGTTGTTTTTTGCCAAGTTAAAAGTTGGGAAAATACTCTAAGAGAGCACTTTTCAGAGGGGTGAAAGGAGGGATGCCCCCCACACCTACTTTAAAGAAGGTCAGCTAGAAAAAGTCAGTTTAAAGTTATTACTAACCAAAAATAATTTTTTACTTAATCTCATATTTATTTACTAAGTTACAAAGATGACTGTTCAACATTTTTGTTTGATATAAAGTGGGGCTCCCTGGTGGTCCAGATAGGAGAGTTGTCTGGAATTTAACGGTGTCAGATGTGGACTGTAATTTTAAGGGAATAAGGTCATAGGCTAAGCTGGTACAAGGGATTCTGAAATGGTCTAGTTTACCTTCTAGGTTAGTGTAGCAATAAACAAATGTATGTAAGGTAAAAATAATGCATTTTCACTTACCATTTTTATACAGGAAGCGGAACTCATGGGAGGACACGCTGTTAAACCGTGCTTTTTGCACCCCACATGAATGTGGTAGGAGAGTCGCTAACACGCGTGTATTATCGTTCGAAGGCGAAACGGTTCTCTGTGATGCGGCAGCAGGTATCGCTGCTGCGTTCATTCTCCCACATGGCGCCCAGTGGCGTCGTTAATCCATAGGCGTAGGAGAAAAGGGAATAAGTAGGAGGGAATGAGATTACGAAGGTCCATATTAAAGGAACTAGGAACCTTAGTAATTCAAAATGCATTTTATGTAAAGTAAATTGATTATAGCAAATTGTAATATTTGCCTTTAAAACCGCGGGAGTTTCAAATGCAAATAACCCAGTAATTTTAAGTACTTAATTAGTTAATTAATACTAAATAAACAAAAAATAGAAAATGCTCTAGTGAATCACCAAATAGCCTAATTCGAACCAATTTGGTAAATTATAGTAAAAAGAACATATTTACAAAAAGGAAGGCGGGACGAACCATTTCCCACCCCCCTGAGAATGCCCAGGGGCATTTCAGAGAGTTTAATTTGTAGGCAGGGCGCATAGTTTTACCAAAGGCCGTTTGTAGGTACCTTTAGTAGTCTTTACAATAGCAACCCGTGGAACATTATCAGAACCTTTAATAAGGTCTTCAATGCGGCCTAGGGGCCAATCCAATGGAGTGGAATTTTCATCTTTGATCAGTACCATAGTACCAATATCAATGGAAGCAAGAGGTTGGTGCCATTTGGCTCGCTGTTGCAAAGTGTGCAAATATTCGCGATGCCAGCGAATCCAAAAATCGCGGTGCATTCTTTGCAACAGTTGCCACCTGGACAGCCTGTTTAACGCAATATCGCAGTAGTTTGGATCGGGTATTGTACCTGGAGGCCTCAAATTTAAAAAATTATTAGGAGTCAAGACCGCCAGATCAGTAGGATCGGTGCTTAAGGCACATAAAGGACGTGAGTTCATTATGGCTTCAACTTGGGTTAAAACCGTATTTAATTCCTCATAGGTGA